>RXPK01000053.1:1053566-1466598 GCA_004143645.1 Protaetia brevitarsis | reverse complement strand
ATAATAATCTGCGCATCTAGGATAGAGAAGTGTCTTAGGAAGGTCGTTTTTGAAGTCGTCCATTCACTTGAAAAATCATCTTTATAATGTTCAGTACGTTTTAAGTAGTTTACTTTTTGTTCTTAATTTTGGACACACCTGTAATTTGAAAATATTTTTAGGTTATGCAGCATTGAATTCAGCAACCCACTTTTGTAGATAAATTTTTTTTTAAAAGCAAAATAAAGCTATTATAAAAGACTCAATCTTCGGAATCACCCTGTGTATGAAAATCATTTAAACTTATTCAGCAATTGATTCTGTACACACTTTTGTAAAAAGTTTTTTTCCTAACACAAAAAATAAGAGCCGTAATCACAGAGTCAGTCTTCCTGAACACACCGTATATTTAAAAATATTTTAGTTTATGCAGCCAATTCAATTCTATAACACTTTTGTAAAAAGACTTTTTCGGAAAGGTGGATCATATTCAAGCTCGTAGGTTTTTAAAGAAAAATATCTTATTTTTCCAGTCTTGTTTTCCGATATTTTATACAGGTGTTGGGCGCCTTCAAATTTGCCCACAAATATCTTTTAAGATATATACCTACATACTAATTCTTCTATAGTGAAATTTACCGGTATAAAGGCGATATTGCCAATTAGGAATGTAACTTTCTGTGTATTAGCTTATTTTCCTATTCATTCTGTTTGTAGTCGATCGTTATTATAGTGCGTATTAATATACACACATTCTCTGTGATTCTTGAAGACACCGATCATAATATCTTTACTGTATGGCTAAATTATATACAATCTGCGTTTAAATAAATGATCCACTCTCATAATAATAACTACAATTCCATTTCACGATTTTATATTTATTAGTTTTTAAATTTATCCTTCGCAGAATTATTTTAGACCACGTAACTATCCATATATTGACAACTCATTAATTTAACCGTTCGACAAAAAAGTTTGTTCAGACTTGTAGATGACTAAAGCACAACAAAACAGGAAAACAGCAGCTGATACCATTTTGTTTTAATAAGTATTTCGTACGTAAACATCAATTAGTAATAGATAGACATAGGAAATAGTAATTTTTCCCTTATTCTCTTTTTCTACAATTTGTTTTCCCTTTCCCTATCTCTCTATCCCTTTTCTTATTCTTTACTTTCGCCGTTTCCTATTCTTATTCTCTCTTCCCTTGTTCCTATTTTCCCCATTTCTTTTCCCCTTTCCCATTCCCTTTCCCCATCCCGTCCCCATTCCCAGTTCCATTCCGTCCCATTCCCTTTCCCATTCCCTTTCCCATTCCCTTTCCCCATTCCCTTCCCATTCCCTTCAGTTCCCTTTCCCCTCCCTTTCCCATTCCATTTCCCATTGCCCTTCCCAATGTCCCTTTCCCATTCCCTTCCATTCCCTTTCCCATTCTTTCCCATTCCCATTCCCATCCCTTTCCCAACCTTTCCATTACCCAGTCCCTTTTCCAGTTCCCGTTCCCATTCCCGTCCCATCCCCTTTCATTCCCTTCCCGATTCCCACTTTCCCTTTGCTCCCTTCCCTTCCCATTCCTTTCCCATTCCCCGTTTCCCATTCCCCTTCCCATGCTGCCTCTTCCCCATTCCCTTTCCCATTCCATTCCCTGTTCCCTTCCCATTCCCTTTCCCATTGCCCTTTCCATCCCTTTTCCCCTCCTTTCATTCCCTTCCCATTCCCTTTCCCATTCTTTCCATCCCTTTCCCATTCTTCCCATTCCCTTCCCATTCCCTTTCCCATTCCCTTCCCAATTCCCCATTCCCATCCCCTTCCATTCCCTTTCCATACCCTTCCCAGTCCCTCCCATCCCTTCCCATTCCCTTTCCCATCCCTTCCCATTCCCTTCCCCATTCCCTTTCCCATTCCCTTTCCCATTCCCTTTCCCAGTGTGCCCTACCCATTCCCTTTCCCATCCCTTCCCATTCCTTTCCCTTCCCTTTCCCATTCCCTTCCCATCCCTTTCCCATTCCCTCATCATTCCTTTCCCATCCTTCCATTCCCTCTTTCCCATTCCTTCCTATCCATTCCCTTTCCCATTCCCTTTCCCATTCCTCCCACGATCCCTTTCCCATCCCTTCCCATTCCCTTCCCTCCCCTTTCCCATTCCCTTTTCCCATTCCTTTCCTCCCCTTCCCATTCCCTTTCCCATTCCCTATTTCCCATCCTTCCATGATTTCCATCCCCTCCCATCCCTTCCCATTCCCTCCCATCCCTTTCCCAATCCCTTCCCATTCCCTTCCCATCCTTCCCATTCCCTTCCCCATGCCCTTCCCATTCCTTTCCCATTCCCTTCCCATTCCTTTCCCATTCCCTTCCCATTCCCTTTCCCATTCCTTCCATTCCTTCCCATCCCTTTCCCATTCCATTTCCATCCCTTCCCATTCCCTGCCCATCCCTTCCCAATCCCTTCCCAGCCCGTTCCCCATTCCCTTTCCCATCCCTTCCATTCCTTCACAGTCCCTTCCCATTCCCTCTAACATTCCCTTTCCCAGTCCTTTACCACTACTTTCCCCTTTCCCATCCCATCCTTCATCCCCTTTCCATTCCCTTCCCATTCCCTTTCCCATTCCTTTCCCCATTCCCTTTCCCCCCATTCCCATTATCCCATTCCCTTCCTTCCTTTCCCATTCCCTTCCCATTCCCCCCTTCCCACATCCCTTTCCATCCCTTCCATTCCCTTTCCATCCCCCATTCCCATCCACATTCCCCATTCCCCATTCCCATCCCACTTACCATCCCCCCTTGCCATTCCCTGCCCATTACCCTTTCCCTCCCTTTCCCATTCCCTTTCCATTCCCTTCCCATCCTTCCCATCCCTTTCCCTTTCCCATTCTCCATCTCCCATCCCTATTCCATTCCCTTCCCATTCCCCTTCCCAGTTCCCTTCCCATCCCCTTCCCATTCCCTTCCCATTCCCTTTCCATTCCCTTTCCCATTCCCTTCCCATTCCCTTTCCCATTCCCTCTTCCCATCCCTTTCCCAATGCCCTTCCATTCCCCTTTCCATTCCTTTCCCATCCCTTTCCCATTCCTTTCCCATTTCCCTTCTCCCATTCCCTTTCCCATCCCTTCCCCCCATTCTTCCTTTTCCCATCTCCTTTCCCATTCCCTTTCCCATTCTCCTTTCCCATCCCTTTCCCATCCCATTCCCATTCCCTTTTCCCATTCCCCTTCCCATTCCCCTTCCCATTCCCTTTCCCATTCCCTCCATCCTTCCCATTCCCTTTCCCTTTCCCATTCCCTTTCCATTCCCTTTCCCATTCCCTTTCCCATTCCCTTTCCCATTCCCTTTCCCATTCCCTTTCCCATTCCCTTCCATTCCCTTCCCATTCCCTTTCCCATTCCCTTTCCCATTCCCTTTCCCATTCCCTTCCCATTCCCTTTCCATCCTTTCCCATTCCCTTCCCATTCCCTTTCCATCCCTTTCCCATTCCCCATTCCCTTTCCCATCCCTTTCCCATTCCCTTTCCCATTCCCTTTCCCATTCCCTTTCCCATTCCTTTCCCATTCCCTTTCCCATTCCCTTTCCCATTCCCTTTCCCCATTCCCTTTCCCATTCCCTTTCCCATTCCTTTCCCATTCCCTTTCCCAATCCCTTTCCCATTCCCTTCCCATTCCCATTCCCATTCCCTTCCCATTCCCTTTCCCATCCCTTTCCCATTCCCTTCCCATTCCCTTCCATTTCCCTTTCCATTCCCTTTCCCATTCCCTTTCCCATTCCCTTTCCCATTCCCTTTCCCATTCCCTTTCCCATTCCCTTTCCCATTCCCTTTCCCTTCCTTTCCTTTCCCTTTCCCCTTCCCTTTCCCATTCCCTTTCCCATTCCTTCCCATTCCCTTTCCCATTCCCTTTCCCATTCCCTTTCCCATTCCCTTCCCATTCCCTTCCCATTCCCTTTCCCATTCCCTTCCCATTCCCTTTCCCATTCCCTTTCCCATTCCCTTTCCCATTCCCTTTCCCATTCCCTTTCCCATTCCCTTCCCATTCCCTTTCCCATTCCCTTTCCCATTCCCTTTCCCTTTCCCTTTCCCATTCCCTTTCCCATTCCCTTTCCCATTCCCTTCCCATTCCCTTTCCCATTCCCTTCCCATTCCCTTTCCATTCCCTTTCCCATTCCCTTTCCCATTCCTTCCCATTCCCTTTCCCATTCCCTTTCCCATTCCCTTTCCCATTCCCTTTCCCATTCCCTTTCCCATTCCCTTTCCCATTCCCTTCCCATTCCCTTTCCCATTCCCTTTCCCATTCCCTTTCCATTCCCTTCCCATTCCCTTTCCCATTCCCTTTCCCATTCCCTTTCCCATTCCCTTTCCCTTTATAACATCCCATAAGTTACAGCTTTAAAAAATAGTTGGCGATTTTCCCTATATTTCAATTTTCTTCCCACTTTATTCGCCATTTTATTTTTCCAAAAAATATTATCAGCATCAAATGCAACGATCCAAACACCCACAAATGTCTGCTGCAAAATGTCATTTTTTTAATAATATTCCTCCATTTTAGTCGCGCTATCATGTATTTGATTCTATATTCGCAAATAGTGGCCCAAAAAATTGCATAAGTCTCAAGCCTTCAAAAAAAAAATTGCGTTTTCTTTTATATTTCAAAAGTCTCTGCCCCATATTGCGTCCGCCATTTTATTTTGCCAAAAACTAATATCAGAATCAAATTTAGCGACCTCAAAAACGCTTGCATACGAACGTCTGTTGCAAAATGTCTCCTATATTTCAAAATTTCTCTTCAATATTGAATCCTCCATTTATTTTTCTAAAAACTCTTGTAAGAATCGAATTCAGCACTACAAAAGGCTTGAACACAATATCTATTGCAAAATGCCATTTTTTTAATACTCTTCTTCCGTTTAATCGCGCCATCTTGTTTTGATTATATATTCGCAAATAATGACCCAAAAAATCGCTGTAAAAATCCCCGATATTATGTCTGCTATTTTATTTTTCTACGTAAAATTTAAAAATGGAATAATATATAGAAAGTCTTTTTCCTAAAATCAAAAATAGAACTGTAATCAAAGACGAAGTCTTCGGTTGGACAGTCTATATAGTCAAAAAATATTTTTAAGTTATGCCCTATTGAATTCCAATAATTCCAAGTTTTAAAAATTGAATTTCCCGCTGTTATTGTGACAATATTTTATAACGTTTCGACTTGACCGCATTCTTATGCACTAATTATGTTTTATTTAATATACACTATTAATAAAAGCAATAGATACATACATTCTCCACGCGTAGTGTAATAAATCGAAGACGCTGTAGATTTCATGCATTAAAAATAAGAGATATTATATGTGCTATGAGAAAAGTAATAGGCATTTGACGAAATAAATAAAAGCAAATATTCCGTGTGTAGCTTCGCTTTAACATAAAAATATGTTTTAATTCATTATAAAACGAATATTAATCAATTGAGCCAATATGTGTGTTTTGGTTTTTATTTTATTTACTGAACTGTTACTTGTTTTGACTCCTTTAATATTCATTTCATAATAATTTTGCGAATTGACAATTCATTTATGAATGCTCTACCTCTTCGCTGCGCGCGCAGTTTAAACCACTTCATTCGTATCGCACCGACCTTCGTTATCTTATATTTTTACGCGTTTTGTGCAACGGAAAATTCCACTTACGTTTAATCACGTCAGATCACGTTTAATATTTGTTTGGTCGTACACTTTTCTAAAATCACCTAGCTGGACATCTATAAATACGCCAGCGGAACTATTCTTTTGCCCATATATATTATATATTTTTTATATTTACAAAATAATTAAACTAAATACTTTTTGTAATATAATAATAGTTTTACCAAAACAATTTCATATATACTTAATAGATGTTTTCTTGTTCGTATTTTCAATATTATTATTAAGGAAGTTTTGAAATCAAAAATCTGATCTACATATTTTACATAAAAATTCTAAAAACTGTAATTCGATTTGTGTCGTCATAAAAAGCAATGAAAATAAAACATTAAGAAAGAATAACTATTTAAAGGTAGGTAACAATTTTGAAAGTGTATGTTTTTTAACAGTTTGCTAATATAAATGCCAGTGGCATTTATGTTTGATAAATTATTTTATAGATCTACATTAATTTTTTTTTTATAAAAACTAAACCTTAAATACTCTTTGCAATCAAATAATGGCTTCAGTAAATTTATTTCTTCAAATAATTATATACGAATACACTTGAAGTTTTTATAATACAAACACAAAAGAAAGTATATTTGTATCCTGACAGTCGTAGCGACAACTAATCCCCTTGTTGTTATGCGCCAAACGTACCGCGCAAGCCTTTCGGTCAGAGATTAAACATTCGCAGAATTTTACTTGGTTTCCGCCAAATAATGTAGTATTAAAATTCTTAGAATCTACACACGCGCAATCGCTGGTAGATTAAAGAAATATGTGTCTCTCCTTGCGTTTCCCAATGGCTTATTTTCCCTATGTCGATAGGGATGTAGTGATAGTGGATGACATAGGGAAAATGTCATCTTTTTTGTGAGTCGATCGTTACTTATTGTGTACGTATTATATACATACAATTCTGTGATTCTTGAAGACACCGAATATGAGATTATCTTTACTTAGGGCTAATTATATATATATTCTGCGTTTAAATAAAATGATCCACTCTCATAATAATAACTACAATTCCAATTTGACGATTTTTATATTTATTATTATTATACTGACGCTCGCAAATAATGAAATTTTTGGATATCATTAATACTGTCGTTGTTATGTATTAAAGATTCGAAAGTATCGCAAAACTCTAACCAATTCCCATAATTTCCATTAAAAATTAGGCAAAAAATTTGTGCCAATTTTATGTATTTAATACACTAACTTCTGATACATGAATAGATTCAGCATTGTTAGCACCTGCGTCAACGGTTTCTTCATACGAATTTACTTTAATTTAGCGTTGTCAGTAATATATAAAAATTATTCTCAAATTGTTCGCGTTCTGTAACTTGTAATTTACTATCGCTGTGCAATACTTCGAATTCGCGCTTGTACTTCGTCAATTGGTAATAAATTTTCAAATCGAGAAAGACGTATTTTCAGTTCTGTTACTACGGGAATTTTGTCTGTTTGCGTAATTTTATTAGAAAAATCCGTTAAATACCTTTTCAAACAATGTTATTTGCGCGTTTCATAGCACCACCCTTTTTTATTAATGTTTCTATCGACATTGTACGTTTTTAAATGTGTATATATCAATTCTGAATGTTGTTTTCTGCACTGTAATAATCGAAATAGCGAAAGGAAAAAAGGACTTACATGTAACGTTAATGAAGTCACCACGTGTTTTTTGTGGAAGATGGCGATGTGCGGTATTCGTTCTACCCGTGTGGCGTGTGGATGTTTTTCGATGTTTTTAATGCTTTCTCGATCTTCGTACTGATGGTTCTGATGTACCAACGTGCGAATCCGACTCGTTTGGACCAAAATGTTGTGTGTTTTATTGAAAGAAAATGATTGAAACAGATGTTTTAATAGCACGATGTGTTCGTAATGACGTGTATTAGTGGACTGTGTCTGACGACTGAGAAACATAATACAACGTGCCGTTTGGGCATGCGCATTAATACAAACAGTAAAAAAAATAACAAATAACATTCTAACAGTTTATATTTTAAAATGTTTCCGAATATAATAAAATATTAAAATACAAATTATTCACAACTACCAATTAATGTAATTCAAATGCAGCTTGGCTTTGAAAAAGCCCGTTTTAAGTTGAAATTTATTTTATCTATCTTGTCGCCATCTAGTAGCGCTCGTGTTTATTTCTACAATCGTAACGAAGTGTTTTCGTGGTTTTTCTAGAAAATTAAATCGTGAAAACACCTTAACGCTTTTAAAATATGTTCCGTAATCCCGTCCGAGATTTTCTAAACTTACCTTTCGCATTAACAAAACGACCCTACGGTCGAAATCGATTTTAATATAATAATAATAATGATATATTGGGCGCCATCTATGCTCCTATGTGACGATTATTTGTACCGTCGTTATAATCTTGTAGTGAAAAACAACACCACTATAAATCGACTCATTTGAGAAAATATCGCGTTTCGACCTTATTTTAGGTTCGAACCGTAAGAGGGAAACATGTAAGAACCGTTGTCGACGTCGAGCCCACTTTCAAGTGCAACCATAGCCGTAGCAGCGATCGTACGAAATAGCCTAACTTTGACGTTCGAAATCCATCGAAATCCGCTCGATGACATTTCTCGGTCTGCAAGGGCGTTCGTTTCCCACCGCCTACTACGATCTAATTTTTGTGCGAATTTTTTCCTCTTTTCCTACTTTTAATTATTAATAACGATACGCCTATGCAGTAGACACCCCCGCTACCCTTTCGCCCATCTATTATTTCCCTTTTAATCCATTTCCCCCTCGGCGCCTATTCCCGCCGACTTTTTCACGCCAAATTTACACGCTATAGATAGGGCGACGCCTATGGTGTGCGACAGAGAGTAGAAAAGGACACACCTGTCGCCTTTTATTATTATTAATACCATCATAACCTCAATAAACGAATACAATATAATCAGGCGCAGCTTGTGCATGCGTTATCGAGGAGGCTATGATATAAATCGAATTTCTTCGTATAACTTCGTAACATAGCATCTTATACACGACATCGTACGAAAAACTTCGATCATGTCGTAGCCTCCTCGATGAGGCTCGATGCATCGGCCGCCGCTGAATATAATACAAATGCAATAAAAAATACAAAATGAATAATAATTAACAATTAATAATTTGCAGATCGCACAAACTAAATATAGAACTCCAAGAAAAGAGCTTTCTTAAGCTCAAATATGTTTCTTTTTGCATAATTATTAATTTGTAGGCTGTATCTGAAACTACTGTCTGAAATCAAACCAAAGTTTTTGCAGAGTATAATTGTTTGGTTAAGGTTAATGTTTATTGAGTGTTGAATTTTATTTATTTAATTTTATTCGAATCCAAGTTAGTGTCTTATAAAATAGTACACCTAGGTAGCTTGCTTTATCTACAAATACCTATAAGTTGCGCACCTTAAATAGTGAATGGTTCACATCCCCGTATAATCTTGTAAATAACACATTTTTTTTAACAGTATCAAAGCGTCACTTCTTTGAATTTGCGTTAAAGAAATTTCCATAATCCATCCAATAGTTTACATAGATCCTTATCATTTTGCATTTAGCCCTTGTTTCCACCATTACTATTGTATTAATTAATGAAAGAATGAGTAGTTAATTATCTTTGGTAATTTACCTACTAAATAAATTGGTAACTTTCATCAAACTAAATTTCTGACATAACATTGCATTCTTGTTTTAATGGGATAGGTGTACTCCAAATCCCTCATTGATCCACATCTTTTTTTACGATTAAATCTGTGCTACTTTTTCTAAGATAAAGTATTCATCTCCTACCATTATGGAAGTATAATTAAGTAATCAACCTCAATTTTTTTATGGGGTCGCAAATAAATACGGTATTTAACTGGCCCTAAGAATCTGAGTTATTACTAGTAATAAGAATAAATTAATTTGAAAACCCTTATTACTTAAGACGCTTCGGGTAGATATAAAATCATCCGCGTTCGACCTAATAAAACCATCGTTCCCGAACGAAATTAATTAAACTAAGTGACTACATATCGACTTTTATATAAACCGTCCACTTAGCTGTAGAAGAAGTTCAGGGCATCAATAACAACACGATGGTGAACGCAAACAAGATCCAATGTAAACAGATTTCTCGACTGCTGAAAGAAAGAAGGCCGGCGAAAAAAAAAACAGAGGGTAGAGATTTCGGCCAAGAGAGCAATTACGCACTGCAACGTTTCCTTCACTCCTCACACTCCTTTGAATAGTATCGACTCAATATTTGGCGTTTTTCTCTTTTCTCGTTCGCGTTTTTCAAAAGCCTATATTTAAATTGCCGTCTGCAGCCACCTTCCTCACAACCCCTAGATGCTCCACCCTATTTCTTCAAATTTCATTCCATAAAAGCGTTCAATAAATCCAGAATCGTTGGGAAATCATTCATTTCTTTCAAGGCGCCTCGGTGATCTCTTCTTTATTACATCGGCTTTCTCCGTTTATTTCGTCATTTACTCTCTCACCCTTTTCATTTCGGCACGTGTCAGGGAGGTACCGGACCACAACTAAAGGTGCGATAGGTATTTCTGATACCCGCACATACATTTTTCTCTTCTCCCTTTGGCGTTTCGTTCGTGTCGCTCCGTATCTTATCGATTGCTCGGTTTTAATTTCTAACGCGACCATATAAATGAGTTCATTATAGTACTCCACGTATCCGAAGCGGCACGTGCATGCATGGCCATCAAGTGGTAAAATAAATCACAATTCTTGACTGATGACGCTCGGTTCCACTGACATAGTTTCAAAACTCTAATTACATGGCACCATGTCCGTGAAAGGATGATATATGAGGTTTATTCAATGGAAACACATAAGATAAAGGACTGTTTCTAACTACGAAAATATTATGAAATTAATCCATGAAAAGGCAAACATAAATGGAACCGTAAAGTTTTTCTTGGCACTATTAATAACAGTGTGGAAACAATCTATAAAAAAAAACAGTTACATTATGAAATTGGTGTTCAAATAACTAAATGTGAACAATCAAACCTAAGTTTTGCTATTCACCCTTAGAAACAGGTATCTCTATACCAGACACCCAGTTTCGCGAAAGCTTTTCTATTCATAAATAGAGTGCGGACGTTGGGTGCAGTTCGCTAGCGAGTGTTAGTCAGCCAAGCGTCGATAGGGTATATGCAGTAGCGTAGATAAATTGAAAATTATATTTTGTTAATCGTCAAATACGTTTTCGATACGATTGTAATAGGAATGATAATAATAATAATGTAATGAAAGATCTTTCCACGTCACATGAAGTAACTGATGCGAAGTGGGAGTATCCAATTAAATCCTTATATTTTAAATATGGTAAGAGTAGTAAAACTGTTATTGGGAATTTCTTTTAATAGCACATAATCTGGATTTCTTTGTAAAACCGCATTAATTTTGTTCCGTATCTTTTCACCAATCGATCTCTCTATACTTTTTAAATTACTAAACTTCAGTTAGTTTTAAATTTTTATTTTCTAGAAATTTGATCATCTTTATCTCACTTGAGAAATGTTTATTAATAAATTCTAATTGCTCGACTAAATCTTCTGTTACAACTAATGCTTGGACTGCTGTAACACTGAAGGCATCTCGTTTTAACTTTAACACAAAAGGTTTTAATTTACGGCAGGTTGGACATAAAAAAATGCGGCTCCAACCATGCGGCAAAGGTATATTCAGTCAGCATTTCTTTATATAACTTTATCCTAGTTGGTGCTATCAATAAAATCTTTTTAAATGAGTTAATTAATGAATTAACATCGGGAAATTCTTCATGAATAAATTCAGCAATGCGATGTATTCCGTGCATAACACATGTTAGATGTAACATGTTTGGAAAACGTGTTTTGAGCTCGTTATCTGTTTTTAACATTGCGCTTGCTGAATCTGTGAAAAGAGTAGAATTTTTAAGCATTCGTCACCAGCTACATTTTTTACGCTGTTAATAATAATGTCGGTAATATCATTTGCAGCGACACGCAATCTGATTTTTCTAGCTAGTAAAAATGACATTGGTTGATTTTCTGGATGCAATGTGCCAGCCATTACATTGTTGCCGTTGGATTGCGATCGTTTCATTTACGGATTTTATTTATAGATTTTGTTCAATTAAATTAAGAATTAGACCTTGCAACGCCATCTAGCAGCTAAGTTTCGTACTCCTTGCTCGTCACAACGCATCTTTACCTTGTAATGTATCATTTTTCGTTATTTATTTCCAAATTAATTAGTAATTCATTGTCAGTTAAAATAGCTTTTCATTATTCAATTATTAGTTCAAGTTTCATTCATTAAAACCTTTTCTTTTGCGTAAATTACTCCGCATTGTTAATTTGACAGTGACTTATTTGATTCACGTTGCATTTCCCCCTTCGGCCCTCTCGCTAAGTAAGGGAGACGCACAGGCTTCGCACACCATCTCACACGCGCTGTTCAAGTTCTCTCAGTGCACATTCTATTTAGTTACCACGTTTGTTGTGGGATATTGCCACGTGAGAAACCTCCAACATCGAGTGCATTTTCCGTTTTACCTGGGGCTGCCAGGAGAAGTATTTAATTGCATCGATATTTTCCTGCAAAGGGTTTTATAACAGTAGCGTCAAGCTGGCATTCATTTAGTTTAATGGCGTCATCTTTAGGTCACTGGTAAGCTGACTTTTCTTTCGGTTGTTAATTTTATCAGTTTTGGTAATCCGGTTCTATCTTAGTCCTATTTCTTTTTATTTATCTGCCCTATTTTGCTTTGATTTAAAACTAGAGGGTAAAAGAAATACCTAATTTAGGGGACCAAATCCTGATCGTTGAATTTTACCTGCCCCGCAACCTCGCGTACAGGGGAGCAATTAGGACCACGCCTACAACAACCCTAGCGTGACATACCCTCCCAGAAACACCCGCCAAGTTACCAGCCAAGTTTTATATTTTATTTTATTGCTTTCTTTTCTTTTACGATATTAAAATTTTAAGTTATTGTTTATAATCCTATCACGTGATAAAGACCTTCATGCCAAAATTACAAACTTAGATTAAGATTCAAATTTATATATCCTAAATACCATCATAATTATTTTTAACTTTATTCATTGCACGATCATTACCTATAATTTAAATTATTAGTTAAGCATAGAGGTTAAGCGCGAATTCCAATTGTCATCGTATGTTAAGATTAGTATTTCATTGTATTTCATTGTATTTTATTATTTTGCTTTTATTTTTGATAAATATACAGTGTCACCCAAAAATTTGTGTTTTGGATAAATTATTTCGATCCGATATCCGAGACCTTTGAGAAGTTTGAGAGCGAACCAGCCCCGTAACAACAATAACAAGTTATTTAATTTCTTTTTTTCTTGGTTTTTAGGTCTTCAATATTAAAAACATGAATGAATACGACGTTTCGCCTTATTGAAAAGCTTTTTCAATTATATAAATAAATGTAAAAATTGTAAATTATAAATAAAATGTTTTTGTTTAATAAATGACAAATTGTTTTGTTTACTATGATTTTGAATATATTATTATGTTTTATTTAAAGATTACATTTTAAAATAGGCTGTTTCGATTGTTTGTTTTTGAATTTTGTAATTAAATAGTTCATTAAATATTGCGTAATATATTAAATTATTATTATATTATATAATTACGGATATTGCGTAAAGAATCACGTCCATGTGTTTGTTTCCAGAAACTTGTTCGTACTAACAGCCGTGAAACTGAAAATAGGTAGAAGTAGGGCAGATTTTTACTGAGTCAGTTGTCATTCGGTTGACGATTGGAATATGGGATTTCATTGATTAAATGGATTGTATAGGACACAGGAACTTTTGTAAATAAGGATTCGAAATCGAAACTAAGTAAATCCTGGGGATCTACTGTTAGTCCACTCAGTCTTTGAACAAAATGTCTGGGGGTTTTGGATAAAGGGATCACTGTTGCCACTGTAAGGTTTGAGGATCTAAAATGGGTATTTAGAGCACCTACAACCTGTAGGTGAGACTGTTTATGTTACTAACAATAAGATGTAAAGGAATATTGGATTTGTGTATTTTGGGTTGCCCGCGTAGTTTAGATGCATTGGAATGCTAGGTAGTAAGGAACTATGGAATTCAGGAGGAATTGATGAGGATTTTATGAATTTGATGATGGAACGTTCAATACGTGATGTAGAATCACGTTTTAGGAGTCTGCAGGGGCCATCTTGGGGCAAGGATAGGATCTTCTGTTCATAGTCATTACTATCCAGTATCATTGTAGTATTTTCTTTATCAACTTTGAGTACAACGATTTGAGGCCCGGATTTCAGGTGTTTAAGGGGAAGTGTTTCGAACTTGGAAGGTCCGAATGATGTTAGGTTTAGGAAGTTTTACATGAGTAAGGATATTGGAGGTTTCATAACGAATATTATCAGCGATGTCGTTCGGGATTCTGACAAGAGCTAATTCTATGCCAGTGATATCTTTAGTAGGAATATATCTAGGTGTAGGTGCAAAGTTGGGACGTTCGGATAGAATAAAAAACTCATCAGAAGATAGGGGACGCTTGGAAAGGTTAATGACAGTGTGGGTCATGGAACAAGGACTTGAACCTAGGATAATTTAGGAGGATTTAAGGATGTTTACTGGTTATCAGGAGTTTAATGGATTTGGCTTGTTGGAAGGTTATCCGATCTAGATGATTCCAGTTAGCTTGGAAAAGGGTAGTAGAACGCCTTAAATGCAACAACAGGAAAGTTGAAGTGAGGAAATGGAGTTCACGCTCAGTGTACCAAACGAAGTATAGTATGGATAATTGCCGCGGAAGTCTATGTGTTAGATAATTGAGTAAATTTGGAGTAACACAGGAAGAGAATGTAGAATTCTGTGAGTTACAGAATAAAACATTTGTTCACCTTCGGTCAAATTACGCAGTACTGTACAATTCAAGAGTGCTCACCTTGCAAATTAAAGGAAAATATTTTCTTAACCTGGTGCCTTCTGATATCCTGCGCTTTTTATGAAGAATAGGAATAGATGTTCAAGAGTGGTAGATACCTTTTGGTTGCAGTTGCTATCACTTTCTATCTTACGTATTGCTGTGGTCTGGCACCCCGGTTTTCGTAAATACAGTTTTTTTTTCTTGTTCATTCCAATTAGTCTTTATAAATGTTGCGCAAGGGTTTCCACAATTTCAATTGTGTATTTTATTTTATATAAGATTTTGTTAATTGAATTGATTTTATTTATTCTTTTAATTGTTTAGTTGTTGAAATTAATTTCATTCAATTGTACATATTGCGTTCACCAGTATTGTTTATGTTGTTCAATGTATATTTCAGAAGTTGTTTTCTATGATCTTTGTGCGTTGCGAGCGCACGCAGCTGTTATTTTATATGTATACGACTGTTATCCCTGAGAGGTGCAGTTTCTCGATTGACCAGCGTGTAAGTACATATATTTTTAGATTCATTGCTGCCATTTTGGTTTTTCTTTTTATTTAAAGATTTGTTCGTTTATTGCGATTTATATCGTCCATCTAGGAACTCATTTAATAATAATTGGCATTATATTATTGTGTGCACAATTTAGATGTAAGATCTTTTATTATATTTGTTCTGGAAGGTATTTTAAGTTTAAGAGTTTAAATTTTTCCGTTTTCTAGTTTGCTGATTTGTTTTTTAATAATTAATCACCAAGGTTTGAGTGATTAGAAGCATTGTGCTTGTATTTAAATTTCTATTTTGTAAATTTACTTGTTCTGTCCACGTTTAAATTAATTTAGGTTTAATTTTTTTAATTAAATTTTGAAACCACGCGGATTTTTATAAAACAAGAGTTATCTTCTTGAACAAATTTCTCTTTTGTTTGTTAAAGGATTTTGCATTGTCCTTTTTAAATGTAGATTCATGCAGTTTTTTATTTCGGCCAGAGTCTTAAGCTCATGGTTTAATTTTCTGCAATTTGTATCTAAATGTTTTTTTTTTATAATAAATTATTGATTATTAACGTCATTCTAATTTCTGTTCTTTCATTTTTGATTAAACCTTTTCAATTTTGGGGATTAAAGAAAGTCAGATTTCTTTCACTCACATTTTACTTTTCATGATTAGTTTTAATTGCGAGGGTAACCCTGAGTTTAATTGTTCTTTTGCGCCCTTTTACTTTTATCCGCTGAGCTAGTAAATTTAATTTATCATTTTTATAAATTCATTTTGCATTTTCTTTGGTACATTCAGTACACAGCAGTATGTATATAGAAAAGGTAGTGTTTAGTTAAGTTATATATGATTTGTAATTATAATTACAAAATTACAATTTTTAGAACTTCATACACACTGCTGCTTACGTTTGAATATAAGCTATTCTTTGTAGCAGCTGTTTTACTTACGTATTTTCCTCAAATTAAATTTAAAACTATTCAGCACAAAACCCATTTTATTTTTTTATGATTACTTCCGGTACTCCTAATGAAAAGAAATTTAAATGTTATAAAACGAAATGTCCGATTTATTAATTAAATCTCAAGTAACATTTCAAACGCAGGAAGCAATGTTGATGAAATAAACCCTCTCCCAAGCGAATTTCCGAATCGCCATTAGTATTAGTTAAATATTTGCACAGATTTAAGGCTGCAACTCCAGCGTAAATAAATGCATTAACGAAACTCACCATGAAGAGCTTTTAAATAAGCTTTCCCGGCGTTGATCATCTGCCTCGCTCCCGGATTAAATTTGTCCAGTATATTCTGAAACAAGAACGGAAAAAAACATTAAATTACAATTCACTATTACAGGGTAATCGTACAGAACAGATTTAAAAGTCATTGCGGCTTCCAAATATTTAATTCTGCAAAATATTGTGAGAGTCAGAATAATATTTTTTTTTAGTTTGTGTAGTGGATACACATGCATATATGTAAACACACACTGAAGGTTTTGATAGTAGTTGGCGGTATAATTTATTTGGAATTTCTACATTATTTTCCATTTTAATATCTATGGCGCTATTACAGTTAAATTCCATTTATATTTGCCTGTATGCACATGAAGCAACCATGTATTTAATACAAATTTGTTTAATTTAAATTGGTTTTTCTCTACACCCACACCGTTTGCCAGTAATTGTGGATAGAACCGGGGATTGTTGTCGATATTATTTGTAATATGCCAATAATGGGGTTTAATAAAATGCGCTTTTCGCATTCAACAATGCATGCAGCGGAAGTTTAAAATTAAAATAAGCTCCATATAGCTGTAAATACGAACCGTAAATGTATAATTCCTCTTTAAACCCTATCCGGAAAATAGTTTCGATTAAACCAAATTTAATAAATGTTGGGAATAGTGTTGGATATTATAACTTTATGTGGCCCTAACTTCAACTGTAATTTCAACGCCAGTGCAATTATTAAAGTTATATTACTTCAATAATTGCTATGTAGGGGAATATTACTAAGAACTCCGCTAAAAACTTTGGTGTCTTGACCTTTACCTCTAGAGTAAAAAAAGTGTTTTGGGAGGATTACGCAACGTGCGAATTTTATTCTGCTCACACATCAGGCCCTCATAAACACTTGCCGTATGTCACACCGCAACATCACCGCTTATATACCTGGTACATTTGATTCTGACACTTGCAAAGTAGTCATGGCCGACTATGGTATATTTAAAGAAGATAAATATATATTATTATTGTTAAATGCTTATATGTACTTCTTAGTTTATTTATAATTTTTAATCCAAAAAAAACGTATGGATACAATCCAGAGCCTTCTATATATTTCTCCATGAAAGTTAAATAGGTTGGATTATACTAATTTAGTAGAATGCGTAACGACAAAGCATTAGCTATATACTCATCCACACTTTAAATTTTACAATATAACATGTTAGAAGCTACAAGCCTGGATGCATAAAAATTCACATATTAGGTGAATTAATGTATATGCAGGTTGTTCCAGCGAGCTGGGTTATTAAAATTTTTCGAACTTCTAGTAGAAATTTGGTTTCGAAAGTTGCACCGAGTCATGGCCAACTATGATTTATTTAAGGAACATATTTTCAGCCTTTTATAGTACTTTTGGTATACATACAGAGAAAAAATCCGCATAGTAATATTAACACTTTACTATTGGACGAAAATTGTAGTAAGAATTTTTACTATTGTGTGAAATTTTTAAAATGTCGCTGCAGTTTTATATATCACAGTTACAAAAAAAAAGCAATAAAATTGTTAGAAAATATTGTAGCACAATCTTCGGAAAAATATTGTGAAATGTTTTACGATATTTGACAATTATTAAATATTAATAATATTTTATTACAACTAGTAAATATTAATAATAATACCTGAAAAGGCACTACAGGCCTTAGAGACCCTCTTGGCTTAGGGTGCGGGAACACACCGAGCCGCTGAGAAGTGCTGTCAGAATGGTCACCCAACCGACAAGCGGTGGCAATGATTTCCTTCTCAGCCGTACTGCTGGCTCACTGGTAAATATAATAAATTGCACATGATAAAGCGGAAAAAATTATAAACGAGAATTTTTAAACCGGGAAACTTTATAGCACTCGAACACTAGTTCACGGATCGAATTAATAATTAATTAACTATAATTGCAATATTATAATTTCCGCTAATGTTAAGAAGGACGTCGTCTGCCAAGATCTTAGACATAAAAAAAAATCACGAATTGCTGTTTTTGAAGCAAAAAAAAACTAATGTTAAGACGGGCATCGGCCTGTCGACATGGCAGTAATAAATATATCCACCAACTGCCAACATCTCTCGAAGTTTACGTATTGTCGTTAATAAAATCACCAAACAAACCCTCAAACTAATAAAATCCCGTTTATTTTAGAGATATTGCGAAAATTCTGGTACAACGTTAAAGTCGAGGGACACGCTGGGCAAGTGTCAATATTCCGGGGATTGATACCAGCAAGAATCAAAAAACTCCTTTTCTTTGTCTCTAGAGCTTTCGAAAGAAATTTATTTCATCATCAGTAGAACAACTACGCAAGGATACATGCTAATAGATACAATTGAATGAAAAAGTGAGGTTACTTACAGTTAGAGTAAGGTGGTGGCAATAATATCAAACAATACATAAACAAAACAGTCCAATTTAAAATAAAATGACATTATATAAGTTAAAAGTTTAAAAATTTCAGCAAAAGCACTGAGATTAATTTAAATTTAAATTTAGAATAATGTAGAAGACATGAGTAACAATAACCGCCATATTGTGACAAACCGTGCGGGCGCAGACGCAAACATCTAAGAATAATAAAGTAAACAACGGAGATACAAGGTCTGAACATAAATTAGAGGTATTAGTTCGGGAAATTGTTTTATTTGCAAACATTTTTAAGAGAAGAGGAGTAAGTAGAACTTAAATTGTTAATATCAGCTCGAAAATTTACAGTATTGTATTTATTGCCACGGAAAGTTCCATTATGCATTGCATAAATAAGTATAATAGGCGAAAATCGAAGCCTTGTTTCCTGTGGTATGATTGTTAAAAGCAATAATAACAAAGTCAGCAGATGTGTGTAATGTTAACAATTTCAAGAAATAAACGTTTTTTGTATTCGTTTTTCTGTCAATGATGGAAACAAAGAGCTGATATAAAAATGGATCATGTTATTTCGTTACTTCTAGTTTATTAATTTAACAAACCCATTAATTATTAATTTAATAATTAATTTAATAAAATTAAGAAATAAGGATTCCGCTGACCACAATTGTAGTTAATTTAATGTAGTTATTATGTTCAAATTACTTTTTTTTTCGAAATCTAGCCCACGCTTTTGTAAACAGGTTTTATGATCTAAGCACTATTATTATGGCAAAGTTTTCTACCTATACATTCAGTAGGTATATGTGATATAGTAATTGTTGTAAAGATGGCGCTTCTCCTATTTCACTCAAACACGGTTATGAAATGTTGATTTGGTGCATTTACTGGAAAACATTGTATACCGGCGAAGGAGAGTTCGCAAACGTCACATACTGAACAAAATAGATTAATGAGATCAAATTTCTCAAATTAAGGACCCTTTATTCCTTGATCCAACAGTTCAGCTTTACTATAGACAAAATTCGACTGAAAATTCACTATTGCATTTGTGGCAAACAATATGCAATTTATGCTCCTTTTATAGGTAAGTTATGTCAACAAATTGTGCAACAAAACTACAGATTATGTTTCAAAAAAACACATTATACAATAAATAATTATTCACAACCAGGTATATTAATTATAGCAACAGCGTAGTTAATCTGTATGCAAAATTTTAATGTCGGTTCATTGCACATTTTGTAATAATTTGTAATTTTGTGGGAAATTTTAATACAAGTTGTGCTCGTCCTTATATGTTCAACAACTTGTTGTGCAAAACTTTATAATTGTTTGAATTTATTTTCTTTTTTTCTGTGCAGGGTGTTGATACCAACTTTTTTATTTTAAAAGAAATGATTTTTATGGGTCCAGTGTATTTCTCGCACCATTTGTGATGACTTTGTATTAAGGTTTTCTATTCCTAAAGCTGAAAAAATTGGCAAAATTTTGACGTTTGCACTCTTTCCAATAAAATTAAGTACCTCATAGGCATTAGACATTAAGATATTCCACTGATGTGAGTGTAAGTACATGATCATAGGCATTCACTGCGACAACGGTAACTGTGATATCCTGTACAGGGTGTTCAAAAGCTCATGTCCAATATGGATATCTTTAAAGTAAAAAAAACTTTTTTTTTTTTAAATGGAGCGTGGTATTTTTTAGTGCAATAATGAATGCAGCTCAAGACTCTAATCGATTAGTGTACCTATCTTTGATAGTTTTTGAAACGTTCACATTTATTTCATAAAAGCGGCAGAAATATGCCAAAGTTGCTACTTCTTTAGGTCTACCCTAAGTAGAAGCCAGTTAATTGTGGAGCATATGCAATCCTATTTTAATAAAACTTCGAATAACTAGCTAGTAAAAAATAATTATTTGTTAATTAGGTAATTTTCGTGAAGATTATCGTAACACTCTATACGAACAATCAAATTATAAGTACAGAAAAAATCAATTCTGAATTAGAAGTAGAAATAGAATAAAAAAAGGAAGTTCATTTTGTGAAAAAAGAAAACATTAAAATATGTAATATGCGTAGCGTAAAGCGAAAACCTTAACAAACTTATTAAATTAAATCTACCGACTAAATTGTTTAAGAAAAAAGTAGAAGTAGTGTTCGCCTTATAAATATTCCTGTACAATCTAACTGGTTCATTGTAATGTGAACCGCAAATGTTATACTAGAAATTTAAATCAGAGCGGTTATGGCAATTTGTCTGTGGTTTTGACTGTTTAAGTAATAATTATTTGTTCTGATTTAAGTCAATTGCAAAACAAAATGTTGTTCCTTTACGTTTTATATTTACATACGACTTTGTTGTCAATATTTCCCTAATATTGTTTCAAGTTTTTTTCTTTTGACATCTTATAGGAAAGTTAATTATTTGGAATTATATATTCACGACTCGCATTCAAAGTGCAAAGCATAGCGTGCTATTAATCCTTATGTACAATTACCACAAAAAGCAGGCATTTTTTACGTTAATCTTGATCTGATTTTCTTGGCCATTAATTTTTTACAGGAGTAGTATATAAAAGTCGTGAGTTAGTAGCCCCAATTTATCTTTAATTTTAGTTACTCATTCTTATTTTTCGTCTTGCCTGACGTTTAGACCATTCAAAGTCTTTCAAAGGTTAAACTTTACTCATATTAATTTAAATATCCTCATTGTTCAAATAACAAAAAGTTTAATTTGTCAATATAATTATTTAAAGTTAAGTTTATACTTTTTTAAAACCTTATAAAACAAACACAGGCAACTGACACAAAATTTAAATTATTTTGTTAACAACTTGTTTGTTTTATAAGTTTTAAAAAGGATACTTATAAAAATTATATATTTCGAAATTAAACCTCTGGTATTGCAAATGAGGATTATTTAAGTTAAATATGAAGTAAAGTTTCAACCTTTAAAAGACCTAAATTGGTCGAAATGTCAGGCAAGAGGAAAAATAAGAATGAGTAACTGAAATTAAAGATAAATTGGGGCCACTAACTCACGACTTTTATTTACTACTCCTGTTTTACGTTAATGTTACGAACAGTTACACACTTTCCCAACTATCCTTGAATAATTTTCTGTACCATCAATATTATCAAACCTACATCTATCAATTCATTTTATTGCTTCGACATTTCGAGTTCAATGGCCAATCAGCATTTTTCTCGCCAGAAGGAATAAGGAATTACACAACAACGTTCGGCTACGTTTCATCAAGCGTATCACTGTGCATCTTTCATTCGAGTGATCCTCACAAACAGACATGTCTATAGTCTACAGAATCGACTTTCACTTTACCGATGCATTCACGTCTTCTCAGTTATGTAATTGGATACACATAAAGGGGGTCGTGGAGAAACAGTGACTTCAAAGTGGGCCACTCGAAAAGAACTAAAGCCAAGATGTGTAAATAAATTGGTGCATACTTTATAGATAAAAGATACATATTTTATTGGTGCTTCTTATTAAGATAAGATTACTTCTTTGTAACTTAATTTAAGGCTGGCAGATCTCCTTATTTCTTACAAAGGGAACACTTTCTACTAATTTAAATTTAAGTAAAAGGCGGATGAATTTAACAAATTGTTAGTAAATGCCAGATTACTCAAGCAGCATATAAATTTTAGCATTTTACAAGAAATGCCATCTTTCATGAGGTCAAGTTAAATTTCATTTTATGTATAAATTAGACAGAAAAAAAATCGTTGCATAACGTACAGCGTCATAAATTTTATGTCTTATTATTTCCATTTTTTGGAATGACACCGCCTTGCAATTGTGAATATGATGATTGTTAGATCACTGCACTGAACATTCGCATTCGCACCCAGGGTTGTAAGGCGTATAGTTATTAATTCCTGTCGGCGACAGTTGTAGATAAAACCGATGTTATGGTAAATACTATATATATAACACAAAAAAAAAAAACACCAAAACGGTACACAAAATCTTGTTTGATTTGGGTATGGTTGAGTGTTGTATCGGTTATTGGATGCTCTGATACTTATACTCTTACTATAGTGTACTGAATTAGTTGCAGGTTTTCTGGAAATTAGGTCTCGGAATGCGAGTAAGTTAAATACTGGGGATTGGCCTAACTGATATAAAAAAGGTAGAATTAGCAATAAAGATATATCTAACCACACAAATAATGAGTTATGATCAATAAATGTTCTGAGTAAATGTAAGTTTATATCAATGTGGAAAAAACCTTGTGATTTAAGAATGAAACTAATGTATACGACAAATCATAATTAAGGGTTTAACAGAAAAGTGCAATAGTAGTTGGTCAACCAGTATCTTGATATAAAACCTTAATAAATGTAGAATTTAATAACAAATGCCCCTAAGAGTAATACCATAAAATAATATGTGTTGCACATAGATGTAATAAAGATTTGGAACTTCCCATCTCACTAAATTAAATAGTTTTATTGCTTATTTAATTATTAACTGTTCGGCAATGTAGAATTTGCGCGAACCATTCTAAGGTAAGTTTACATAACAAGGCTTTAGGAAACATTAATTCAAATTCTTTCCTTTTATTAAGCGGTTTTTATATAATTTTAATCTTGTTAATTATTTGGGAGTGCCGGACTTCGATAAGGTAGATTAAATCTTAACTCAAACAAGTTGATGTCTAAAAATGTTGTTAATTTCAAGGTAAAGTCTAATTTAAAATTATGTGTACTTTATTCTTTCAAACAATTAATACAAAGCAGATGCCTGAAAAAAAAATAATAGAATGACGCGTACCACAAACAAAGAAAATAGAAAGGAAATACCTATCTGTCAAAACTTCAATAACCAAGCATTTGATTATTTTGCCGTAGTATTTTTGACATTTAATTTTTAATATCTTTAGATATTGCTAACAAAGCTGTAGAACGGAATCGCTACAGCGACGCTCAAACGACGAGAAAAATACATGAAATGTAGAGAACTAAACCTGCAACGGTCTAAAATATATCGAGAAACCACTTCAAAGGTGTTTTTGAATTCAGGCAAATCCTTCAAAACCTGTTTGAACGTTTAAGAACATCATCTGTTTATCTTGCTCAGTGGAACGTATTTTAAAGGAAACATCCAGCACTACCGTAAAAATAATAAAAGTAAATTGGGTATATTGTCCGAATTTCCCGAAGAAATATATATTTAAGAGAAGAGGAAGTAAACAGCTTTCTTATTCGTATTCAAGGCTGCCTTCGATCGAATACAAACTTCATCTCGTAAGCAATGAACCGCCTAGATAGGGAAGGGTTTCTTTTTTCGTTTCCTATGATCTGGGGGAATTATTACTTTTGAAAATATTTTTATTCCAGAACGAAATAGCAAGCTGAAAGCTTAATAACGTCAGTTCTTTCATACCTACATACCTTTTGATGCATGGTTATGTTCGACTCCTTTGTTATAATAAGTGTTAGCAATATCTCTAAACAAAGATTTTGTTAATGAAATAATGGAATGAACAAAGTAAGGAATGCAAAAAGACTTCTTTAGAAACGTCACGATTGATGCATTAAAAAGTTTCGTTGTTTTACTGGACGATTGGACATGACTTCATCACTGTTCGCAAGTAAATTTGAAGGTAATATCTTAATAGGAGAAAATTGGTTAAAGTTCTTATTGAAATATAATAAATTAGTTCACCGTGTTAGAGAATTAACGATAAAAGCATTTCGCTCCCTTATCAGTTTGCTGGAATTCATACTTCTTTCCTTGGATCTTCATTGCCTCCATATTGCTTTGTGTTACCTCCATGCGATTATTTTGTGTAGTTTTTGTGGACTATTATATTATTTTCAGAGTAATATTTATACAACTTGTGTGAATTTTGTTTTATATTAAAGTGAATAAGAAGCAATACATTGACATTTTTAATCACTTTGTCCTTTGAAACAGGTATATTTCCAACAACTATTACATACTTCCTTACTCTAATGAGATACTCCATATATTCTTACTTGATGCATTGTATGTTTGAAACCAATATAAAAATGTATATTAGGCACCAAATGCCTATATGTGATAGTTTTGAAGATAGATACGTTAGATTGTAGGATTATATTACTCCCTAACAGGGGACAGACAGAAAAGAATGTATACTTCCACTGATTATTCTTGATGCTTTAAATATTACATACTGTACACATAAAGTAGCCATAGATTACAACTTGACGTTCGTCAATAATAATACTCGTCAAAAATAAAGTACTATAAAGTATTGGTGCAGCTTTTAATTTTTCATTAAATTATAGAGCCTTTATATTAGTATCGAAAAATGCACTGTGATATTAACTGAGAAAAGATATAAATAAAAAAAGCAAAAGTCTTTGTCTAAAGTGTTAGACTTTGTAATGATTGAAGGTGAGTTTGTAAGCGTGGGACGATAGGTGTGCACGCAATAGAAACGTCTGTCACGAACGGAATATTGAATGAATAGAACTTTTAAAGGAATACATAGACATATATTTCATTAGGTACCCAGATAGGTTGAAGGTACCACTTCCTTTTTGCGTAGGATTTGTTAGTGATTGCGGTAACTTCGGAACACAATCGACCCACATGTTAACAACTATTGGCTTGGTTAAATATAGGCGTTTACAACCTAAATTGTTAAGTGTAGGAAATGTAAGAGTAAGTCATTCCTTTCACAAGATTTACGTTCATCATTATTAATAGTTCGCAAACGTATATAAGTTTCGTCATATCTTTATTGATTTCTCAAAGTTTTTCGCAACTTTAATCTTTCGTTTATTTTCGCAATAAAAGCTACCATTACATTCTCAATTCGCGTTTAATTAGAAGTTATTGCCATACTAAATAGCCGTGGGTTTCTCCATCGGCGTGAAAATTACGATGTTTATGACGGTTGGTGGTAATAAACGTAAGTCCCCAGAACATAATTGTGACAGTTAATGTTTATTATTCGGGGCAATATTTTTTTTTTGTATATTATGTAATGCCTCACAGTTTAGTTTTATAAATGGTAGTTGCTTACGTTGTAAGAAATCGTGGTAAATTTACACAGCATCCTAGGTAAAAATACGTCACCCATTAGGTAATGTCATGTAATTTACCACGACTTTTTACAGTGAATATTACAGTGACATATTTCTTTTATTTCATCTAATCTAATACCAACGTAGTAGTCGTAGTTATCCGACGATATAATTTTAGATTATTCATGAAGAGATGCTTTGTGTCGATATGTATAGGGTGTTGGTAAAAACGTTCGTATAATGAAGATTATAAATAATAAAAGGGCCTAGTTTGGATCCATGTGATACGCCCAACGCAGCAAAAAATGCTCCGAAGTATAGGAATCATAATGCTTATACTGTGTTCTATTCCTTCAGTAGGTATTTATAAAAGCAATTTTCTGTTTAAATCTCTATAGTCTATGGCTATTTTGTATGTTAAACATTGCCGGAGGACAATATATTCTTTTAAAACTATGGACCAGTTGGAGTTTTGTCATAATTTTTTTTTTGTTATATTAAACTAGCCACAGAGAATTGCAAGAAAAACATAGTGAAGAAGTGGTCTGAGATCCTATATAATGGCTTCCAATTTTCTGTTTTTACGCAAGAATACGTAATATGCAGTAAACAAAATTTTGTTAACATGAGGAAGCTTGGCTTTAATACCATATATACCCTAAAGTTTTAGTGCATGGTTTATTAATAAGAAACTTAAAATAAAAAACATTCTAATAAACAAAATCATTTACAATGGAAAAGGAAAGATAATGTCAAGAGGATACTGTCACAGTTAGGTAACAAAATTAAATTAACACAATTTTACGCAACCTTGAGCACCAGAAATTGAGCTAAAAAATTAAGTCGACTCATGACCCGGTAAAAGGAAATAACTAATTTACGCTGCTAAATATGCAGACAAAATCAATTAAACTAAAAGTAAAAGTAACACAGTAACGGTTCTTGAAGGTCACCATTCTGAAACAATATGTTTACAATTTCGAATCAAGATTGCCTTAATAGATTATTATAATTACTGACAAATTTACAGTTATATTACATAGAAATTATGTTAATTTAAATATAGGTATCTGATATTACTATACGTTTCCTTCAAGAAATCACAGCATCCAGAGATTAGGTATATGCGGAATAATTTTAAAGCAGACACGCTAAATCTCAATGGCATCTATAAATAGTGATGATTAATGTATGAAATGGAAAACTTTAATTTATATTTACGTATATATGTATTTTATGTTCTGTTATGTAATTTGTTTGTTAGCTCCTTGGACGTGACATTTTGTGTATTTGTGTATTGGTTCCATATAAAATGGATTCTATTTTCAAACGCAATTAACCCCTTGCCTCTCTCTAGTAGGATTTATCATTATTATTACTTCAATCTGAATTTTCATCAGATAATTTTCGCCCCTGTTAATGGTTCCAGCGCCTAACTGGATTACGCTATATAATAAATCGATCACGGTAACGAGGCATTTGTATGCGAAATTTAATTGATTAATTACAGGTATAATGAAAATTCTCGCGTTTGCCGCTGAATTATTAATAGATTTAATTTAATTCCTGCCATTTTCCCCAAAGCCGAGCTGGTGGCCTATCAGAATCTCGCGGCCTGAATGTTCGCGCGCGCCCGTGTAAGGGAATTTTATCAAATCACTTCCGTTAGGAATTTGCACACACACGCGAAAACTTCAATCTACATAATAATAAAGCCGCTTATTCTGTAATCTTCACCTACCCACGCGGCGAAATTATTCATTCAGCAGTGTAACTTGCGCGGTAAATGTGTTTTAGGCACTCCATCATGATCAATCTTCTTTTTTTTTGAGGCTCTTAAGTTCTTCTAGTTTGATTACGATATACGTACAGGTAATTGAAAATGATTATTAGATTAAAATGGCTTTTTCGTCAATATTGTAATGTATTTGTTCCATATCGTGAATGACGTGCAGTGGCGATTTAATTTTTTTTTTTTACTTTGCACATCAAATTAAAACCTTTAACTGATGTAGTCAGATCGCTATGAACCTCAACATATTTCATTCATATGTCAGCCTACGTCACTTTCAACGTACAGCTGCGACAATGAAAGTTATAACCATATGAAAAATGTATCTGTGGAAAGCACTGTTCAATAAGCATAAAGTCTAAGGACGAGTAAGCTAATAATATTAACGAAAACAAAGGAAGAGCAGCCAATCCACATGAGCAACTTTTCCACGTTAAACAACGTCGTCTTTATCAAGCCTTAGTTAGGTACGGAAAAGTTGTTTTAAAGTATAGTTAAAATATGGTTGTTTCCTACTTTGTGAATGGATGATAATACAAATAATTGAAGATGTAAGTCTGTTCTTTCCATTGAATTTATTTTGATATTCGTTACATTTAGTTACATATTTCAGCTGATGATAGCTATTATCGGGCTAACTTGCTAAAACGTCTCAGTGAAACAAATTTAAAAAATAGATTCCGATAATACTTTTTAAATTTGTTTCACAGAGACGTTTTAGCAAGTTGAAGCCTGATGATGGCCCTCATGAGTCGAAACATGCGGCCAAATCTATATCAAAGTAAAGTGAATGGAACGAACAGATTTTTGAATTATTGTGAGACCTAAGTCAAAATAATTTTGATAATGGGAAATATTACTTCATTAAAGTTAACATACGCAGGACAGGTTAGGGTAAACGTAGGAACTGTGTCAGTATGAAATGTAATTATTAATTGCACTGAATTATTTTGATCTATAGCTGCGTAAAAAGAAAACTGGTGTGAATAGATTTCGAAGAAGGACGCGATTTAACGCCAGGAGTATTTAATCGAAATAGCAGAACATCATTCGCACTCGAAGGTCGTGTTTTGAATAACTAAGGGTTTTCTATCTAAAACAACAATTTTTTGAATATCAATTTCTGGCGGCAGTCAAAGTAGAAATAGAACTTCTACGTATCCGTAAACTTTATTGGGGCGAAACTACCAAAGTTGGTCAAATATAGTCATATTAAAATACAGCATTTTGACAAATACAGGTAATGTCCCACCAGTATCCAGTGTAATAAATACGCACGTTTGTTGGACAGCGACTCCTTATTGTTTATATATACATACAATTATAAATATTAATGTAATTTATTAAACACAAAAAGAAGCGCCACGAAATCATGGAAATTTGACCAAAAAGTAGGATACTTCTATATTGGCACTCAACTCAAATATGCAATATGTGTCTGCCATATCTAGTCACCGGTTCTGGACATCCTAGTTGACTTACAAAGTACTTAACCTCTTTTTATGTGTTTTATGTGAAATACTTAATACTAATTAATAAAAGACAAAGTACGTGTTTGTGACCTAAAAGTAAAATGAAGTCTTCGAGAATTTTACGAGATTCCGATTCGAGCGTTGCATGGCCTGCTAAAACGAAATGACAAGTGAAAAAAGAGATTATAAGAAAAGCAAGAGATTGCTGAAAAAACTAATATTAGCCATGAAGGTGTTGCTAAAGCAGCTGAAACTACAGGAGTAGACTGTAGGTAAGTTCCTGTGATTTTTGTATAATTAAACATATTGTAATGCTACAAGGTAGCACATAGCCCAGTATAAAATAAAATAAATGTTATTATATAAAGCTTTAATCAAATTATTTAATATCAATTTTTTAACGTCCTAGTGCCATCGACATTTATTATTTTTTAATCATAAATATGCCCTCTCAAATGCCAGATGGCATGCCGGGTGAGAATTTCTAATTGCAATAATGTAGAGGCCGCTCTGACTTAAAAAAAAAATACAAATGGACAGATAACCCCTTTTAATTCTCCAGTACGACCCCAGATGCTGTAGGAGCATGTTGTTTAAATGTCCTCACCTCCAATAAGGTGTTTAGTTTCAGTGAAGTAGTGCGTATGGGACTCGGGTATATAAATTATGATCGATTTTGTACGATAAAGAGAATATTTAAGTTCAAACACACCGACTTTTATTTATAAACGTTTCGAAATGTGAAACCGTGCAAAAACAGCATAAATAAGGATAAAAATATCTCAGGTACGTAAAATGAGTTCGCTTATTAACTAACAATTGCATTTAAATTAGTAATTTCAAGTTTTACAATATAAATTTAACATAGAAAATAAATACGGTTAAAATTGACTTTCAAAATTTCCGCGATTTTGGGACATTCATCGTGTGTAGTTCTATGTTCAAAAGACGGGTAAAACAGTCCAACATTTGATGGTAAAAATTACTGGGTATTTGGTGCGTGCCGTAAATAGATATTCACTCATAAAATTAGAACTGTCACCTAATAAGAAATTTTCGACCAAACTGTTCGGGGGATATAAGAAGTTCCTAACCAAACAAATTTCTCGAAGTGTCAAAAATAAGCAAGTGAAAGCAAGCAAGCGAACAAGTTGACTCCGTGTGAAAGGGTTCATATCAGTATGCTCCTTGGCAACCGCTCGTTCAACTAGTGGAATCAAGTAATTGCCTCGTCTGAAAGAGGCCTAAATCACTCACTTTAGTTGTTGTTCTTCATTTTCCTCTAAATATCCATTAATTAAACCTCTGCGGGAAAACAAGCCATAACACTACAGTATGTATTATAAAACTATGCATTCAGTAGTCTAGAGTTAGAAACTTTAACCATTATTACTAATGTATTCAACAACAAAAACAAAAAGTGTGTTAATGCCTCATTAAAACAACTACATTGGGTATAAGAAAAAATACTGAGATCGTTAACATAGTTGAAAGTTTGAAGCTTTATTTTATTCGATGCAATTACTTATTGCGGTCGGATCTTTGAGAGCTTTTTACAAATTGCGTTTAATTAAATTTTAGTTTAATTGGAATGAATAAATTGGAAGAAATGCCTATTTAAAAGTGTCATTGATTGTGTTGTTTTTCTTCTACCTAACAGGAGAAGCGATTTCCATTGAAAAACAGCCTTTAACACCAATGGGCCTCATTTACTTATCAAATTTAGAATTCACAGCACAGGGAGAGTAAAACTTGTTCCGAAGAAAAACAGGGAACATTCAAAATAGAATTCAAATTTCGCAAATTGGCTGTTACGGAATGGTATTAGAATTTCACGCAATTTACTATTCCGACACGGAGCATATGATTACCGGCTTCCGTGGTGTGGTAGCTTCGAAAATGTATTCAATGCAAATCATCATCTAGGTTAGGTATGAGCGTTGATAGTTCGCGAAAGAATGAGTGAAAGGAGGAGAAAAGGCGAACAGTGTCGAGGGAAAACGTGGAGACGAAAAAAAAAAACAAAGAAGGTGAATAAAACGAACGCTTGGCTTAGCGAAAGTCTAACAAATGTTACACGTCCCACATCCGCCTGCTATCAAAAGGCACAGTTGTAATTCAAGAAAAATTCCCGCGTTCGCTCGATGCAAATGGGCTGAGCTTGTGGTGCGGTCACAGTTATTTTCTGAATACGTAAATCATATAATGTGCACCATTAGTAAAATATGCATAACGATGATTTACATAAAATAATAAAAATATCAAACACAAACTCGGTTCAGATGCACGTTATACATATGCATCTATCTATATGTCTGCATCCTAGGACACAGATGCCAGCACATACATAATATGTAGGTCATATTAATTAACATAACATCACATATGCATCCAAACTAATTAGCGCAAGGAATATGTTACTAATCAGCTTGTTAGCTGCTGTCCTATCTAATAATGCTTCATATATAGCATCAAACTAAATTCCTTTTCGTAGTTCTGCTTTACAGGTTATGTACTTAGTAACCAACCCTATGATTCTAGTAACCCTCCTGAAACTACCTAAAAACTTCTTCGATTTTTTATAAATAAATATCTTAGGAATGAAATCAGAACTTTCACTAAAGATAAGAACTTAAGTGGGATAGCAATAGAACTACACTCATGCGGTTTTCAATGATTTGATGACCTTTCGGGAAAGAAGATATTTACTTTTTGTAGGGATGTCAATGAGTTTATTTACCCTCAGCCTCCAATAGCTGTACGTGTTACGAAAATTATAATTAGAATTACGTTTGGCAGTGTACATAAGTCAATATTGTTTTTTTTTTTTGCAATGTGCGTGCGTTAGATAAATGATAGTTACCTAGAATCTAATCTCGTGTTTTAATAAGTTTTCTGATGTGTTATGCGACAGCTTATTTGTTTATTCATATTGATTTTTGTTGTTTATATTAAGTATACATATTTTTTTCTGACGTTTACTTTTAGAATTGTCTCTCATTACGAATATAAATACGACCAAAGTTAATAAAAAATTAATGGAAACCATAATTCCTCGGAAAGTAGAAGAGACAGAATATATGCTTAATAAAAATCAATGCGTTTATTAATAGCAATCAATAATGTAAACACAGATAAAGTGTTCCGTTTAGAAATTGAAGTTGTCTGAGTTTTCACTTTAATAATAAGAGTAATATATTAATTCGTCATTGTCAATAAGACATAGAACGCGTCAAAAAAAGGGAATGGGAAAGGGAATGGGAAAGGGAATATTTATATAATTAGCCCTAAGTAAAGATAATCTCATATTCGGTGTCTTCAAGAATCACGTGTATATAATACGTACAACAAAAACTTTTCTACAAAAGTTGTGCAGAATTCAATGCTGCATAACCTAAAATATTTTCAACTATACAGGGTGTTCCAAAAGTAAGAACAAAAGTAAACTACTTAAAACGTACTGCACATTATAAAAGATGATTTTCAAGTGAATGGACCGACTTCAAAAAACCACCTTCCTCAAGTACCACCTTCCTCTACTCCTAGATGCGCAGCATCTAGTTCACTTTAATAATAAGAGTAATATATTAATTCGTCATTGTCAATAAGACATAGAACGCGTCAATTATCAAAGAACTAAGATAATAACAAACAACAAATACGAAATACGTTAAGAAATTAAAACCATAACCATCAATTTGCCCGCAGAAATTCATTGAGGATGTACAATATACGTTATCTATTAAAAATCTCTTCAAAACCCGGTTAAATTGAGCAAATCTTTATGTAATCGAGAATGTAATTAAAAGGATTTTGGTTAAATGAGTTTCAGGTAATGATAGATATCGAATAGTAGTCCCTCTAGTGTTACAGTCATGATTTAGTTCATATTGCTCAAAAAAAAATATATTCAAAATTGGTTTTTACAAAAATTGCATATTCAAGTTTAGCGACGAATAGCTAATACATTGAAGTGAAAGTGGAAGTAAATCTATACTAATATATTTAAAAACTTTGGTCACTTATTCTAAATGGTAATTATCACAACCATTTTTGTCAAACTATTGTAAGTTACGTAATTTTTGCGAAAATCGAAGATATCTCTAAAATTAACGGGTTTACTCTTAAGATATATTACCTCTTATTTGTTTAAAATTTAATTACCGCCTGCTAACCCCAACATATTTATCTTTTGGTACCCACCTGTACAGCCGTACCACTTCCACACTTCTCCAGAAGTTGCTACATTATTTTGAAAAGATACATTACCTTTATTCCTTCCATCTTTATATTACTGGATTGATTTATTTCTCTAGAGCAAATGAAGAAACAGAGGTAGAGAAAGACGGTAATACACCACAGTTATACAGGCAAGAGGAAATATGCAAAAGGCAAAGAAAGCCACTAAAAAGAAATATTATATAAAAAGGGAAGCAATATAAAAAGATCCATAGGACAAAGAATTAGGAAAACCTTTGCGCAGAATTTTTCTCGTAAGTGGGAAAGAGAATGACAAGTAAAAAGAAGATGCTGTAGAAAGCGATATTATAATTAATTGTTAAAGTACAGTAGAAAATAAGCAAGTTTGGAATGAGATATGGTGAGAGTAGAAAACAGGTTGTGGAATGGGTTTGCAGTATGGTCCTCTGAAGATTTATTTCCGTCCAATCTGATAAAGAATTTTCTGTTATGGCTCTTCCTCCGTCGCTTCTAACTTTTTTCAAAATCAATCGATGACAAGGGCATCAGATTCAAATAGATACTGTATTTTGACAACAATTTTCCAATTTTTATCGTGTAGTAAACTTGCACGATGTCTTTTTTTTCTATTTTTGTGTTTGAGATGAAGGTTTCTCTTCAAATTCTCTACAAATTATGCCTAGCATACTTTTTGGACAAACATTTACATGCGACTACAGAGGAAAGCTGGTAGCAAATGACAAAAACTAATTTTCTAGGATAAATTTCATATTAGAATATAGTTCCCAATTTTGAAACTTTCCTTTATAATAAGTATTGATAAAAACAAGAGGTATTTTAGTATTGCACCGAGAAAAAAAAGGGTTGTATTAACTAATAAAATGACGTATTGAACACTTTTTTCTTTTTCAATATGAGCAATGATATTTTAGTGTTAATGCAATACGTAAAAAAATGTTAACTGAATAATAATAAATGTTATATGAAACAGACTACCCGTGATTCTTTGAACATGTACTTAATTTTCCATTAACAATTTCTACCTGCTAATTGAATAATACAACAACATTATCCCAACACAGTTACTTGTTGCAGACACACGAAGTAATAATTGTCTCTATAATTTTATAATATTGGTTTAGCACTATAAAGTGTTGATTCAAAACTTATATTGTTTCATTTAACCTACCTGTAATTTCATCGAATGACTATTTGCATGTAATTCAACACCTTTAGGTGGTTATACGAAAAAGATTTTCTTGTTAGTGGAACCATTTTCGATTTTGCTTAAAATCACGTTAGTGATCGGGCGAGTTTTTAATTTCATCGATGGATCCATTGATTACTGTATCATTGAGATATACTGTAATCGATGGATCTATCGATGAAATTAAAAATCCGCCCGCACATTCAGCAATTAGTCCATTGATAGCAACGCATAGCTATATATTGCCTAATTAGGAAGACTATAGTAGGTAATAGAAGAAAAACGTTTCCGGCATTATATACTAAACTTGTATTAGCTTAATAACATAACTAAAAAAATATAAAGGTTTTATTCATACATTTGAAAGGAAAGCACAATTTAACGTTTCATAGTAAATCATTAATAACAACATTTAACCAAAATTCGTGATCAGCATTTACCGATTTCGTAATACTACCCACTAAATATTCATTATTTTCATAAATTTTACTTAAACAATTAGAAGCAAAATGATTTTTACGATTACATTTATGACATATTTTACCATAAGCTGGACAACTGTTTTGCGCATGCGTAAAATTACAACGTGTACGCCGACCTGTTCTAGAATTGTTCGAATCCGTTACAAACGATCTTGTTTGAATTTGCCGGACACCGTTTTCCAATGATCTTCCATCCTTGTGCGGCCCTTGGGTGAAGCGTGTCTTCTGTCTTGCTCCTGCATCCAGCTGTCGATCGATGTGTTTTCCAGCGTAATTTCAATATTATTTACAATTTCTCGAACTTCCTTTCCCATACAGTGTACCAGCGTCGCTGCGTGTATTTCGGCTGTTTTCCCACTGCAACCACTCGCGGTAGAATATAATTCCCAATCTTCTTTGAATTGCCTCCAATTTTTTGTTAGGTCGCCCTCCATTTTCATCTTCCCGAGTTGAGATATATTCTCCATTTTGTTTCTTTCTAACACTTTTTTTTTTATAATTTGTTGCACTTTTTCTTCCTTTCAATGATTTTTTTTTGTATTTTGTTCGTTTTTTATTCTGACTGCGCCATGTTATACAGTGACCGGCATAAATATTGCAACATATGTGATTTTTTTTTATTATTAAAATATACTAAAAATTTGTTGAGGGAATAGGTTGTGCATGTCTAGAAATCAACAACTAAGAAATGAAACTCTAAAAATGCATACTTGTTTCACATACATATCGTTCTGTTTCTTATAAGCAAGGTAGGCTTTGAAATTAGAAATAACAAAATAATGCAAACTATTTTATTTTTTTAGCAAACAAGCAATTACTACCGTTTTTATTTTACCTACTGTTTATTATTCCTTGTTCTCTAATTTCCAAAATCTACTTTAAAACCTTCGATGCGTACATGTAGTATTATCAGTTTTTGACTAACGGTTTCCACTTTAATGCCTAAAACAAACAAGAAATATAAAACTTTTCAATAAAAGTAATGTCTGCTAAGTGGTTTAGAGAGAAAATGTTTGTAAAATTTTATTTATTACTACTAGATACAGTCCCTTGCAATAACAATTGTCACACTGAAATCATACTTTTCAGTTTTCGCTATGTTAATTATGCAAAAATTGACAAAACTGTTTGAGTATCAACCAAATTTGGAAATAGTACTGCAGTCGAGCTGTTAAAAGCGAAAAAAAAAATGGAAATATGTAATTCCATGAAACAATATTTGGAAAAATTGTGATTTTTATTTTTTTTTAAATATGTTTACAAAAATTTGCATACCATCTCAGAATTTAATTCTAAGCAACTTTTTCAAATAACTTTTTTAGATATCATATCATCTAACCTCACTTTTTGCAGATTCACGGCATATTTTTTAAATTTACCGCCATACTAGTGGTCACGTGACGTGTGTCAAAATAAATTTTGGGGTTTCTAGACATGGACAACCTATCCCACAAAAAAGTTTTAGTATATTTTAAGAATAAAAAAATTTCCCATATGTTGCAATATTTATGCCGGTCACTGCATATATATACTGTGCGATGGGTTTTGATTATCTTTATTATTCAATATTAATGTTACAGAAACTTACAAACAGGTCTTATTGCTACGGAGGTTGGATACTGACTGACTATACGCATGTGCGATCACCTATATGTAATAGTATTAAATATTACATTTCATTGAGTTAACACCGATAGTAAATATTTAAAGAACACCTTGTTCAAATGTCAAATCGACAATTTGTGGGATTAAACCAACAAGATAAAATATTGGTTACGCCAGAACACTATAATTTTGTTAAATTAACTCTAAAGTGTGCAACAATATAAATATGTTTGTTTCAAATAGGTGCATATGATTCACTTGAATGCAACATGGTTAAATCAATGCTCAAATTCCTGACACTACGAAAAATGTTGAAATAACCATTTCATTTCTCTCAGTGTGGTTTAAATCAATACATTTTTTTAACAAACCCCATGTAGGACTGAACAAAACTGATACCTTGTGATTGCATTTTAGATTTTAGATAATGCAGAACGTTTCAGGAAGATAAACTGTATTTCCTAAAACTAATAATGAGAAACCTTTGCATAGAGTTCCAACTTAAATAGACATCCTGTATAACAGAACTAGAACATCAAAAATTTCTATTACCGTAACCAACCATTCCTTGCGGATGATGAGGAATTTCATGTCTCCCAACGGTAAAATGAGAAATACCCTGGTGACCAATATATTTATATTTGAAGAGCCTTCTCTCGTTTACGTTGGTCGTGATCTCGGTGACCCACTTCTGACCGCTGTCCATCGCACACTGTACTCGTCCTACGCCATCTGTTCTAGATGTAATGTTTACTGTTTGCGCGGTCGTACGGTTATTTTTGTCTCTTCTTGTTTTTGAATATTACATTGTAGGTAGCCGGGTAGAATCGTGGTATACTTTTATTTTCACAAGTTTAAGGCCAATCGATTACTACCCACGCTATTGTAGCAGATTTTAACGCAAAAGATCCGGATGACTTTCACGAAACCGTGTTATGTAAATACAATTAACGAGAAATATTACCACAGCAGTGTGGTTTTAAATTTGTGCACGGAATGTGCAAATAGCTTTACACGAGAGAAAGTATTTTCGATTTGTACATTTTAATAAATGTAAGTGCTTATTAAGAACGAATTATTTGTCGCTTTTTATTGCGATTCCAGAAGGTAGTAAATAAAAGTTCTACCATACGAAATCAGATTTTTTTCTTCCACTTCTCTCGCGCGAAGTACTCCCATTGTCGCCGCGTTCTTCGAGATGGATTTGAGTAATTTGACGAGAATCTTTCATTTCACCTTGTCGCGCCTCAATTTCGCACTTCAACTTACTGTGGGTTTATATAATTCAGGAAGATAATCGAATGCTTTTTTCTAAACTTTCCTAATTTAGATATCATTAAAACTTTTTCGTTTAAAGTTACGGCTCTGTTTCCTTTGATAATGACCTTTTGCTTCTCACCTCAATCCAATTATAAATCCCGTCGGGACATCTCCATCGGGTTTAATGTATGCGATCCGTACAGAAGCGGAATATCTAATTTAATATTTGCTTGTTTGCGAAATCAATTCGTATTTCCATCTTCTTTTGCGACGCTCTCAAGAGCGACGCTAATCTTCGTCAAAAACAACTTTAAATCGTGAATGTTGAAAATTTAGATTTGCATTGACTCGCTACGTTAATTAATGACTAGATTAAATTGATGTATATGAAGATTTATGCAAGAGAATTTCTATGAGTACGTAAGTTATTACAACTACTAACAAATCTAAAAAGTACACACGTGTGAACCTTTTATGTTCCTTCCATAATATTCACCATTAAAGATATATAATTAATGGAAAGCTTTTTACATTAAACTAATACCCTGTATTCATTATTGGTAACCATATGAGTTTGCACAAATATATTTGCTACTACCAAAAATTCAATCTAGCAATTAGTTTTGTAGGTAGTTGAAATTATGAATTCGATTTGACAAGTTATTGGCGGCAAATGTCTAATAGGGACAGCTGTAATTTAGTTTAAAGAAGAGTTGTTACTAGTATTATTTCGTAAACCATTTCTTCTTAACTTAAAAGTTTGTTTTTAACCTTTTGTCATTAATGTACTTTTACGAAAAAACACATTTGGCAACTTTGTAAAACAATAAGTTTGTCACGGTGTGGAAATTTTGAATGACCGCTTTTGACTATTATTGCCTTTTAGTTTGACCGATAACTAAACTAAGAACAGTCGGCAAGTACAACTAACTACCATCCCAACACTTATTCATTCACCTTCATTAGTTTGCGCGTTTTACTTGAGAAGAGAATTTTTCTTTTAGTTTTAATAATTTCTTGCGTTTTATTATTTTTATACTTTCTGTACTCTTAGCTTAGCATATTAATATTATATATTTTCATAAACGCGCACCTTTAAACAAAAAGTGTTTTAGAATTATAGTTTGGTAGGCTAGTTTAAGTAAAACTAATATTTCTCTAACTTGTGCTCTTTTGCAGGTATTTACAAACAATAGTTAACTCTTTACCCGATGTCTGTACGCCAACGTACCTTAAGATGTGTTGTGTGCGTAGGTGCAATGAAGTTACATAAGCAAGGTAGTAATGGTAAATGTTGTAGTAGCTAAATTGGATTTAAAATAATTTTAGGCATAGGCTGGTTGGATCAAATAGGCAATTCTGAGTTGTGTTTCTATGAACATTTAAAATATTGTGATTAGAAATGTAAGCGTCTGTATTTTATTCTTTCGTAATAGATTTCACATTCAATGAATATGCAGAATAAGAATATCACGTAGGCTTCCCAAATAGAAGATATCGAGTTCCGCTTTTTGGCACGCGATTCCCCGTTAAAATGAGCTTCTGATATGCTATATTAGAAGGCTCAATTCGCCATCCAAACACCTTGCGGACGTCGTAGTGTCGATTTCAATTTTCAAACTTTAAACGCTCATATCTCGGAAACGGTAGGAGTTAGGAGGACGAGCCCGGTTCTAGAGACATGCTTAGTTTGATGTGTAACGTGTTGGGGTTATCTTAAACTTTAGATGATCTTTTACCGACTTTTGCTAAAATTTTCGATCAAAATTTACGTTTTTTGGCCGATATCTCCGAAACGGCTACCGCTGGCGGGATGTCAATCTCATTATATTGGAACAAGTTATTAACGAGATGCCATTGAACATACGCCATAACTAGATTTACATGCACGATGGACCTTCTGCACACTATGCTTGTAATCTAAGGGAATGGTTGAATGATCACTTTCTAAACAAATGGATTGGTCGCAGTGGTCCTATCTTATGGTCTGCGAGAGCATCCGATCTCAATTCTTTAAACACTTTCATTTGGGGTTTTATTAAAGGGAAAGTTTACGCAAAGCCTCCTCAAAACGAGTTAGAGACAGAATTAACGCCATAGTATTGGAAATTACACGACAAAGGCTCGAACAAGTAATATACAGATAGATACTTCGTAGATTACAACTACGCTTAGACACAAATTCAAACAATTACTTAGGTAATAGTGCCAATGATTTATTATCAGATAAATATCCAAACAGAAACTAATCCGGTTGTAAAATGCACTGTAGTTAAACATTTTTCAGTATGTAAGATCTAAATGCAGAAATTGTTACGATATCTATAATTACACTAGTATGCCGCAGCAGTTTCTTCAAATGTATGTCACGCTCTATGCCAGCATTAGGTGGCTACTGTTGGCATAGAACGTTATATCACCTATCTACTCGATACAATTATAATACATTTGTTGAATTTCAACAAACGTAACTATTTCTTCGATTTACTTGTAGATTTCGGAATGAAATTTGAAATAAATGGTGCAAAAAACCCCCAAGACCTTTTGTGGAAGAGAGAAGTTTCTCCTTTTTTTGGATACTCCTCTAAGTATGGTGAAACTATTTTAACCGAGTGAGTCGAAAAAAGAGGCATTTTCAAAACTACTTATTTGATTTGTTTGGGTTTATTCATTTTGGTATATTTTTGTTTTTAATTTGATACATATCAATTTTGTTAAAAAAATTATTACTCTTTAAGTTGTGATAGAAACACAAGAAAACAGCTGTGGTAAAGTATCCTGTTTCTTTATATATATGTACATTTCCTGGAAAATGGTTAACTTGATATAATTCTTTCTTTTCCTGGCCAAGTTTCAGATAAATAGAGAAGGAGCAGACAAAAAAAGACACAAAATGTTACTTTGCTAAATTATACTAAAGATGTATACGAGATTCAGCTATTCTTAAACCAATTTCTTTTTTTTTTGATAAATGACTCTCTTACTTATTAGGTAAATCAATACAGTAGTTTCATGACTTATATTTTTGTTCATGATAAGTTACTTCGTACAAAAGAAACACCGCCAGTTGAGCTAATAAAGTGTTATTCTGTTCTTTTATTTTTTTTTCTAAAGCAACATTTTGACCGTGTCTCCAATCTTCCTCAAAACTGAGATTTAAAAACTTTAAATTAGAAGGAAGGTATCCCAACAACACCCAACACCTACGTGTTAGTTATTCCTGTTAATAAAGATACGTATGATGTAAATTGCTGAAATTTTCCAAATTCACTGTCTAAATCAATCTAGTTTTCCACACGTTGTGCCGGATATACAAGATACCTTGCGAGAAAGGAGATAGGAGAGAGTGACATAAGAGCGACTTTTACTACAAAAACTACCCAAACCACAAGGCAATCTTATGGAAAAACTATAACCAAACGAAATAATGGCAAGTAGCTATCATGTGATTTTGATGGAGTAAAACAAAAATGAACTGCACCAAGCTTATTTGACAGAGAAGTAAATGATGATATTAAATCCATACAACTAGAACTTTTCCTAGCTTTACTTTTATTATGGTTTGTTCTATAAAAAAAAGGTATATTATGATCTGAATTAAGACTGCCATATACTATATCGTCAACTACGTGAGAATATAGTTCCTAATAAATTTTCTAAGCACTACAAATTTGCTACATTTCCATATTAGAGCTAAAAATTAGTAAAAATTATTGTCAGAATGAAAAGTATTTATGGAAATGGCGCTGACTAATCCTACTGAAGAAAATGATGATTACAAGATCCTAATCTTATGAGCATACAAAAATGTGCAATCGATTATATACAGAAAAGTGATAGGGTGGAGGTGAATGAACTGATGAAGTTTCCGCAATAATACGGTTGTACTTTGCCATGAAATCATACTGCCAATTTCAGAAAATTATTAATCTAGTTTTGGTGATAAATATAAAACGAGATACCAGAAAAATTCAATTCTGTTTAAGCTAAATTAAGGTCAATTATCGCTAAGAAGCTGAGGAATGGTGTAATTTTACTCACAGCAAAAGTTTTAAAATTATATCTTTTACTTCCCAAAAAAAAAAAAAACTAGGAAAATCCTGGTTTTCAGATTTAACAAGCTGTGCTTGTAAAAAGAATACAGGCTACTGTATAAGGTACTCATAATTAAAATTATCCGTCCGTAACTATGTAAGTGTTTTGCCCGCAAGCTATCCCCAAGGTTATTTAATTTGTCGAACGGTTGGCTATTACAATTTAATGATCTGTTTACCAAATATCTCAATACCAAAGTAAGTAAAAAACTAATTTTCAGTTTGCCGCAGCTCTCCAAAACACATTTAATATAATCTACGATTAACACATTTTCGTTTCTAAAATTTCATAATTATAGCTTGGATAAAGTAGCGGCTTTGAGTATACTCGCACCATTAAATATTAAACTTTTATAATAAGAGCTGTTAATGGCCTTGCTCCAAACTCATACAAGTTAAAACTAACGGCCATTGCACGAGTTAACAAGATGCATAAATCATTTTCCAAGTAAAAATTTGTGCCTAGGTAATTACAGTGGTTCACATGAAAGTATTTTATAATATTTATATGTTACCACATATCAATTTTCTCAAAGAAGTTATCCAAATCTATTAGGCAGAGTGCACACCGGAGTGATCCGACACGGATACGACACAAATACGACAAGCGACACAATCAGTAACACGGCATATGCCCTGTAAATTTAATTTAATTGTCGTGTTACTGGTTACTGGTGTGGCTTGTCGTAACCCTCCGGTGCGCATTCTGCCTAAATTTACACGGTGGTGTTGCTAGTTGTGTCGCTTATCGTATTGCGGTCGTATCACTCCAGTGTAGACTATGTCCTAGGTGTCGACGTGACATGTGATACTTTCAACATAAAAAGTAAAATGAACTCTCCTTGAAAAATTGGATACACATATCTAGTGACCTCTGACACATCTCATCCACATGTCTATGCAGAATTTTATATCATTATTATTGTGTTTGACATGTATTTCCGCAATGCATATCAACATTTTCCAATTAAATTACTTTTCTGCGCGATGGTCCACGTATAAAATTGCGAAAAATTACTCTGCCACATTTTTGTTAACGTACTGGTTACCATATGTTTTGGTTAACTGTCATATCTCTGAATAATGTCAACAAACCTATGGACCCGACTGTATATGATGTCTTTTACTAGCGACGATGAATATTGCTCTGTAACTTCGAAGACTAACAATAATTACACTATTTATATTTTCCTTCAGAAAAAGCAGTAACACTAACAATATTAAATGATTGATTATACTACATAGTGGAGGAAGAAAATGACGCAAAAACAAAAGACCATCTCAAAACAAGTATGTTTCTTTAACTGAAATAGTGAATTTTCATTTTTTCATCATTTGTAAAAATATTTGCTGCATTGTGGTTAGCAGTGATGAGAAGAGTTAACAACTTCGATTATCGACCCTTACAAATGTGAGACACTATCAATTTGTTATTGTTTTCGTTATTACTTGGATATCCAATTATGAAATTATTTTTTTTTAAAAATTCAATTCAAAAAATTCTTCTCGAAATGTCAGGAGAGCATTTGAAGCAAGATTATACAATTATATGGAGGTTATTGGTCATCATTTTGAACATTTAATAAAGTAAAATCGAAACCATTTCATTCAAGTCATATGTTATTACACAATGTGCAAATTATACACTAAAAAAAAAAACACGCTTTTTCGTACATGCTGCCGCAAAGCAAATTGAAAGACCTTCTAAATGATTTTAAATTGTCAGGCCCGTCATTAAAAGCTGTCCCCTTTAATATGACAATTAACAGGTTCTGGAATTTTATATAAATCACAGCATCTAAAGATTTATTTGATGTGGCTCGTTTTAATTGATATGCCCTGTATATACATGTCAAAAGGAAATAATAAGATCATGTAGACGATAGCATGGCATATAGTGAAAAATATTTAAAAGAATTAACTGTATAGAATGTCTGAAATGTGGTTTACATGTGTTTTGTATATAATTTTCACCATATGTCGATGTTATTCTCATATTATATCATTTTGGTTCACCTAATTTAACCCTGGAATGCTCGCGCGCGGACTCATACTCCGCACACTTCCTTTTGTGTTTGTATTTAAAATTCTGCTTATTGTATTGTTATGTGCAGTTATATACCTTCTTAAAATAATAAAGAGACCCTTATTCTATAATTATAAGTGCAACAGTTTATTAGTTTCCTAAATATTGTGTATTGCGGAGTCACAGTCCGCAGCGAATGTTAACGCCGAAAGAAAAACAAACATCGTTTGAGTTTTTAGATACCATAGCTGTTTATTTATTTTGTCGTTTTTGTGGTCAAACTAAAGTAAATATAATCAGCAATATATTTTACATTAGAAGTGAGTGATTACATTATTCAAGGATGAATTGGTCATATGAAAAGGAACAAACTCGTTTAGAAAAATTGATGGAAGAATGTTTGAACGAAGATGATACGGCAGGTGAAATGGATCCTCTAGATCACGAAGATGAAGATAAAGAAGATGTCTTAGAAATTGAAGAACTGTTTACTGACACAGAACAGGAAATTTCAGATGATGAACCTGATCGAAATGAGAAAATAGCGGAACCTGTTTTTATTGGCAAAGATAACACAACCAAATGGAGAAAACATAAACCTGTCCAAGCTGTTAGAACTAGATCAGTAAACATAATAAAAAAATTTCCAGGTGCAAAATTGGCAACAAAGTCATTGAAAACGCCTATTCAAATTTGGAGACATTTCTTTACCAATGACATGTTGATGGAAATTGTTGAAAACACAAATCAACACATTATGTCTAGTCAGAGTAACTATCAGAGAGATCGAGATGCCAAGGAGACCAATTTATACGAAATAGAAGCTCTGATAGGATTGTTGTACTTCTCCGGTGTTTTGAAATCTAACCGTTTGAACTTGGAAGAACTGTGGAGTACTAACGGCACGGGTGTTGAAATCTTTCGTCTCACTATGTCCATTACACGTTTCAGATTCCTTCTTCAGCATTTACGTTTTGATAATCTAACAACACGTGAAGAACGAAGACGTTACGATAAATTAGCACCTAATATGTTACCATCGATGAAAAGCTAGAGGGTTTTCGAGGCCGCTGTCCCTTTAGACAATATATCCCTAGCAAGCCAAATAAGTACGGCATAAAAATCTTCGCTCTATGTGACGCAAAAACTTATTATTCGTGTAATTTGGAAGTATACTCGGAAAGCAACGGATGGTCCGTTTTCTATAGACAACTCACCGAGTGCTGTAGGAAAAAAGGCTCTGCCAGCCTATCAAAGGAACTGGAAAAACGTGACTGTAGATAACTGGTTTACGAGTGTAGAGTTGCTAGAGTGTTTACATAACAGATTTTCATCTAACTATGATTGGAACAATAAGGAAAAAAAAGGGAGCTCCCTATTGAATTTGCAAATCCTGCTACTAGGCCTATAGGTTCAAGTATGTTTGCTTTTGGTAAAACTGCAACCCTAGTTTCATACATACCTAAAAAAAATAAAAACGTGTTACTTGTGTCAAGCCTTCATCGAGATGATTAAGTTGGACGGAGGAACTGGTAAACCGGATATTATATGCGATTATAATGACAAAGGGTGGGGTTGATACGGTAGATAAGTTGTGTGCTAGCTACAATTGCGCCAGAGGTACAGGAGATGGCAATGGTAATCTTTTATGCGCTGCTCAATGTTGCTGGAATCAATACTATGGTTATATACAAGATGAATAATATAGATGATGATAGCATACAAAGAAGGTGTTTTCCTGCAGACACTATCATTCAACTTTTTGAAATCATCTCCGCCAGCGCTTTACACCAAAGCAATTTGCCAAGTAAACTAAAAGATGATATTAGGAATATTCTTGGAATCGAACGATTACAAATTGCAACGGTAAGTGATCCTAATAGGCGTGGTGAGATGCTGTTACTGCGACAGAATAAAAAAAGGCCCACAGGTATACCTGTAAGAATGCGGAAAATACATCTGCGGAGAACACTCAGTGTATGTGTGTTCTGAATGTTACACAGAATTGAACTACTAAAAGCAAAGAAACTATATTTCTTTTAGAACCTACATTTTTTATTTTTTTTTAGAATAGTTTTATTCTTTTTATATTATATTTTTAATCAATATATCAATATATGGATTCTCGAGCGATTTGTTATTTTTATCGTAACAAATAATACTCATTTACTTATAAAAAGTAATAATATAATATTATTTTTTATTTGCGGACTGTCAGTCCGCAGCGAGCGTCGACTTCTGAATTATATACGCGAGCATTGCAGGGTTAAACCAACTATTACTACATAATTTATTTGTATTCACAGTTTATACCCGATACTGTAACTTGTAGTATGCACTAATAATTAAAAAAAATAACTGTATTTCTTTGATACAGCGATCTTTCTTTGATTGAAAGAAATCTTTCTATCAGTATGAACACTAATACTTATATATGCTGGAGTTATTGCAACTGCTTTAAGAATTATTTCAGAATAAAAACTAGTATTATTCCTTAAAAAACAATAGATAAACCTTTAACGCAAAAAAGAACAGTTAATAGCGCATGTGCACAAAGTGGTTGTAATTAGAATTGCCAGCAGTATACTGCAGATGTCTTGCAGTGCTACAAATAGTAATTACTGGGCAAACTGTTTCTTGTGCATAAAGCTCTCATTACTTAAAACTTTATTGTTCAGCTTAACCATGTATACGTTTACATCTATTGCTGCTGTTAGAAAGGATTCAGTTTTATGCATACGTAGAAAGCATGTATGTTTTATATGTAGGTACTTGCGTTTACCTTCTTATCCTTATTATAATGACTTGTAAATAAACCTTTATTATAGTTATAGGTAATATTATTAAAATATTATTTGCAGTTAGTTATTTCTAGCGAGTAATATATAATTAGGAAATAAGTGCAGACATATAGCTGTCGGAGTGATGTCTGGAACTATTACAAGAAACCTATTCTCATTATTTTGAAATATCTTTGCGAACACTGTAATAAACCTTATCTTGTATTTTTAATTTTCTTTTTTTTATATATTAATCTGTGTTTCCTTCGTTTTAGCAGAGAATTATATAGAAAAAAAAAATTTTATAGAAGATATTCATCAAATTTCTAAAATTGGATACTTTAACTACCATTGACTTCTGGAACTACGTAACGTTTCTCGAAGGCTAAAACATTTCTAGTAAAAGGAATTTGACACACCGAGACTTCCTATTCTTACGGCACGTCACGAAACACCTTGTATAAGTCCTTTCGAAAAGGTTAGAATCAATTGCAAGCATTTACTGTAGCAAGACAGAAAACCAAACGTTTGAGCATGTAAAGATTTATATTTCCGCTTATTAAACCTATAAAATATTACATTGTAGGCGGATAATTCGTGATTGTGAGAAGATGTAGAGTTACTTTAGTTTTGTGGTGTGTGATGAGTGTTAAGAAAGCTGACAGGGTATATATATTAAATAAATCGTTCCAGTGTAGTGTTAGGACAATAGTAACTCTCTTATTACACTGAGAATAAAAAATCTTTGTCGTTAATAAATATGCATTAATACAACAACAAACAAATTATTCTTTTAAATAGTAGCAAAGAAATATTTATTTGATTATAAGAAACGGAATTATTTGAAATTAAATAAACGATATTTTTAGTTTAATAATTTGCTTATTTGACCAAACTGAATTATTTCAATAAACATATTACATAAAGGCTCCAGCTGTTGTCCACGATATGGTTTCACCCTCATAGATTTTTCGTAAATATGAATTTGCAGGTGATTGACCAAAAAGAACAGTCAATACCATCGCACGCCAGTTGCCCGTTGCCCTTCATATCGGAAGTTGATTCACGACGCAAAGGGGAAACTGTTTTGATAACAGTTCCCAAGAAATATTTACCTGGCCGGTAATAGATAAATATTTGATAGCTATGTCTGCCCTGTAGAAAACTTATATCGAATATAGAGAGTTAGTGTAGTGAAATAGGAGAACTGCCATCTTCAAGGCAATTTCTGTACTCGTAGAATATATTTAACCTATTTGCTGCTATAGGTCAGAAAACTTTGCTATTATATGTTTAGAACATGAAGATGATTTAAGTAATACAATTTTCCCGTAAATTTACCACGACTTTGTCTGTAACTGTACTGACTTTATATGAAATAAATAGTTTGTTTAAGAAAATCATACATGATATATAATCAAACAACTGTTTTTTTTGCTGCTAAGGTAATTGACCTGAAAAAAGATATTATTTTAGAAAAATAATTTGATCGCTTCAAAGAAAGCGCTAATTTTAAGTTACTATTGCTTTGAATTTGCCAAATAAAAGTGTATACTTTTTGTAGAAAAGAATCTTGTTTCTCAGTGTGCATGTTTCCAAACAATGCCGAAGACAAAGAATAACAGAAATAAGTTCTATTTTTTGATTGGTTACTTCAAGGACAAGAATTGTATGTAGTATACATGTGGTGGTAAATTACCTTAAGGGCCGAATCAAAAGCGATCACAGCCGTTAATTTAAATAATACAATTTCCGTATAAAACTGAAATTAACTTTGTTTGAAACTATACCGCCTTTGTATAAAGGAAATAGTTTCTTTACGCAATTTATCAGAACTTTATATCTGATATCATTTATCCAAACAATTATTTCTTTGGCATCAAAGTAATTTATTTCAATAAAAGATATTCTTTAAAAAAAAATAATCTAGTCGGTTCAAAGAAAGCAACAACATCACCCTGATATTACTGTTTTTAATTCAATTAAACTTTCTCTCTGTGAAATATTTTTTTTTAAAAAATGTATTTCTCTGCGAAGAATAATCATCAATGTGTAAGCCGCGAAATCGTCCGTTTGTTGGAGAATAGAGTGTCCTATAAGTAGCATTGCCATCGCTGTTTGATAACCCAGAAACTGTAAGAAATCTCAAAAAGGGAAAATTAAAGCAAAATTGCACGCTCTTAAATATTCTGTAAAAAGAATATTCTATAGAACGAAGGCATGTTTAAAAAAATAACTCTGTTGTCGTGTTTTCTTTGCAAATACCAAAATTTTTATATGCCCCAAAAATAAATATATGCCGTGGAATTTACACATATATATTTATATCTGCCATGAAATTATCTTATTTGTGTGATAAACATCATACATCATAAGTGATGAGCTATATCTTACAGTAATGCAGAAACAGAAAACAGATAGGGTGTTATCATGGCTATTTATGAGACAGGGGAGCGAAGTCAGCTTTTTCAACGTGATGCTTAGAGCAACTACGATATTTTATCTGCGCTCGTAGGATCAAAAATAAAAAAAAAAACGATCGCATCAGACGAATATAAGTTATTAACAATGCAATAATAAAGTTTCGTATACATGAAAGTAATTTTATTTGTTAGAAGACAACTCCTTGGTTGCTTCACTAGATGACATTTCTTCTAAAAGCATTGGGAAAAATCTTAAAGGTTCACATCGGATAAGTATTTCCTCTAGACAGGTACCTTCAAATAACAGGCATGCGTATCAAATGCAAGAAAAATCCACTAAGCCTTACTTAGGCATTTACCTTCAATAATTCTCTCGAATCTCAAGAAAATAGCAAGGACAATACTTGTGGAACTCTAAAATGCCTATAAATAAATAAACTATGTATGTAACCCCAACCAAATGTTGTTGAAAGAACTACTACTATTGTGATATTAATTGTGCCACAAATGTATTGTACAAGCAACTGCTTTTGAATGGTATATCACGATTGTGACGAATTTTATTACATATACAGTAGACTCCCGATTATTCGAAACAGCCGAGACCGGAGCCTTTTCGGATAAATAAAAGTTCAGTTAATATGGAGTTTCAAGGAAAAAAAGCAATACATCCATATATTCATACATAGAACAAAAATATTACATTATGTATTATGTATTTGAAATAAAATCACATTCTCTGTAAAGAAAAATGTCGTATATCTTTAAAAAAAAATCAATTCTCGTTGGTTTTCTCGTAGGTCCACCTTGTTAAAAGTAAAATGTCACTTGCTGTGGCATTAGGCCGTTGCTGTACGTATAATAATGCTGTGTTTAACGCATCAAACGCTTTCGTATGTGCAATTTTTGTTGCTTCTCCTTCATTGCCTTTTGACTCGTTATCACTGTTTTTTCATGTTCTCTTTCATTAACAAGTTCAATAAGGTGAACATCAGTTAGTTCCTCTTGTTCTTTGTTGTCAAATGTTATCCACTCCTCACCTTCTTCTTGGCTAATATGTTCACTTCCATCTAAATTTCTCAACATTCCATGGAGCGGAACTTCTTCTTTCTCATCGTTATTTTCTGGGCAGAGATCTTCTTGGTGTATTATCTTTGCCCAAGACTTTTGTAATGTTGAACTTTTCACTAGGTTCCATTCATCTGCTGCTCAATAAACCACGTCTTTCAAATTTATTACTTTTAAACAATCCACGAGTTCTTCACCATCGTCTACTCTCCCCAGAATTGATTGCAGTCAGTTTCGTCGATAATGCCTTTTGAAATTTTCTAATACACCCTGATCCATAGGCTGCATTAAAGAAGTTATATTTAGGGCGCTAAAAATATAACATTAATATTTTCACTTGCGTGAGATGGTGCATTGTCTATTAAATAAACTGGTAAAATGTTCGGCAGCATATTTTTGAAAGCTCTTGGCTTTTCGGATTGGCCAATGCACATAAATCGCAGCTTATGTCGTCCTGAAAAATTACCACAAGCAACAATTGTTACCCGGTCCTTATTTTTCTTATAACCGGCTGCGGCATGGTTAATTTTTCCAGCTAAAGTTTTTGATGGCAACATCTAATAATATAGACCACTTTCATCGCAGTTATAAATTTGATCTAGCGTATATTCCTCTTCTTCCATTATTGTTTGAAAATTTTCAACTTCAGCTTGATTAGCAGGTAATTTTTCGCCACAAATATTTAGTTGACGTATCCAATGGCGTTTTTTCCACCTCGATAACCAACTATCACTTGCTGTAAATGTATCAGGAGCTTCGATTACGGAAAGATTTTTACCAATTTCAATTCCTTTTTGCTGTAATATAGGGCCCGAAGTTGAAATACCACGGTCGCGTTGTTGTGTAAACCATAAATACAATGTCTCGTCAATTTTCTTTTTTTTTCCCAGATTTTCGTCGTGGTGCAGGGGATGATAACACACTCCACCATTGTTCAACTTTCTGTCAATTTTTTCTTCATTCGGAAACAGTGCTTTTACATACGCCATAATCTCTAGCAACATTTTGCAATGACTCTCCTTTATCAATACGTTTAATTGCAGTAATTTTTTCTAGAACACCAATCACAATACGTTTACGCTTTTTGGCTTTTATTGTATTGCTCATGGTGATGCCAATTTAAAACTGAACAAATATACCCTGAAATGCGTTTCTGTTACAACTGAAATGCGATTCGGAACTTAAAACCAGATTTCTATTAATTCTAAGAAGTACACGTGCAAAGTTCGAATAATCGGAAGTTTCATCTAGACTTGCTTCGGTTAAAACGGCGGATCCAAAATTTCCGTTCGTTTTGGATAAGACGGCGTTTCGGTAAACCGGAATTCCGATAATCGGGAGTTTACTGTAGCATTTTATTCGCGTGTTTTTGCAGGTCACTGCAGCTTCAGAAAAACCTCAACAAAATCCGACATTCTGATGAGATTGAAAGTCAGCTGTGTTAGGACGACGAAGTGCCAGTTAAGTAAATTCTGCTTTGCCGCCACAAGTAGCAGGCATATACTGGAAGATTGACATTTCCTTAGAAGAATTGAAAATCACTTTATTCAACAATATTATAAGTTAATTAGTGGCTGTACTAAACCGAAGGGAAACTTATAGGAAGCTTAATGCTCCACAAAAAAAAAAAGAAAATATCTCATGCACCTTGATTTAGACCATATGTGGGCAACAACCGGTGGGGGCTGTAAGATTTGATCCGGCCCGCACGACATTTTGGAAAACCCAATTAAAAAAAATATTTATCACGATTTAATTATAATGTTGTACCTATTTTTTTCTTTCTTAATTTAATAAATTGCATTATAATAATATTGTCGTATTATTTCATGTCTGATATCTATCGCTAAAAATTATGAACACTACTTTAAAACATTACTTTAAAATGCATTACTGTTAAACGCAGCCCGCGAACATATTTGAACACTAAAGTTTGGCCCACAACATGTCAAAGATTGCCCCTACATGATTTAGACAATTAAAGAATAAAACGATACAATGCCTGCTTGTTTCTTTTGTTTACAGCGTTTGTTTTCTCTCAACTTTGTACTTTTCAAGATATAAACGAAAATCCCTTTCGCACAACTTCCCTAAGATGTAGCCTAAAGGCAAGGACTAATAATGGCAAAAAATTGATGGTTTCAAACCGTAAACAGAAAATGTATCCCACCATACGCAAAAGCGTGGATGAAATGCGACATTTTACTATACCTATAATTTATATTCAAGTCCGACTTTCATGTACAAACGGAATTTACTAATAACAATTTAACCTTGACATTTCGAATAAATTTTAAAGATAAGTGATACTTCGTCGCTCTTTAAAACCTACATCAATTCGAGTATCCTTTCACTATAATTGAATCTCTTACAGATCAATGTACTTCAATATTAGTAAATCGTTGAAATTGCGAACGCATTCGAGAACCCTGATGCCCGCATCTTGACATTATTGCAGCCATTGTAGCACGATTGATCCGATGGGAAAATAATGTGTGAGAGTTTCACTACGTCGACCCGATAGAACTGTGAGTTATGGCAAAAATCGATTGATATCACGGAGAAAGTGGAATCCACTTTACGAGAAACTCAAGTAAGTACGGCTTCCGACGCCGGAATTATCTGCAATGAGGGAACTTTACGTCTGTCGAATAAATCACTTATACCGGACGAATTCCCTGTCGGCGTTCCCTGTAATTAATCCAAATTAATAACTTAACGGACGTTCAAAGTGGCCGCAGAAATGTCGGAGCTCCGAAAGCTAGCACGCCTGGGTCTATATTTAAAACGTTTTTCGTTTTTTTTTTTTGTGGAAGGGACTGACCACATTTCCGCATAACTTTGCTTTTATTGCTTTTGTTTTTATTCGCTTATTTGATCATGGTTGCTCTAGATGCACGGCACAAAAGCAAGTACTATATAAACTTTAAATACAATAATTACACCGCTCCAAAATATTTCCAAACCTTGCCACTACAACCACATAATATTCATTTATTGTTTTAAAGCTAATTTAAATTGGTACTACATTAAATAAGTTGTTGCCTTATAATACTTGCAGGTACGTAGATTCCAAAAAGGAGTTAACGTTTCATGTTTCGTTCTAGGAAGTTAATATCGTATACTATATATTCACTGAGAGAAATTAACCTGTTATTCAACGTTTCTTGTAGGAAAGCTAATAGATGAGGGAGATACTTGTTGAAATTCCATATTCGATGAGTGAACACACGAAAAGCTACAAAGATAAGAAGATAGATTCCACGTTCGCCAGTCACTGTTTAGAATTTAACCATAACTTTAATAATAGTTTTGATATTTTACATATTCAAAGTAATAGTATAAAATTAGACTTGTTAGAATACTTATAGATCAATAGATAAGCTAAGCTAACTTATCATAGGCTTAGCTCTGTATAACCACAAAGATTTATATTACTCCCCAATACTATCTGTTAATGTATAAACATAAATGTCAAGTACCTGATGTATTTGAAAGGGTAACAAGTAAGCAGATTTACGAAGATATGCTTAATACCATTGGCGATCAATGTCCTTCGCATGCGATCGTAAAAAATTGCATTGCAAGCTTCGAAACGGGTAAATTTTCCATTGAAGATGAACACCAACCGGGAAGTGTAGTTTCTGTGTCCGTCCCCGAAAGCGACGCAGTTCATGACATGATTTTGTCAGACGTTGAATTGAGCTAAAACAAATGTCTGAAGCACTAAGTACTTTTTAAGCCGTATTGTTACTATGGATGAAACTTGGGGACATTTCTACAACCCAGACACAAAACAGCAATCGATGGAACAGAGGCAGTCTGGTTCTCCAAGGCCTAAGAAGTTTCATGTACAAAAATCTGCTGGAGAAGTTCTAGCTTCACTTTTTTACTGACCACTCTACGACAAGAAATTAAGAAGAGAAGACGCGGAAAGTTGTCCAAAGGTGTTTTGTGTTTGCAAGATAATGCTCTTGCACACAAATCGCATGTTGCCATGCAAACAATTCGTGATTTGGGAAGCGAATTATTCACTAGCAGCGGTATTCAGAATCTCACGATTCGTGTCGAATCGTCAACATTTTTATCGACATGTCGAATGGGTAGCAATCGCGCTATTCAGACATTAGTCGAATCGAATAAACTATCACGTGATATCGACAGATATGTCGAACCGACAGCCAAAGTGTTGACGATTGTATAGTTATCCTTCTCTAATAATTATACCGTTAAATCGGTTGGGGTAATACCAAGTATTCCCGCCCCGGCTTGAATTATTTTATATCGGATCAGGTCCCACTTGGCAAAATTTAAATTTCTCACAATTATTCTTAATAACTTCATCATTGAAATACGGAATTACCAATGGTTTTGTATTAGATTGCTAGTTATTATTTTGATGTTTTTCTGTTGAAGTTACTAAAAATAATTGTGGGAAATTTAAATTTTGCCAAGTGGGGTCTAGAATTCTAGATAACTCTTGGCAATTTTGACATACGCGAAGTATATTTCGACATACATATATGGATATAAATATAATAAATAAAAATGTTCCCCCAGCACGTGTCGCATTAACATTAACTATCCGAAGATTTGCATCACGTATTAGCTCCACATTCTTAGAATAAAACTCTTTTCTATTCATGTAATTATGACCATCGTTTTTTCAGCAAAGTATTGCAACGTGCGTGCAATAAGTAGTACCCACAACACCATTACTACACCTCCTATTCTTCATTATTTAAAAAAAGGAATCTTCTTTTGCTGACGAGCATTCACTGCACTAGGGAAACATACGATGTATTTACCAAATTTTACTGTGGTAATTTGACGGTTTCAATCGCCGTCAATTGACACTTGTCGTATAGTAAACAGCATCAACAACCTCAAAATTACAAACCTTGTTTTAGATATCGATGTTGCCAGCTCTCAACAGATATTCGCTTTCGACATAGATTCTGAATTAGTCGATTCATATTTTGTCGATATCGAAGGAATCGATTCGACTGGAATCGATTCGCGAATCGACTAAATTTCTGAATCCCTATGCAGATCTGACTCTGTCCTGCTATCATGTCTTTCCTCAAATGAAAAAAAGTTTAAAAGGTCGTAAATTTTCTTCAAACGAAGATGTGATAGAAGCTGAGGACGCCTGGTTTGCAGAGCAAGATAAAAATGTTGTTTTTTAAGGGTCCAGAGGCATTGCAGGTTCGTTGTAATAAATGTATCGAATTAAGAGGAAAGTATGTTGAATAATAAAATATTTTTACTTTCAAATTTTGTATACTTTTACAGTAGGCTAAGAATTCTGTAATACATCTTCGTAGTTACATTTCATCCAACTGATGAAGCTACTGTGTGGTGAAACGATCGTGGTGGTACTATTAAATATTTGAAACTTTTAACGTTTTATTATTTCACTCATCGTTTCTTGTGGGGTGAGAGTCAATATTAGGCATTAAATCAACCATTAGATGGTCAAATGGATGAAATAAACGTTAAACTAGATACTGTGATATCTGGTTTGTCAGATGATGTAGTGATAACTATGCACACAAATCGATCATTCATATAACATTAGTAAGCTATTTTCTGTCAAAGATGTTCAAGCGTAGCATGAGAAAAGATGAAGACGCTATTTATTTGTTAGCTGGTTGTAATGTAACACGTTCTTATAACCGGTGAATTGGAAATAATTGTGTGGTATTTCTATTATGTTGTTAGAAAAGAGAGGGAATGAAATTTTGCTGGGAAAACCCTGCTCCGACGTAGTTAAAAAAAAACATGCACCCCTTCAGCATAATTCAAAAGTTTAAAATAGAATATTTTCAGCTTTACAGAAATTGTATATACAGGTTGTCCATAAAATAACAGTAGGTACTTATAATTCAACTCAAATTTTAGTCATAATCAAAAAAAAAAAATCAACATTCTGTTAATTCAATAAAGTCATTTTTCTAAGTATGTAATAAATGAATTATATGAATTTCTAGTGTTGAACTCCATCCTATTATCGACCAAGCTTATGGAAATTACAAAAAAGGCTAAACTGTTCATATAATTCTACTACACAGCATACCCCATTCTAATCCCAATCCAATCCGATTTCATGTTTGTTTTTTCTCTTGAAAATCAGTCTGATAGGCTCCAGATTGTAAAGTGTGCATCCCTATACAATCCTAAATATATATGCTGTTACATACTGAATGAAAATATAATGACGGCACATGGGCTCAAATCCATGATGATGACAAAAAAAAGCCGACTTTCTAAAGTTATACTCACAATCAGATGAAGATACTCTATTATAGCTGAGCTGCACATGTTCCATTCTAGTGTCGTATAAGTATGGATTTATTGAATAAATATACAGGGTGTGACATTTATCTGTGAACGGTCTATTATGGCTAACCTATCACTTATTTGTAATATGGTTTAAATATAAGTGTTTCAGGACTAAATACTCTATATCACAAAAATATTTGTATGTATACAGCATGTTCAGTTTAGTCTGCCCGCTATACAACTTGGTTTTTTAAATGGAACGCTCTATACAGGTATTATTGGATGGATAGGCAGGGGAGGACCTATTACGTGGCCAGCACCATCTCCTGATTTGACCCCAATGGATTTCTCTCTATGGGGACACGTCAAAAGTAAAATTTATCAGAAAGTACCTACTACTTCAGAAGATATGAGAGGCAGGATTTGTAGAGCTTTTCAGGAAATTAGCCATGATATGTTCCTCAACGTTAGACTGTCATTTGGGCAACAGTTAAGGATGTGCGTAAACAATGAAGGCGGTCATTTTATAATTTTTATTGTTATGAAAATAATTAAACAAAATATGCAAATGTTTAGTCAAAAAATTATTACGAAAGATATTAAACTGATCTTAAACAACTTGAATTTACCTACGATCGTCTTTTTAAGAATATCTATTAGCGTTTTTCTTGTACTAAATAACACATTATTCAAAATTGCTCAAAAGTATTAAACTTAGCTGTAGGAAATGGTATATGTGATCGAAGAGAATTTAATTCTGTACCTTTTAAACATAAAAACATACAGGGTGCCCTATTTAAAAAAAAATGAGTTACACACGTTTAAAGATACCTAACTTCATTTTAACTTCAGAAACACTCTGTATAATATAACAAAGAAATTATTTGTTGGCTATGAACTTTCACACATTTTCACAACTATTCTACAAAATTATCGCAAAATTCTTGTAGTAAAGGCGGTATTGATTTTTGAAATGAACCTTGTAAATATATATTTTTTTTTTAAAAAGTCGAATATCTTCGAACCGTTCGGTTTTGATGTAGGCATGTAAATCCAATCTGCTTTGTTTTGCACCAAGGAATTCAAAAATGTAAAATATATCGATGGTACCGGAACATAAGCGGATAAGTCATTATGATAAGTATTTATTTTGTCACAAATAAGATATGTTATATTAAAAAAATTGCGTCCATTTTGCCCTATTTAATAATTCTAAGGTGATATAACCAAAAATGATTTGTTTTATATTATACGTATGTTTATCATGCTTCCTGTCAGACACTTTCATTTGTTCTGGAAAATTACCAACCAATGACTTGTCTGCTTATGCCCAGGGATCATCCATATAGGGTGTTCTATTTAAAATAACAAAGTTATATAACGCGCAGGCTAAACTGAACAGCCTGTACCTATACATAAAAATAATTTTGCGGTATAAAGTGTTTGATCTTGAAACACTTTTATTTAAAACATATTTCAATGGTACAATGAGCACCAAGCTCAAGTGCCCGGACATCAAGTGCCCACCCTAACTTGAAAATTGAAAACATATTTCAGTTAGGTGGATAAGTTAGCCATAATAGACTGACCACAGATAAATGCCATACCCTGTAGTATAAATAAACATTTGTAGTGGATTAGTTTTTCAAATATTTCTGTGGCCTGATGCAAAAAGATTGAAAATATCGATTTGTTCTTGAAAACGCAATCTGCATTGCTTAAAATATTTGTTATATAGCTGTTTTAAACTCTTACATAATCTGTAGTAGGTAGTCGTCCTTATAAGCGTTCGACATAATTTTATGTGACGGTTCACCATAAAATAGATACATCTGGTATATACTGTATATATTGATCTAAATTGAAGCGAATTATACACTGTTGAAAATATTACGGTGTTGGCGTTAATTTTGCGCTAGTCAAATATTTTAGTGTTGATTTTTCCAAACTTTGCCAGACGAGTTGACTACGCGTATTTAATAGAACAGAAATGACTAGAATTTCGTGTGAATTCTTTGTTCAGATATGAGGATTGACTATTTTTCTAGACATCCAGAAGCGTCAACCAATCAGAACTTTTCCCTCGGATAGAAATATAGAAACCCCACCTATTCTAATACAGTAGTGCATTATACGCACCACCTGCATTGCACGTGTATCTGTTTTCGTGTTTGATTCTCCGTATTCACATATCCAAACAAAGCACCAAATGTGACTGACTTGCAAAGTGTAACCTCGTGTTATTAAACGTTAATTCCAGTGGGCGTAAAAAATTTCAACATCTTAAAGATGTATTGGGAACATCTATTTACGCAATTAGTTTAAACTTGAATCAAATAGCATAAACATTCACTTAATTTTATAATGGTTCTCAAAAAATTTAAAATTGGTACGTTTAGTTTAAACCAAAACTTGTGAATGAGTGGTTTTGCATATTTATAATTGAGAAAACGTCTTAAAGAGAGATTATTATAGCACTAAGAAATAGGAGTTGCATATTAAAAAGACGTTGTGTTTAGAAAATTGTGTTAAAACATCCAATAGATCGCATTCATTTAGTTAAACAGCTAGTAAATTTGTCTAGTCTAGATCAAATAAAATGTGACTAGAAGTATTTTATAATTCCACGTGACAGTTGGACAAAATAACCCCTTAGCAATAGACAATACTTGACTATCTTTGCTCGTCAAACTTAAACTTCTATAATTCTCGACAAAATAACACGAAAAGAGTGTGGACCTCTCCTAACTATTAAATTAGTCAAAAAAGTGTTAAAATTTTCAACAGTATAGATGCCACTACGGCAACAACATTTTTTTGTTTGTATACAAATTAGCTAGTGACTATCTGTTAGCTTGATGAGAATTCTACCAGAATATCTATAAAATCAAATAACCTGGGTGCGTATAAAATAGACAGCTATTCCTATAATTTGCAATTATAACTCGTCTTCTCGTTTTAATTCAAGGCTGTTTTATTACTAACATAAACTCTGATTATCATACATTTAGCTCATCTGAAATTAAAATCTAAATATGATCAAAATTTAAAATTTTACTGGAGATTTCAATGAGAAATCAGAATACAAACCTCGCCAAGATCTCAGAGTAAGGTAAATAACTCCGACATTTAACACGCCAGCGCAATGGCCCACATAAACACTGCACCCATGTTGTGGTACGTACATACACACGCACTTGCATACATATATTCATGGAGAACGTCGATCGTAATATTTGTATTACATCGAGTGACGGCTCTTCATGTTGTACGGGCACCGCACAATATGTATACACACCTCTTGCATCACGGTCATAGTATTGGAACACAGGTCAATGCGATCTACCTGCCTCGACGTTAAAGTTTTTTTAAAACGGCTGTAATGAATTCTGTAATAGGTAGGTAATACAAGCGGCGACGCATTGAATTATTAACGCCGAGAATTATATTTAATAAGTCGCTGCTGAGACGCGTATGAACCGGTGAAGGTAATAAAGAATGGAATTCGTTTAGGGACATGTGCGTGTGATGAGGATAATAAGCAGAAGGAGTATACCTACTACCTGATGATGTACATACTGTAAGGAAATTTTATGTTTATAGCACTGATTCTTAGAAATATAGATAGATGCCTAAGTGTGTGTCTTTAGAAGAACGTTAAACATACCCTATTTTGAAAGCATTACATCTTACATTTGCAGCAGGAAACAGTGCTATAATGCTGATCATTACAGCGCTGTTTCCATTATGAGGTTAGCATCATTCTAGAACGCGTCCATAAGTTACTAATAAACAAAAGATTTCGTCACAGAATGAAGAGAAAGAAGTAGGTACGGCTAAAAGCAGAACTTATGCGTAAACTTTTAAGGTAGATAGCTATTTTGATTATTTACATTTTACACCATCAAAATTGCATCTAAATTTATGGATAAATTTGCCAATTACACACAAAAAAATAATTACTCAATTTGAATATAAGTGCATCACATTGAATATAACATAACTTCCTATATAAGCAAGAAGATGATGTATTTATATTGAGAATAAAATTTGTTCAGTTTTTCAAACCCATGAATTTGCTAGACGAAACAATTTTTAGTTCAAATGTAATCAATATACTAAAATCATTATGAACATATAATATTTTCACCACAAGAATAATTATTTTACATTTGAGTAAATAGAGTTTCTCAACTGGAAACTATGATATTTATGCCTTAATAATTTATGTACATTTGATAGAAGTATATAAAAGTATTATTTGAAGTATTGCCATTATTTGCTTCCAAAATATAAGTATATTGAACTGATAATACTTATGCTTAATCTAAGCATTTCTACTATTCAAGGGTAATAATTACCTACTAATTTTGTGTCTGTAATACCAAAAAGCCTCGGTAGGGGAAAATTAGTAAATAAAGAAATATTATGTAATTAAATAAATTTACTGTTCTACTTTATAGTTTTACAATGTTTGGGAGAAGATAGCGTATCGGGGTACTCCAGGAGTGCGCAGGGGATATGTATATATGTTATGCGTATCCGTCGTTGCGATCGGTGTTCCCACTCAATGCCTGGGTCTGGTATCTAGTCGACGTTGGTTACTGATATAATTTCAATCAATATAATAATTTGCTGGTATTATCTACTGAAAACTAATAACTAGTAAATACCTACATATGTTTGTTAATGTACACACCTACCATGTTCATATATTATCGACACAATGGCGCTGACTCTAAATAATATTTCAAAGTTTTTTAAACCAGTAATCCTTTAATATTCCATAACACGTACGTATTTACCTTCGAATATTTTAATGGCAGCATCTGTGCATCAGCTCCATTCCACACTCACAACCAACAACACTATGATTGACTAGCGAACAGTCAACCAAAAAGTGACGCCAAGTAAAGCGTATGTATAACCCCCTACACCCCTATAAAAAAGAGGGAACCAATGACAGATAAGGTTTAGTGCAATAAATGGTGGGGTAAAATTCGTTTCAAATGTTTCAATATTATGGTAATTTCAATTTGATATTTCATGTTTTTCAGTACAAAAACATTTAATAATTTTATATAGTAATTCATTATACCAAACGTATAAGGGATTTTATTTTGAATCTACAGACTTTTTCACTATGATTACATAGATTTATTCCTTACAACAATAACAATGTTCATTTGGAGGAAGTATACTTCAATGCAAATATTTATACTATTTGTTCTAAGAGTATATTGTGTTTTCAGAGAATTTACTCTTATGTTCTAACCAATAAGATTTATATATATATATTAAGTTTCGATTTTTGAATAAATAAAAATATTCAGATTGATAGGTAATAGATTTTTTGTGTGTACACATTTTTAAGAACGATATCTTATGTTGTTAAATATTACTTCCATTTTCAAAAATGGTGGGTAAATGACTTCACCCTCATGTATGGTATGGGTTCATTACACGTATGAACTTTCGCGAGCGTTCTTTCACTGCGTAATAATGGGCTACGATTAAAAATTTATATTGCTTTCAGAACAAAATACCCGGGATTTCAAAAGTTTATTTTTATTTAGTTCACTACAATTAATTATTATTATTATCAAATTTATGTTTTCAATTTATTTATTATTTTGCTTGTCCGTATACAATTTTTTCTTTTTCTTTTTCTTTTTTTTCAATAAAATAAATAAAATAATATAGGGGAAGGTGGGGCAAGATGGGAACATTAAGCTTTAGAACACTGCATCAGGATTGCAAATTGATATACAAGGTTCTAGGTACGCTTGTTGTAATCTTTAAACATTTATCTGCTGATGGATGAATTTACAATTTTTCGATGGGTGCTCTTGATGTTGTGAGAAAATTTTGGAAAGAAATGTGTAAATACACCATCTTGCCCCATCATGGGGGCAAGATGGGGTTCCAGGTGAGTTAAGAATGGGTCGTACCATAAATCTAGGTAATAGGTTAAAAAAAATAGATTCTTAAAATATTCTTAAAAACATGCAAAAAATCTATCTTCTTTTGCGTTTCTCACTTTGCTTACAAAATTCGGCTTCTTGATCTCTTCTGTTTTCTTCTTTGTCATTTTTTTTTCTTTAACTCTCCCTCAGCACTTCTAGTTGCCTTAGGGATTCTCCAGACTTCTATTTTCTTGTAGCAAATTTTTATACGTAGTGCTTGTAAGGATTGTTGTCTTTCCCTTGTTACGGTTTGATTGAACCTGTACTTTATTCCTAACATGAGAAATAGGCATTATGTCTTCGAGAAAGCATAATGGCATATCCAGGCATAACGGACCAGACTGAAGAGTGAGATAATGATGTCCCCATGTTGCCCCATACCAATAGCCCCATCTTGCCTCTTTGGGACATTTTCTGGTTATGTTATAATAACATATTAAATATTTGAAACGAACAAATAACACACTATAGAAAATGCATGCAATACATGTCAATTAATAAGCACAAAAAAGTGTAGCTGTAAATAATTTACGTATGCTTCCGATACTGGCCGTTGAACTCACCAACAAAATAATAACGAAATTCTGGAAATTGCAAAGTTCACGCACAAACAGCAATAACTTTGTTATTTCGACCAAGTAAAGTTTCCTACATTACAACAAACATAAAACAGGACTTGCCAATATTAGGACTGCTATAATTTGGCAGATGCTTACTGCCGTTTTGTAGATAAGACGATGTCCTCATCATGCCTCGTGGCCCCATCTTGCCCCATGAGGGAATTAAAACTAAAATCTATCTTTCTGCACGAAATAATAAATGAGCTTATATCTAAAATGTGTACACAACAATATAATAACAATTATTATTAAACGAGTTCCTTGATGGACAGAATAAAATTCAATATAAGCGAAACAAATCTCAATATCAAAAGTGTTAACAAAATTGCAGCAAACAATATAAAATTACATGTACTCACACGCTAACGTCTACCGAGGAACTGCTTACAATCTCGACCGCTGCGTACAGCGAAGCCGCACAGATCAGTCCACCAACGGACAAAATCTCAAAACATAACAACATAAACAAAACAAACGAACGCAAGACATTTAAGTAAATGAAATTAATTTAAAACGACTGAACACAACTAAATAAATCATACAATCAATTCAATAACTAAATCTTATATAAAAATAAACATATACATCTGTGAAAATTCTCCAGAAACATTGACAAAGGCTGATCGGAGTAAACATGTCAAAATCTAAGCAACTTAAAAAAAAAACTCTCGCGAAAACAAGGTGTCCGTCCACAGCAATACGTACACCAATATTGAGTTGGTCGATAATTTTACATGCAAAATTTTAAAATGTTTATGTGGTCCCTTTTCAAATATTAAAAATATACATTAACGATTTCTGAAGAAGACAATAAAAAAATTGTCAAAACGTAAAAAAAAATGATTTAATTTGTTAAAATTTTTCATTAAATCGTGTCGAAAAGAGCCGCTATCTCAAGAAAGAAAAAATATAATTTACACAAATCAAAAATTATAATTGTAATTACTCCTATTATTAATTATCGTCGTTTTAATTATTAATTTTGTAAATAAAGCTGTACATCTTGTCGTTCTTCTTCCGTTTAAGATTTGATGGTGTTAAGTGGTTTCGCTAATTAAAAAAATAATTCGGCCAGTTTTACCGCTCGCATTTTCGTGAAACTTGTTCGAAAATAATTACAAAGCCCTTTATTATGATAATCAACAATAAAAAAAAAATATATTTTTGACCCAAATTACCCTTAAGAAGCAATTACAAAATTGCATCCTTCGACCGTCATCATTTTCCAAAAGCTTTTGTTCTTTTTTAGGGATGTAGTGTTTGAATTTGTGCATCTTTAGAATCGCTTTGCTGCAATACGCTGACTTCCTCGACTGTTAGGCGAGGGGATATTTTTGGTTTTTCTTCCACACAAAAGAGGATTCAGTTCTATATTCTCCTTAAATTGTCAATTCTTACGTTTTAATTTCTTAAATTTTGTTCGATTCTTTAGAATTTAGGACTATCGAGAATTCCTTAGCCCCGAAAGCGAGGCTGTAAAATCACAGCACTATTTTTATTATATTCAAAATACACATGTCAGTTAGGTTATTGTTATGTATGGTAGCGATAAATTAAAACGACAGAAAGAATCAAATAATTAAGCTAATGTCAAACTGATACGTCAATTTCACAATAACGTTTACTATTTATTAATTGATGCATGTTATCCACTGCACATTTGAAACTTATTTTTGAAAACTCAACTTATATCTCATTAAATTTAGAAAAAAACTTCTTTATAGGCAATATTTAAAAAATATATATTGCCATTACAAAAAAAATACTATTCCTTACCGAAACTTTTTGTTTCCAATAATATTTTGATTGCCCCAATTGGTAGTATTTATTTGTGATTTTGCTTTTAAAGGCCAAATAATAAATAACGGAGCTATGGGGCGTTTCGTTTTCTGTCAGTCGCCCAATACATATTGGAAGACTTAATTGGCAAACTTAAAATTTGCTGTATATTCTGAAAGTTTCTCAATTACAAAAGCAGTTTTAAATAGAAGCAATTAGTTTCACAAAGTAAATCGTAACAGTAAAGTAGACAATATTTATTTATTAATTTAGCATTTCACAATATATTAATAACCCTAATTGCCTCGTTAATAAAGTTTTCAGAATTCACCCTGTTAAGCAATTTCCGCCATAATAATAATTTAAGCTAAATATCGGTTTCTGATAAAGTTACTTGTTAATATTACGAATGGAAACATTCGATCGACCTTCGTTCCTGAAGCATAAGCAAACGTTGGCAAACAATATTGACGATGTTCACTTTTATATGCAAAATATTAAACTCGTTACGCAGAATCAACAAAAGTTCAAAGCGAAACGGATAAAGTCAAACAAATTCTGTTTACAGGAATCAATGCATAACAACTCGTCCTGACAGTTGGTCGCCTCCGACGGAGAACGGCAGAAATTCCTAACATCTCCGTATAAATATAGCAAATTAATGTTTGCACAAAAAATACGTTTCAATGTTCTTCCTTTGTACCTTTAATAAATAGAGTTGAACGTTTCTGTAAGTCACACCCTCAGATCCTGATTACACAGATGGCGAATTATTTACATCTCTTTTTCATTGTTTGTTAAAAATGGAGGTTTGATTTTTTTTCTTTTTCACAGAGCTCTGTTAATATTTAATTTAAAGTTATTTCTCGGGTATTATATATAAGCAAATTGAAAGATATTGTGGGTGAAGTAAATAGCAAAAGGTTAAAAGAAAGAATCAACTTTTTGAAAACATTCCTTTGAAAATATTATATTAGCTTCTACAAATTCCATTCATTCGTGTGGAAACTAAGTGGAATCAAATAGAACCTTGCTACCTCATTTATGAGTGGTATAGCTACCAAAAACTGCATTTTCAATGAGTACATGATGGTTATGTTCATGTCAAATACATTAATATCCTTTAAATGTTATTAACTAAAAATGTTGAAAATTATATCTTTAACTATATTAAAAATGTTTCGAATTTGAATACACGAGAAAACGTCACAGAAAAAACAAATAAAAACAATTCGTAGTTTGTTTTTGGTTTTCATGCAACATTTTTAGACCTGAGGATGGCATGGTTATGCCGAAACATGTAGTCTAAAAGATATTTAAAAATAAAGAAGAGTAAAGAAGGACCAACAAACTAGTTGCTTTTCATTTTTTCATTGCTTAAACATATAGTTCACCGAAATTAGATTTATCTATCGGTAAATTTAATAATCTATGCGAATCATACTCTGGTTGCAGCTAATTTATAGTATGAAGGTTAGTGTGATAATCCAAAAATAGTAGTATCAGTACGAGTAGGTTTATAAAAAATGGAAAGTTGGTGTCTATTATCGTTAAATACAGGAAATTTTCCCGTTATTATTATTATAAAAAAATTAAGTTGTCTAACACCAGTAAAACATAATACAATATCAGTTACACACCTCAACGAATAAATAATAATAATAACTCAGCACTACAGGCCTTGAAGGCCCTTGGCTAGAGTGCCGGAACACACCGAGCCACTGAGAGGTGTTGTCCGAATGGTGGCCCAACCAACAGCCGGTACCGCATATTGCTGCTTGACTTTCAAGTTTGGCAATGATGCACCCTTCCTTCTCAGCCGTACTGCCGCCCAACGAATAAATACATTTATTAAATAATGATTTCCTACAAATGTTATATTCTAAATTATCCACAAATATTTCGTCCAGTAGCCCTGAACACGTACCTTGTTTATTAAATTTTAAAATACTAAAGTAACTAAAAGTAATTTTGCTCTAAACATATGTTTAGGAGCTTAATAATTTTTTTTTTTTACTAGAAGACAAATAAATACCTATTCCTGGGGGTTGGGAGTAGCTACCAGGCGCGTCCCCGAGGTGGTGGATAGGGGAAAGGCCATCTTGTCAGGGTTCGCTCAAGACGAGATTGTTAGTGGCGGCTATAAGTTCGTCCTCTCTGCTTAAAGCCGGGGCGGGATGAATGAAGACCGTTGTCGTGAACCATTCTCCCCTCGCCCGAGCTGTCGTGTCGTGGCTAAGGGTTGCACAGGGTTCTACAACGATCCCAGTTGTTGCTTTCGGCTACCGAAAGTCCAACTGTTAAACCAAGTCCCGAAAGGGATGGGTGTTCTTGGCTTAACTGCACGGACTGAGAGGAGACAATCTCAACAAAAACCTAAATCCTAAGGTGGCGGACTAGGCTGATGGGATGCGTGGCTGGATAGAAGACCAGTCTACTAGTCCAACCTTGGGACACCTGGCGCAACCCATCGTATTTAGCCTTACCTCTGCATGCGGGGCTCTGTGGAGGTGGACCTTTTCTTTCATAGCTACTCGTAGGATCAACCATGGAGGAAGGACGTTTATTAGCGAGACCACACCGCTAATAAACAGGAATTGGAGTAGGACCTCCATAAGAAGCCTTCCACTTCCAAAGTGAGAGTATCTCACAAGGAAGGAACAAAGGGAGGAGCAAAACGACTGGAGCAGATTGGGGAACAGGATGGCATCCATCCCCTCTCAAATTACTTAGCACTGTGCAACTCAAGGGCGTTACACCTGGGAGCACGTGAAATCGAAGAGGGAGACTTACCTAACCTGGGCCTTCTGATATCCTACACTTTCTGAAAGGAATAGGATTAGAAGCCAGCTGTAAAACAGCAAAAACAGAGGACACAATAGATCTTTTAGGTCGCAGGGTAATATCACCCTTCCAATATACACATACACACATACCTATTTCTTTATGTGAAATACCGGCAAATAGGTTATTTACAAGGAAAGATGATGGTTTAGAATTATAAGGTAAATATTGCTAAATACAATTTAAAAAGGTCTAATAATTTCTTGAAAAAATTTATATATGCTCTACTATAACGATTGACGTTACGAAACCTGTAGATATTATTTGTTATAGTATATTTAAAAAGTATTAAATATTTAATGTAAATTTCATTTATTGTGATGGTGGAATTTATTATTAAATTTCTACTTCGTGATTACCAAAGCTACAAAATATCAGGCCAGTCTAGTCTTGTTCTTTGTTTTTAATTTAAACAAATTTTGTTCGGAAATTACTAATTTCATTAAAATATTTTTTAAATTAGTGTAAGTTTTGGATTGGTACAGTTAATCAGGAAAAGATTAATAGGAGAAAAATGCTGTTTAATGTCCAATCCTTAATTTTTATTATATTTTACTACCGGTTTCCGACTATGCCATCTTGAGGTAAATAAAAACGTGAGTGGAATACAAAGCTATGTCATGAATGTTGAAATTAAAGTATTATGTTATTAGTAACAACATTAATTCCCAAAATACTTTTCATTGACTATTATTTAAAACCTGTTATAAATAACTCATTTTACAGCGACAATAAAATGTAAATCAGCATCGTTTGCTGTCTGGCAGTTTCATTTACTCAAAATATTGCAGTGTTTTATTCTTATTATATCACAGTATATACATGACAGTATTTGATTGAACCTTAAGATAAAAATTTTATCTTATCTTATCTATTTTATCATAAAATAGACGATTTCGGATTCTAATAAGAAATCACTGAAAAGAAATTTTGTCCCTAACACCAATCCATCTTAAAATTTGTATAACAAGCCAAAGCCAAACTTTATGAATCTTAGTTCTCGATTTGGTAATACATAAAATATACCGCAAGAGCTACTTCTACCAGAAACGGAAGTACATACATGTACACTGTTTGTAGCAGACATGACTCGTGCGGTACAACCCATCGTCTGTATATAATAAGCATTTGCAATCTATTATTATCTTAAACATTCAAAATCAAGTCTGCAGAAAGTTAATATTCATGACCACCTAGCCTACTTTCTTTTTTTTTTGTGAAAGTACATTAATTTTGTTCTGTTCCACTGTAAAAATGGTAGGTACTATGCCTCAAATAATTTGCATAACAATAGTAAAAATTAACTGAATAAAAATGAGGAAATGCGGTTTCAGTGTCGCTTAATCTGGATCTTCGAAGTTATAAACTTCTACTTTGCAAGAGCACCCTTATACATTAATATATATTATATAATACATAATAATAATACAGGTGATATAATAAAAAATATCTTTAAAATAACAAGCAAAAAATCATAATAAATAGTATAACAAACATAAAAAACCAAAAATATTATTTAGTAATCAGAAAGGTTTATATTAGCATTACAAACACATATTTCGCAGCATATTTAAAAAAAGGATAACGCAAATTGAGTTTCTTAATCACAGCACGTTAAATGTGACAGATGAAATATACACACAACAATTATACAAACCAGTTTCGCTGAATTTGCTTAGTTAAGTGTGACCTCGCGCATCCTTTGCGTCCCATAATGACAGCGAAACCCTACACAATTAGTACTAATCCGAAAAATGATGGAGTTAGAAAAAACTTGTTTGCGTATTAACAGGATCATTTGCATAATTTCATTTGCGTTGTAGATTTTCCACGCTTTCCCACACCTGATCAAAAGTTTGACGAATACTCGTATGGAAACGGCGTCTGTGTATTATTAATAACCTTCATTTTTTTTTTTAATTACGTAAAAGTAACCAGAATTTTTAAATATGAAAATATATATATATATCGTATCATTTCGTTCTTTATGCACTTTGCATCTTACTACAAGGAGTAAGATGAACAAAGGGAAACTACAAGCATGTATTTTAATTTAAATGCAAATCATAGCTACGGTGCAACTTTAGTCTAGGGATAGATGCGTAAAATATTGAGGGATTCCCCTTTTGACGTGCCGCACTGGCATGTAATTTTACTACAAAATGAGTATAGTTTTTGACTTATGAAATAACTTTACCACAACTTTGAATAAATGTATTCTTCGATGTTGTACTAAGGGCCATCGTACCGCCTTGTCTCATGCATAATTTATGACAGGCAAGCTAACAAGCATGTTACAATTTATATTTTCTCAGATATATACGATTTTGAAGAAACTTAAGTTAATCAAATTTAAGAAAATTATTAATATATGCAATTGATAAAAATCTTAGATAGTAAGTTCGATTTAAGGAAATTTTACTTTGATTTAGTATGCTTTGTACATTCAAAAGCACCTAATTGGATTACCTTTTTTTATAAGTAATTGTATGAAGAGACATAAGCATATTACACATTACACAAGCATTAGAAGAATATCATTACACTTTGCAAATGTAATAAATATTATAATACATTACCTAGTAACTAATATCCACACATACATAATCATTTTACTATTTATTGGAAGAAATAGATGCCTTCTGACAATTATAGTATCACTACTTATAAGAAAACGAAGATATACTGGTCAAGAAAACAAATTTTAAAACTACTTATTAAGTTTGTCATCACAATTGTGCTCATCTTTGTTCATAATGCAATTCGAAGAAAGAAAGAAGTCGTTTATAATAATGTTATCAATCGACTAATATTATCAACTAAACGAATTCCTAATCGTTTAAATAGTAACCAATGCAAAAGGAATTTCTTATTATAATTTACACATTCGTCAAAGTCATCGCTGCTCTCTCCTCCCCTACCCCCACATTATTTGAGAGGGAATTCACGTTTTCTATTTACTAGCGGTATAATCGATTCACCAGGTGAACTTAGGTTTCAGATGTAGCGTTGTTTAAATGTGCTACATATAGATATCTTGTTCCACTTCAGTAGATTACTGTTTATTATTTATTAATATATTTATTAAATATTTTCTGTATTGTTTTTCTTCTTTTTTTATTAATCATTAATATTGTTAATTGGGAATATAATTAATTGGGGAGCGTTTAGTTGGTTATGGTTCTTATAAACGTAGGCATTTTGTTTCTATCACTTTATTTAAGTTATTTAGGAGTTCAGTGGTAGAACAGGAAGCAATATTCTTTACTGGTCATCTGAACTGCCCCATATGAATATTTTTTTAATATAAAGTGACAATCACCAACGAATTACCTATGGGGGTGTGATTAGAGTAAACGTAGGATAAAGAACATGTGTTTATTATGAGCGCTTCACGAAAAAGTTTAGAGTACTTAAACATAATCGCACATTCTATTATGATCAAAAGAAGTAATAGGTATTTCTTCTACGTGAATGGATGATACTAATGAATGAAAATTAAAATAATTCGTTTCTTTCCATTCGACTTTATGTAATATTATTAGATGCAACATGTTTCGGCTTGCGATAGCTCTTCTAAAACGTCTTAGTATAAATATATTTTTTTTAATGATATAATTTAGGTAGGTTGGACTTGAATATATCTTCCATCAATTGGCGCACTGGATTTGCGAATAGGAAGAGCAAAATAAGTATCTAAAGAAGGGACGAAAAATAATACATTGCGGTTTTTGGATTGCATTTGAATTTTGCTGAATGCCTGCGATCCACTCATTTCCTTAGAAGCGATACTAAAAACAAAGCAATCATATGTGATCTAAACTTAGTAAAAATAAATGATATATTAGTGTCTTCGGAAACTCTTAAATCTATAGATGACATTATATATTCTATACTTGATGTGCTTAAAGTCGAATGCTGAAGAGCTTAAAAATAACTCAATTACGTTGCAGCCAACAAAACAACCTTAGCATTCCCTTGATTCTTAAAATATATATAAGAAAGGAAACGGGTTTCAGAAAGCCTGAAATGTATTAACTGAAAATAAATCTCTAAAGCTCTTTTAAACTTTCTGTTAATTAACTAGTAATCCTTAGTAAAGGTATTTACGAATGGATCTGCTATGAATTCCAGCACATAAGTATACTCATTAAAGGCAAAAGTAGGTTTGACGGTTTTCTTTTACATCTCGCAAACAGACGGTTTTTGAAGAAAAGTTTAAAACATTACCTACTAAACAAACATCATATTTTGCCAGTATGCTAATGCGAAACTGTTCAAGCTGACTAATTAAGAGACAAGACGTGTTTTAAAAAATGCAAGACATACAATTTAAATGCAAACCGGTAACATTTGTCGTATAATGAGATAAGAAGAATCCGGTTTTGCCGGCAATAAAGGTCGACTGGCAATCGGATAAGATAAGGTTTTCATTTTAATATATAGTATTATACACTTAGCTCTCTAAATCGGTGAAACCAAATACCAATAAAGCGTGACAGTTAACGTTTATCGTCCACACGAATTCGGTATACACAATCAAAACAGACATTCGGAATGTTGTAGTACATTCAGTTCGATTGAATATAAATTAATGTTGGTTTCACAGTGACATTCTTCATTTGCGTTGAATGAATATTATCCTATGAAATTTTTATATTTACCTGACGTAATGCTACTGCATTGCAAGCCTGTTTGTTACTACATACAGGCTTGCAGTTTCCCTAAATAAACTATTAATTATACAGGTATATATTTTAAATTATGCTGTATTTCAAATATTAATATTCACTATAATGGCTTAACAAAGTTATTATTTTAGTTTCGCGCGGTTACAATTGTTGTATAGTTATTTTAAAATTAAATCAGACTTTGTAGAATAATTATATAAATTCGCCTAATTATTTACATAAAACTTTTGTATAAATAAGTTATTTGAATTGCTAAACTCTACATATTTAAAAAAATTGATATGCGATGATGGAAAGTTGGATATTTTAAATCTTTCTACATACGTAAAGTTGAAGTTTCAGGTATATTCTTTAATTTACTCCTTCTAACGCAATAATCGTGTTAAGCATGTCCCTATTAATTACTTAAAATAACAAGGAAAAATACGTCATGTATTCATAACTGAAAGTGATTCAATTATATGAAGTACTAATATAATGAAAAAAAAAAAAAACCATTGAACGTTCTATCAAGCAAATAGTGTGAGCTTCAAGAAGGCAACAAAACGTAGATTCCAGGTTCAGACCGACCTTAAATTAATATCCTTGAAACCCGATGCGTACAATTAGCACATATTCGATCTGAATACGAAAAATCTTAGTTCCCTGCGTATCTGCCTTTGTTTCCTGCTAAAAGATTTAATTGAATTTATTTTAGAAAAATAAAGGAGCGATTAGGTTTTCGATTTAGATTTTGTTGTATTTTTTTATATTTGTCATTAAACAGGTTATTGTTCAACATTTAAAAGTATGCTAATTAAATACTAATAATAATTGTTATTTCAATTAAATAAAAAATGCAAAAGCATACACAAGAGATACACATTAATAAAATAGCTTCCCAAATATACATATATTCACAGCCAGGAAACGACTCAAAATTTATAAGTAATAAATTCGTCAAATGAGTAGAATGCTTGCTCCAGCGATACAGCTTTCAATTTATGACGAAATGCTTTTAAATTAAGAGAATCTACTATGAAGAAAACAAGGTTATTGAAAGAAGAAAAGAAAAAGAAACCCATGTAATAGAGGAAATTTTTACAATGTTTTTGGCAGATTAATATTACGTACGGGTATTATAACAATGAATGTCCAACCGAAAAGTATGACTATTTCCATGTTTATACACAGCACTCAATGACTCATAGATAATTAAAGAGTATAAAGTTAGAATTTTAAGCGAAATAAACAATAATAAGTTCGTTATAGAAGTGAAGCAAGGAGGACAATAGCTCATGCGTGACTCAAACGAAGCAAAGTATATTGTCCTTGAAATATGCTCACCAAGATTCTGCCTTATACCTCTAAGAGCATCACAAGAGGATGATAAGCTCCTATACAGCTGCTGTACGTGCCCGGCCCATCCCAAGCATCCACAACAACTCCCAAAAATTTAACCTCGTAAGAGGGCAAAAGAAGACTGTTATTAATGAATATGTTTATATAAATTTGATGTTTATAAAGGAATAATTTGGTTTTATTAGTGTTAAGGATGATCTTATTCGCATTAAACCGCTCGCAGACTTTACAAAACTCAATATTTACTAAATTCTCCAAATCCTCATGATTAGAGGCATGCCACGTAAGAGAAGTATCGTCAGCGAAAGGAACCGTGTGTGATTGGCAGGCAACATGTGCCAGGTCATCAATAAATTTTAAGAATAACGTTGGTCCCAGCACCGACCTCTGCGACACACCACACATGACTCTGCTAACTTTTAAGTTAACGAAGTCGTTACCGACATTCAACCTTACATATTGACGGCGATAAGATAAGTATGAGCGACACCAATCATGAACTTTACCTCTAAAGCCATACCCTTCAATTTTGCAAAGAAGAATAAGAATAGAGTGGGAAACACATTCGATAGCTTTAGATAGGTCGCAGAATATAGTGGCAGTCATTTTTTTATTATTAATATTCTCGAATATATGATATAAGAAATCATAAACAGCATCTGCAGTGGACACTCCAGACCTAAAGCTATATTGACCACTAAAAAGCAGACTGTCTGTCTCTAATAATTTCCTAATAACTCTTGAGACAACTTTCTCAAATACTTTTAATAATGTTGAGAGCACAGAGATAGGTCTGTAAGCTTAGAGTATATATAACACTGAATATTGTAAATAGCACTTTGATTCACTGAAGGAATCTGCTTCATCTTTTAATCTAGTGAAAAAAGGACTTATCTATAATTTCGAAATTCGGATAGGGTTGAAAGTATTGTCTAATTTAATATAATTATAATTAATAATAATTTAATGTTATTTGCGATATTAGAAATTCGTTGAGGAAACTTGAAGTGTTGTGACGAGGTGGACGGTTATATAGAATTATACTATTCGAGGATAAAAGGAAGTAGTTAGATCTCAACGTTTTATTTAAAATGTCCAAGCTCTTTCTGTGAAAATAGGGTGGCATATGTGTAGGATTCTACGTTAAACACATTAGGAAGACTTTTAGTTAATGCTAGAGAAAAGCCTTATCTCAATGGAAGAACGCGGACTTATAAAATCGGATGTGGTGGCTGCTATAAGGTTCACATTGGGCAAACAATCGTATTATCGGAACTTGGTTCAAGGAACACATAACAAGCTAAAGCAATGGGAGACCTGAATCACCCAGTTCTCCACAACGTATAAACGACACTGGACAAAACAACGACACGAAACTTTGAATTAGTGAAGAGTGTACCTTTACCGTGGAAATTATACGCATAGGAGATCGTATAAATGGAAAAGCATTCTATTAAGCATTATTGAATCAGGAAGTTGCATTTCTCCATCAGTCAACATGGAGAGATTTACACACATTTTCTTTTTTGTAGATATCACTTTTCTTTATGAATCCGCACTGAATGGAGGGTAGAAACTTAAGGAAAATATCAAAATGTCACAAATTTTCCCATAATACGTAAATATTAATAGAAAAATGTCTATTCCTTAGGAAGAAATCCTAATATTGTAACATTACTAAGAAAATTATTAATCTCTCAGGAAAAAATTTCTTTCAATTACAGTTTAAATAAAGTAATTTTGAAGTGGTAAGGAAATAAACAAGATGTGCATGCGTAAACTTAGAATGTTCTGATTCAAGTCAGACGTAGGCAGAACTGACACGGCGTTCAGTCGCACGTGGTTCCGTTGTCTTGTTATTTGGAACTATTATATTGATTACTAGTAGGTGGTATTAATTCGTATTAGAAAATCTGTTTGTTGCTTTTTTAGGATCAGTTTTACAAACACAGGATATACCTAATATAACTTTATACGAAGAATAAACTGGGAAAACACGTTTTTCCTAATAACACTGGCATATATTATACCATAGACTTATTCCAGCGTTTATACTATATTTGTAAAACCGGCACATTGTAATTAATTCGGTCTTATCTGTTAAAAAGGGAACTTGCATTTTGACGATATTTTTCTTTTTGTTAAGGAAAGAATCAGAAATACTGATTTTTTCTTTTAAACAAGCAATGTTGTTTAAAAATATGGGAATTATCACTACTTCAGAAATTTGAGGGTATTTCAGACTACATAAAAAAGCTTGGAAAAGTTAACCACATTTCATTTTACTGGGAATAATATGAAAAAAACCTTCGAACAATTACTTATAGTTACAAGTATCATTTCTAAAAGTAAAATACCTGTAGGGTGTTAGGGACACAAAATTCCCCAAATTCGTACTGATATTTTACCAAAAATTGTTTACTGTGTAATAATAATAATAATAATAATAATAATAATAATAATAATAATAAAGTTATAGACATTGTCAAATTTTCACAGAAGAATAAAATTACACAAATTGTTGTATAATCAAACACACAAACTATTTAAAAACTCAAAAATTCATTAATAGTATAAAAACTTTTATCAATTAAAAAGTGCTTTAGATTGGCAAAGAACTTTTTCTCCATCCGTGCCTGCTTTAGATGGTTTGGCAAGGCATTGAATCACGTTCGTGGAAGCTGAGACGGTAAAGCGGTACAGACAAATCAGTGCCCCTCTTGTTCTTACAGTTGACATGGACGCTGCAGCGTTGGTTCGAAATTTATTTGAGTTTTTATGATAAAATTTGATAAGTTCGTAAACATACAACGAAGGCAACGTTAAGATATTTAAATCCCTAAAGTATTTCCTACAGGATGCTTTGGACGATAGAAATAACATGCCGAGTATAATTTTCTTGTGCAGTAAGAATATTATGTTTGCGGAAGTACTGCGGCCCCAGGCTAACAATCCATATTTGATACGCGAATATATGTGCGCAAAATAAAAAGTGCGTAAGGTAGACAAGCCTATCGTGGATTAGATAGTTTCCCTATATGCTGCGCCCAACAACAAAAAAATGATCAGCCTTTACCCCCAAAAAGTCAACATCTAAAGATTGTTGCAGTGGCCCATTGAGAGGCCTAACTGTAGATTGGATTGTTTGATTTAAGAGGGGTTCTTGGTATAACTTATTTTCTTTTTTCGTGATTAATAACGGTGAAGAGCAAAAAAAAAAAGAAACATCGCCGAAATTTCAAGGGAAAATTTAACCTCCTGAACGTGAGATTTTACAACTGTCATTTAATTCGGCGTCCTAGTTATTAATATGTAGGTATAGTGTAGACGAATTAAATACTGAGGATTGGCAAAATTATCAACCAACTTTGTCTATAGTTAGGTTGTGGAATATGTATTAGAATTGTTTGCAGTAAAAGTTATTGATTCAAACGGTTCAGATCTCTTACCTTATATATTCCATCCACGAGCTTAATCAGTTCTTCGGTCTCCATGTCTGTTTCCTGTGCTATCTGAACGGATTTATTGGAGCGAGCCTATTATAACTGTTTACCATCCATATTAATTAACACACTCGATTACAACCGCATAGGAACGCGATCGTTGTATTGTGTCCGTGCAAGGACAAGTGTTGTTTACGTTCGCTGTTTATGTGTCAGGGGATATGGCGTCCACCTTCGCGCTGTTTGCGAATAGATGATTAGGAACTACACGATCGGGCGACTGGTACTTGGCACCGGGATCACACTTTGTACGAACGCGTTGCACACAATGAAATCGTATCGAATTCTTTTACGCCCCTCGCTCGGAGGACGAGTTCTAAACTTTCATCGGCTTTTGCCCGAAACTAGTTAGACGGCCTCCTATTGATCTCAATTAGAGATAATAATCTTGCGTCATTTTAATTTACATTGACGAAACCTGAAACAAATGAAGTTTCCTTATTAGTGTTAGATCACAAGTGTTGAAGGAATTTTATTATTAAGCACTTAATTTTATATAGATGGCAGTAATGTAGTAAAAGTAAACTCATGCCAGTATATTCTATAAAACAAGGTTTTATGCAACGAAAGCAAAAAATGTCTAATAATGATGATGATATACTAAGATCACATTAACAGCTGCTTATTTGAAATTTTAATTAGTGTGAAAAATCAAAGTTGTCGAAAGTGACAACTGTGGCTTAAAGACATCACACATTTCCATAATTTCTTTAATTGAATATATAACTACACAGAAAAAAACTGTGCATGCAATAGGGGTATAATACCTGGTATTATATTATTGTCGCACAGAAATAGCAAAAAGAGGTGAATACATTGAATAAGCATTTGACAGGCATTGAAATAAGCAAGAATGCTGTCTTTACTTCTGTAATACAACATATTTATGTAGCTATACCAGTTACATAGTTGTGTTTTAACAACCATTTTAATTGATAGTGTCATTTTATTATACTTGTATTGAAAATGCAATTGCTTGGTAATAGCTTTATTAATACTTATTACTGTAAGTATTAAGAAAGTAAACTATTAATAAAACTTCTTACAAAGTTAGACACTTTCTGTGTATACACATAGTAAAAGTTATTTACAATTAATCAATCTACGGTTTATAAAATACTTGAGACAATATGCATCATTAAATTTCTATGCTAGTTTAAATTTATAATTTATTACGTTGGATAATGTGAAACATATTCTAGTGGCTATCACTTAGTAGAAGTGCCGTAATATTTCTACGAAAGGAATATAAAATAAAGGAGCAACATATACTAACGAAGCAGTTATGCAGCATATACAGTGTGTTCACGGATGAAGTTGGCAATAGTGTTATAGACACATTTTTTTTTAGTTGGATTTGGAAATAAGTCCTACTTATTGTTAGCCTGAAACTTATATATATTTTGCTTCCGAGTTTTTAAAATCCAGTAAGCCTCTTGCAGTTGACTCCATAATGTTTTCGTTTCAGGTAATATATCTTTTCCGTTCACAGTATACTAAGATCTTACTAGGAAATGTTGTTTAGCATGAAAAGTTATGACGATAAATTTTCAGAGTCATCGGTCTATTTTGATAAAATCCATTGTTTGTCAACTTCGTTTCAACTAAGGTACTGTTTGCATTCACAGCACGCATGTTACTACGAACAAAAAAATGCCAATTTTTATAATGATTGGCCTACTTTGATAATCATGACTAGTTTTTCCGACATTATTAACTCTATCATTATTATCAAAGTGAGCCAATCAGTCTAAAAATTCGCATTACTCTGTAACTCCTTGTCCTAAGTCATTTTTCTTAGTAATATAGTGGCGTACTGTGAATGCAAAAAGTACCTGAAACGAAATTGACAAACAATAGATTTTATCACAGTAACTCGATGACTCATAGCGTCGTAACTTTTCATTCTAAACAGCATTTCTCAGTTACATATACTGTCAACAGAAAACCCATTTTACCTGAAACGAAAACAGTTTTGACTCAGCTGCAAAAGCCTACCAGATTTTAAAAAATCGAAAGTGAACGATAAAAAAGTTTCAGACCAAACAGGAATTATTTCCCAAATATTAAATTCAAATTTAATATTTTTTTGTCCATCATGACTATTGTCAATTCCATACCTGGACACGCTATATATATATATATGTAGCCCTACACTAAATTTCAGGCAAATACCAATTATCAGAGAATATCTAAACAAGAGCGGATAATAATATGTAGGTATGTTTGCCGCAATATATTATAGATACAGCTAATTGCCATTTTACATAAAACATATATAATAAAAATAAGATATCGTATTTTACAGCAATTGACAATATGTTTGACGCATTCTTGCAACAGCGAGGAAGACAGATATGCTAGTATTTGCTACCCTTCCAGAATACATGCTCCTTGGAAAGTACGGAAGCTTTCTTTCATTATAAAGTCGTAGCGGGTCCCTCATAACTTTCAACATTCCTTAAATACCCTTATTGTCATCAGGCAATGCATTCTAAACTACTAGTGGGCATAATGGTCCATAATCGAATGATCATTCATCATTCATGTAGTATTGAAATCTGTTTTTTTCAGGTCCCCATCATTTCGTTCTGCAACATTATTCCCTCCTATTTCTAACCAAACATCATAATCGAATTATCTAATGATCGTCAATAATCAAATGATGCATTTCCGTCCTTCGATTATGCCCACTGCAATTATAAGCCAATAATATGATCCTCTCTTGCATTGCTTCGATGTGTGAGTAAATGTGACAAGATCTCTTGAATGTCTAGTTGTCAATGTACGAAATATGCTTATCTATTTTTTCGGAGATATGATTCTTTATTTTTAAAATAGAGCGTTAGCAATCTATATATGCACGACGATGCTAGAGATGATCTGCTTGGCTTGTTAAGCATACATTGCAATATTCGTTTTTGAGTAAAAATGCGTTGAAAACATGAAGCTAAACCGCAGAATATTAAACTGTAATATAGCCTTCATTGTATGCTACTGTAATGAAGAAATACTCGCCGGCATTTATGTCCACCAAATTTCAAATTTTATATATTGCGTAATAATATCTGGCAAGTTCTTTACCCAAATTGTCCACGTGCAACCTATACTCTAGTGTTATCTATATCCATCTTCTACTTGCACAATTTTGTAGTTTTTAGCCTTCGCTATTATTTCATCCTCGCTATAAAACATTATTAATCCAGTTTTTTATGCGGTATCTGTCATTTGGTTATATCATTTGCCGACTACAAACAATTGTATACATTTCAATTCATTATACTTAAACAATGTATTTAATTATATATAATTCTCAAAGAATATATTTCTTAATTGGAAATCATATCAAATCATCCGCGCATTGAAAATATTTCTTGCTGACTATCGCTACGTGCCACCACCTTTGAAAGGCCTGGAACTTCTCTCTCTGGCTCTTGCGGCCTGAAGTTATATAGAGGATACACATCTACATTATTATATTATATTTTTTATCTATGATGTCAAATTATCACATATCTCATTCAAGTATCAGTATATCCCTAATGCCTTTTGAAATTTAAAAAATATTTCTCTGGTGATTGGATAATACCTGTTTTCGCTAATCTGAAGTCCCAACATTTTAAGCTAGCTGTAGTTCTAGAGAAAGCATAAATTACCAAAAAAAAATGTTTTTTTGCAGTCTGCTGTTAAACAGAAGACTTTTTAAATACCATTTTATTTTATTAGAACTTACTGCCCCAGCAATGTGAACACATACAAAAGAGTCAGCGCATTGATTTTTAATATATACCCTTCGATTCAACAGAGAAGCGACAATAAGCAAGAACGATGGCACTTTTTATATCCGAAGGAAACAAATAACAATGGGACAATGAAATAAAACTGGAGAAGAATTACATTCAACCGTTGTTGGCGTTTTTATTTGAAAGCTTGCGAAACGCAGTTTTATATGGGTTCTCGCATATTATTAATGTTATACAGGACATGAAGAAGTTTATTTTTTAACTTCTATCCAACTAATAATCCCATATTTTATATATTATCACACAATCAATTTTGGGCTCGCTTTTTGATGGTACAAGTAGTTCCCATAGAAAAAAAAATATGTGTTTAATTAGAAAATAAAATTAAAAGAAGCCTTCCCTAGTATTTTTATTCTTGTCCGCGACACATTGATTTCCAACAACTGTCACATGTTTCGAGATTTACCTTTTCACATTTTTGGATAGAAACTTTTTCAAGAATTACAATGATATTTGTACAGTTTGGTGGGTGTGCGACTTAGAATATTAAAATAAAGCATTAGCTATTAACATCTCTTGTTCATTATGGGCAAACTGACAGAACGTGAAAGAATTAGTTTCTTAATGATGGTCCAAAATCTGGTGGACCTACTGCTACAAATGAAGCAATGTTCTTCAACCAGAAACGTCACTAACAAAATTGTTCTGATATCACGATACTAGCGAGAGGATCGGTAAAGAGGACATTGTCTAAAAGTAAATTTCATCTGTGTAAAGTACATTTAGTACAAGAATTTAATGAAGATGACCCGATAGAAGGATACAGTTTTGTCGGGAAGTGGTGAATAGAAATGATCGTAACGGTAAATCTATCAATAATATTTTATTTCTGACGAAGCGACATTTTACCAAATAGACATGTAAATAAACTGTCGCTACTGGAGTGATCAGAATCCTAATTTGGTGGAAGAAAATCACGCACAATGTCCTCAAAAGTTAAAGGTATGGGCAAATACACATAATCAGACCGTTCTTTCTTTGAAAAATTGAACGCCTAGTAATATTTACAACTTTTACACAAGGAAATCGTTCCAGCACTAATTCGTTTATTTCCAAACCTCGCAAATCTGGTATCAGCAAGATGGAGCTCCGCCGCTTTATGGAGTTGAATGATTACTTTAGTGATCTATTTCCATAGCGTTGGATAGGTCGAAGATAATATCTTTCCTTTGGGAGCATTTGAAATATAATGTCTATAGGACTAAACCTCTGTGACTCAAAGAGTTGTAAAATCGAATTAGGATGGCCTTTTAAGGGGTAGCACAATACGTGAGTGAGAACACATTAAGGTCATTCGTTGATAGGCTAGGTTTTTAGTTTGAACATTTATCATAAATTGTCATGTTTTGAATATTTTGTTGTTATTAACCATTTTCAAAATGTGAAAAGATATGGTCCATTTAAAAAAAAACTACCGTCATACCTCGAAATATGTGATACTTGTTTAAAATCAAAGTATGGCACAGGCTAGAATAAAATACTACAAAAACCACTCTTATGATTATTATATATTGTATATACACTTAACTAACCCTGTATATTTTTACAATTAACACTTTTTTGGGTTATAAATGAAACTAAAGTTGCATTCACTGCTCTTGATCATTACATTCATTTACTTATAATATCTTGATATTATGTTCAGAAGTATGCAAAATATGCCTGGAGTAAAATTGGCGAATCGATAGTGGGATAGCCTATACGTATATGGAACAAAAAGTGAAGAAAAAAACCAAATCAACTCTCGGCGCACCTGCACAGTCGCTCTGCTTTATTGCCTTCTTAAGTTGACATGTGTACAACTACATCACGTTTACAATAAGTGTAGTGGTAATTTGTACCTGAATAGCAGTCATAAATCAATACGTCAGTCAAACATAACAGAACGTCAAGCTTTCCGATCACATTTTTCCGCACTTTTAGACGCAATATCAACCGGACCAGACAACCTTGACAAGCCATAGTAGGCTATTAAAAAAATCACACAGGGTCTTTCTAGATGTAATAAATCTGATCTATCATCATGAATATAGAATCTATAATATATTTCTTTTTCGCTAAATAACAGAAATGATTACGATAAAAGGAAAACCAGTCGTTTTAGACTATACAGCATTTAGAAATATCTATTATGTTACTTCATATATGCCTGTCGCTTGTTACGAAATCGAAAAGATCGTATTAGTTACGCGCAGTCATTTGTAAGTACCAGCCCATAAAATGCCTTACAGAAACATATGTAAAGCTGATAGAACTTCACATAGCCGAACTTCTGTAGCCGCAATAACTAAAGCTTGGAACAGGTACATAAATTTTATGACGGAATATAGATTTTTTTCTCATTCGCTGCTTTATTACGTAACTAGTAAGTGAATGTCTTCGGTTACTACATAAAACTGCTGATAAAATTCCGGCACGATTTTTTGTATGGCTATATGTTTTTTTTTTGTCGGCCCATATTGAATTCCATACTAATTAAATTAACGGAGAAACTGCTACTAAACTCATATGCTATACCTTTTATCGTTCCAACAACATTATTATAAATAGGAAAATGTTTAAAATATTTCAGATACCTACAGTCTGTTATAATGACAGAAATAAACAGTGGTTTATTTATCTACTACATCAAAGTTGTATAAACAAATATTACGCATAATTATTAGGAAATTTCCATGGAACTGACAATGAATTGAAGTTCTATTCCTGACATTTTTATCGCGACATATCATCACGACATTTCAATCATAGCAAAATTCCCTGTGTACAGCGCCAATACTTTTTCTTGCAAAATCATTTCACCTTAGTAGAAGAGAAGTGGAAGTCGGTGGTATGAGTAATATTCGAGAACAAATCTACAAAGTCAACTCACAATTGCAACATTTGCGACAAGAAAAACATCAAATTGAAGATAAGATTGAGAGGAGCTTGAGAGATATATCGCGTTTGACAAAAAGTATAAGAAAAGCAGAGCTGGAAGTCCAACGGGCAAAAAGTAAATTTCTCAAAGAATCTGAACTGGAACGTCACATGAAAAATGATGACATTTACGGAAGCAAAGAATGAAGTTTAGATAATATTCATTTAATAACCACTACTGTACTCAAACAAATCATGTATTGAATAGCAAACTAAGAATAAAGGATAAAATTGGCACGCATGTGAATTTCTAATATCTATACAGTTATGAGAGTTACATCATTGGAATGCATGTAAAATTAAACGTCTTATATAATAACTTATTTGCATTACATTAGATAACATATGTACCCGTATATGTTCTTTTACAAAATTCTCGTAACACACTTCTACATATCTCGGATGATTTCTTGAACCGTTTCCTTTATTATCCGTTCTAAATGGCCTACATACAGTAAGAAACTGTAAGGTACCTGAACCTAGTCTAAACAGTAGTGTAAAACTCACCTTTCACAAATGGTAAAATTTATACACTTCTAGTGACTTCTATTATTAATTTAGGGTAACTTTTCTTACACTGAGAAAGATTTCTTTGTCGTTAATAAATATGCATTAACCTTAAATTTAAAAAAATATTTGTCAGGTTCTAAGAAAAAAATTAATTGACACAAATAGTGATTTAGATGTAAGCAATTTCTTCCTTATGAAAAAACTTGAAATAAATCAATATCAATTGCACATTGCCGGTTGCTTTGCAAAAAATCAAGGGCATGTATGCAACGGGAAACTGTTTCGATAACAGTTCCTAAGAAATATTTATCTGGCAAGCAATAAATGTTTTATTGTTACGTCTGTCATTGTGTAAAAAATTATAATCGAGTATGGAAAGCTAGTGCACTGAAATAGGAGAACCGCCATCTTCACGGTAATTTCTATACTTGTAGAATATATTTAACGTATTTGCTACTACAGACCAGAAAACTAATCAACATAAATTGTACGTGCTATAGTATAAGTAATTCAAAATAAAATTTTACTAACTTTAAATGTAACAGGACATTGATAATATCATTTTTAGTTTATTGCTTTTTGTCCGTTACTATTCCAACCTTTCTTCCCTCCAATCCCGCTATGAAATTGGGCTACGCTCAGCCGTAGTTTATGCTTACAGCAATACATATAACACCAGTTTACTCGTGTTATTGTTCTTTCTCAACGCGTGTCTTGGTAAAGCATTTACCAATCTCTAGTGTTGAGAGTAGTGCAGATTTAGCACTACAAAGTGTGCATTTTTCTACAATAAAATTTTACCCAATACACTGACCAAAATTACACGCCAGAATTTCTTACTGTGCATTTCCAAACGGTCTTTGTTGATATGCCTTTCCATTTAAATATCCCTTCAAGAAAAAAAATCTAGCGGGTTTAAGTTGGGAGATCGAGCTGCCAAAAAAATTGCAAAATCCTTATGTATGACTTGTCCATTAAAAGTATTGTCAAGGTATTCTCTAACATCATGCCTACTGTGACTTGGTACTCCATCCTGCTGCAACTATATCTGTTGTCGTTTCTCTAAGAGTAAATCATCTAAAATATCAACCAATTCATTTTGAAAAAAGTCCAAATGACGATCTGTGCTTAGAGTGTTTGGAAAAAAGAAAGGCCCAATTATTTTATCTTTATAAATTCCGCACCACAAATTGGTTTTGAAGGCATACTGAATGTGAGTTTTTGTGGTACAATGAGGGTTCTGATCACTCCACCACCTATAGTTTTGCTAACTGACTGTATCATTGGAATTAAACGTCGCTTCGTCTGAAAACATAATACGTCTAGGCATGAAGCGGTTATCTTCTAACATTCCTTGAATATCACAGCACAATTCATAACATCTGTCATAATCTCTAGGTTGTAACATATGAATAAACTGTCAGTGCAACGGGGATTCCAAACTATTCTGTTTATTTAAAAATTCATTATCCTTATTGCTATAATGTTACAGATAGGCGACTAAACATTTGAAGTATGATTACCATTTAATTAAAATAATATAAAATAATAATAAACTATAGAAAATTTAATTTAAAATTCAAGTGGTAAAAAAATTCCTATCGAACTTTTTTAATTTGTGAACACTCTGTACATTCGATGTCAAATGTGAATAGCTTGATATTATTGTTTTTGAAAGCAGAGATTTTAATAAAGAATAACTTTTTTTCGTAAAACTTAAGTTAAGTTTTCCATATGGTGCTAACTTAAGTAGACACACTGTGTATATGATACAGCAGTTTGTACAAAGTTATGTTTCTTAAGGTGCGTCCACACGATCGGAGTTCTCCTACTTACTCCTAGTCATGTGGATGGGCAGTTCGGAGTTCGGCGAACTAGTCGGCAAACAGTTTGCCTATTCCCGATTTAGAGTGAGAGGGAAAGTAGTCGACAGCTGTCTATCTAGCTCGCATTGTTTTTAAACTATTTTTAATGACAATCATTGTGACAGCAGGTAACAAGTACAAATTCATTTTAATACACTACATACTTTTATTTTTGTTATTACAGCATGTCGTGGGAATAACTGGTCGTATATGTCAAAACAGACATATACGACGAGATATACGAAGATAATTTTTTGATATATGATCTTTTGCCATCTTATGTAAAAGCTTTGATATAAGTGTTAATAATCATCATTACATTAAATTGATTCATTTCTAATAAATTAAAAAAACTGTATTTTCATTACTTTAAACTGTGTACTTAATACTGAAATAAATTAAATCAATAATTATAATTTTGTTTTAAATATGATGAAGAGGTTTCCAATAAAATTTCTTTGAGCTTATGTGTATTGTTACAATACGATTTGGCTTAAATGTTTATAATATTTGCCTTATAGATAGAAAAATTAAAAAGTTAGATAACATTTATGTATTAACAAATAAATTGTTAATAGGTAGTACATATATGTTCACACACATAATAATATTCTGTTCTTGATGTGAAAAAAATAAATCATTTGAAAGAAATCATCCCTCACTATCATGACTTGTGTTTAAAAAAAAAAATCGCTTAAAATGTTTCTAATCCTTTATCCCTCATTTCTACAATACGCGACCAATAACATCAATCTGAAGGGGTCCAGTATATATACCCAACTGACAGCATAAATTAAAAAGAATAGGAATTAAATTTCACTATAGGTAGTTATAGTTGTCAATATTTTAATACCCTACAGATAATTGCGAAATACTCGTGTCCATGTCCATAATTCATATCTAATTCATATATTGCGTTTCCGCCGACATGCTGTCAACCGCAATCGAAATGACAGCAATACAAGTATTCATAAATTGTGGTTAGGATTTTGAGAGAAACCGAAAAAAGACTTTCAGTCATTCAATGACAGCTACCTAATCGTCATAATTTCTGTACCAACACCAACTTATCTTATTTATGCATATTACCCAAAGCTACCACACTCAACTTTCATGCCAAACGCCGTGCTCGGAGTTCGAGTTCTCTTCTACAAAAATTTCATAAGATTCTATGTTTCACAACGTAAAAGGTTTTTTGGCTATGGAGTGTTCCAAAAATAGGTGTGTGGACGCACCTTAATGCTTATTTAAAATAGCAGAATAAAAGTATGCCTTCACCTATTTTTGGAACATTCTATAGCCAAAAAACCTTTTACATTGTGAAACATAGAATCTTATGAAGTTTTTGTAGAAGAGACCAAGGATCCGGTCTCCTCTGGGACACCTGTATACTAAGTAACTATGAACTACGTTTGTCGAATATTATATAATATTATAAATTGTTTAGGAATATTGGACAAATCACCCCATAATTGCTACATGGATGAACAAATATGTTACCCTAAAATATTATGTTTTATTTAACAGTATACCGCGCGATGAAAAAACTGGAAATGCCACGAAATGTATGTCTTTTATTTTCATTTCATCATAACTTCGTCGTTTGTTTAATATTACATGTTTATTTTGCGTTATCACATCTTCACGTTCTTGGAATTTAACAAAAACTTACCGAGAATTCATTAACTATACCAAATGCTGAGCATAAAAAAAGAACTGCCTGGAACAGAGACCTACAAAAACACACACTAACTTCACCTAAACCAAGATAACTCCATCAGAAACTCTTAAGTGTATATTCGAAAAAAAAAAAAGGAAAAGCATACCGCCTTTATCGAAGAATCGTTTATTTCCGTGAGCGTTTTACGAAAGTCGAAAAAGTTCACGCCGCGTTAAGATCAGAGCGACCTGAACAGTTAAACTAATCAATAAAGTATACTTTCGTTGTATTTACGGGGACATCGCGCAAAGAAGACAACAAGAGTGGTCTAACCACTTTCGAACCGTACGTATACATACATACGTAGTGTTTAGTGTGTATCCTGCAGCCGGTCAGTTAATCCAAACGAGTGCTTCCCGTTCGACACTTCGAAGACGATATGTGAAAATCGCTGATCATCCACGCATTCGTTCGGAGAATAGAACGGCACTAACATAAATACGTTCGCGTAATGAAAATGCACCGGCATCGTAATTATTTTCTAATAGAATTTTTATCTGGATCTGGCAAAGTAACAACCTCGGTACGAAACGATTTCACGTATCACACAGTCGTTGCTTGAGCGGTCATCTTTATCATTTATTTAATTTGAGTCGCCACTTTTATCGGCATTGCGTCTTGAGCAAACGTATAGTTCCTTCGGTCTTTCCATACTAAATGCATTTAATTTCGTTATCTAACTTTCCGATAGATTCAATTAACGGAGAAGTGTTAAAATAAGGCACATTTGTTTATATTATTTAGTCGGAATAGTTTAACGAGCTGGTAATTCCACTCGAAAATATAAATATTATACCTGAATTTTCGGATAACTTAATAAGACATATGACTCACAACTAGCAAAAATTATACAACAACGTTATGTATCTCATGACGAGAGATTGTTGATTTGTTGTTTGGGCTGTTTTCTCCGAGGAAGAAGACAGAAGAAAGGAGTTCAACAACATAACCTACACATTTAAACAGAATGGTTATACAAACAAGGCTAGGAAGAATCGGATAACACAGCACAGTCAAGACCCAGAACAACAATACAAGGTGTGCACAACTGCAATCCCGTACGTAAAGGACCTATCGGAAAAAAAAAAATCAGGAGAATAGGCAACAACTGCAAGATTAGAACACCAACAGATCAACTCTAACCAAAACAAAGCCAGACAACGTGAATCAGAGAACGAAAGAATGTATATACCAAGTACCGTGTGAATTTGGAAAAACATACATCGGAGAAACAAGTAGACCCATGCAAGTCAGAATCAAAGAACACCAAAAATTGGTTCGACTGGGAGAAACGGGTAAGTCTTACTTGGCTCAACATGCTTGGGAAGAAGATCACAGGATTGAATGAGATGAAGCGACAATCCTGGCAAGAGAGGACAACTTCACAAAAAGAAAACTGAAAGAAGCGGAATACATGGCCATAACACCAAATGCCATAAGCACACCAAGCCTGAAAATCAAAGATGTTGGTTATCAATGATTTTTGGATTTTGGCGCACTCAAATACGCAATGACAAAGTAATAAAATGCCTAGCTAAATCTTAGAAGATGCCTTTTTCCTTTCGCGCTGATACGAAGATGCTTTTTCCTTTTTGACGAGTATCTTTTATCCATTTTTACATAATGCGATTTGCTACTTGTAAGAAAGTAAATATTCTTCATACAATAACTGCAGTGCTAAGTCTGTGTATGGCATCCTGACTCATTTATCACAAGTTACTCTATAGGAACTTGTATTGTAAAATTATAGATAGAGGTATAGAATAACACTCAATGAAACGTAGCGACTACTCTAGACAATCTTAGCAATTCATTTTGAGAACATGTAATATAGAAAGCAAACAATTCATTCAAAAAGACAAGAGGTATCTTTCTTTTCGATCTGACTATCGCTTGAGGTTTATTCCTGCAATGACGTGTTCTACAAATGCTCTTCACATTTGTGCATACCTCGAGATAATTCGGTTCTCGGAAAACAGCAGTTACTCAATTTACAAAATAAGTCACTGATTCTACTGATTCGTAGTACTGATTATATTATCAGTGCTATAATTATGTATTTCTGAATTAAAAGCTTTCTTTTTAGCCTAGTAAATCAAATAAAATTACTGATAATATCTTATTAATTTGCATTTTAATTTTGATTTTTCTAAAAAAACATATAAAATGGTGTTACTCTATACATTCAAGTTCATATGACAGACTAAAGACATTGAAAAGATCTGATTACTCGAACCGGTATCATTTCTGTAGCGCACTCAGTTCGACGCTTGTGCTACTGTCCTAGTTATGGCTGTCCCAACGGACGAGGTCAAAGAGAAAAGACATTTCCCTCTTTCGGACGCTATTTGCTATCAGAACGAAATGAACAGAAATGGTTTAATATTAGTAAGTACCCCTGAATCGTCGCCCTTGACCACTTTTTTATTTTTCCTTTTTGGAAGTCAAATAAAACCAAACAAAAAACTTAAAAAAAGGAAATTTAAAACATAAAACGTTGCCGTAATTTTAAATACTGTTTTCAAAATAATCTCTTTATTAAATTTAAAATATTTTGATTGGTATGTCCAAAAACAGCGAGAAAAAATCCGCGCCATCTACTGGCTGAGAATCTCATTAAAAGCCATCCAGATTCGCCTTAAGCAAGAAGATCGGCAACCACGATACCGGAGAGAGAATAATAATAACTAGGGATGCAGACTTGCCCATACCAGTGCGCAACACGTTTTGCGCATATACCTGCAGCTTAAATATAAATTTTAAGATAGCAATATCTGAATGGCTAAATGTTAGGTTAATAATATTCGAAATTTCGAGACAGAGTTCGAATCTCACATAAGGCAGAAAAAATGGGTACTCGGACATATTTGTGAAATTAATTGTAATAATGAATTTGGCATGAGTTTCTCTCAGAGCTACCCTGATGATAGCAGTAGACGAACTGCCGAAACGTCAACGAAATCATCAAAATCCCACAGACGATGGAATTAGCTCAAATAACAACCCAAGAATATTATGTATCTTAATTCATAAAACTGTGTCAATTGAATACTATTTCCTTCTAACACAATTTATCTTTGTTGAAAAATAAAGCTTGCATCCGTAAAAACACAGACATTAAACGATAAAAATTTCCAAGTATTTAGGATATACTACGGTATACGAAACTACAGTGGCATGAAACTAAAGTGCGTAAAATCAACGGTTCACCTAAATAAATATTTCATGTTGCGCGTGTAGAACGATCGGAATTCAAATCATCAGCATTTAGCATTACTTATTAATATTAATCTCATTGACAGCAATACATAAGGAATAACAGTGTGAAAATGAAGGAATTATTTAAACTAACACACACAAGCTCGAAGCAAACTATTTCATCGAAATTGTGTCGAATGGTGTCTTTCAATATCATGAATTTGTTCGTGCATCGTTTTGGCAGTAGGATGTTACCTTTTCACTACGTCGTTAATTCTGTTGCCACTTATTTACTATTAAATTTTATAGATCAGCCTTTCTGTCTTAAATTACATTTTTAATAATAACAGAGTAGAACAAAATAGTTGTGTAACGTATTTTTAAGCTTGTTTGTTAATTTGTGTTATACTTTACATTTACCTATTAATTACTCGAAATGAAAATTGTTTTAATCTACATGTTCGGTATAAATCTTAATGCGTGCCACTGAATAACATAGGAACTTATTGACAAAGACAAAAAAATATCTAATGTACAGGATTTAATTAGTAAATAAATAATACCACTATAAAATATATTATTATTAGTAATTCCAAGATTTATAACAATAATTTTTGTAGATTTATTCGCCAATTCAATCTCAAACATCAGATATTTACTTGTCTTTAATCACATTTTCGGTAGCGCCTGTATTAGCCGAATGCCTTAAGGGGTTTCGACTAGTGCGAGGGGCCGCGAGTTCGAATCTCACTCAGGTCAATTACGGTGACCGGCTTTTTCCGGGGTCGTAATGATGATTAGGAGGGAGATTTGGCTCTGCGAGTGTGTGTCTGTTCCTGTTAGGCAAAAAAGATATTATAACAGTATGTATGGCAACCCAAATAATATGTACACAAAGATGTTAATATTTTATTTATGGAATTTGTTTTTCAATTCCTCTTCGTAATAAATAAATTCGTATTATGAATATTACAGCAGAATTAAGTAATTATAAATAAAATATACTTGCAGAGGTAGACATAGACGATTCTCAATGCAGCTAACTGTTTTGCACGTAAAATGTTGCCAAATCGTTTTATCACAGGTGCGCTGTATTATATCATACTTCTCCCATAATATATGTTGAAAACATGCATTAGTGTGGATATAGCCAGTATAAAGTACCGCAAATGGATGGCAATTACGCATATGGATGTTTTCTGTTATTTCAGGTCCCCTAGTCTAAGATGATGTATACGTAAGTATTCTTGACTGAAATTTAGACACATATTCCGACATATTTGTTGCTTTTCCCTGTTAGATTAAACAGGTAGACTGCTATTTGTTATGTTATTTAAAACATACAAGAATAACGAATTCTAACGCTCACTGATTAAAAAGTTATAGATTTGTTTCGGCAAAAACGCGATTCTGAACTGTCGTATCGTAACATCATGAAGCGCCTTTTGCTTGCTGTTCACGATGGTCTCATTGGTCAGTTCTGGGACGAACGACATTCGTAATTATGCAATGCTATTAAACGCAAGTAATCGTATGCAAGTACTACACTTCTGCTGTAGTAACACAATATATACATATTTATTATTTTTACGGAAATAAAAACAATTCTAAAAATAAATAAATGTTATCATATAGATTAGAGAAATAAAAATAAATACATTGTTTAAAAATAAAATCAATTCCAAACATAAGATACTGCTTTCAGCAATAAGGGGAATAATACTAAATATATTCCTTTAAAAAAAGAATAACAACATAAACTGCCTTGAAAAAAGGTAGACTATTGTTTAAAATATATAAAAAAAAGTTTCCATGCAAAACCAGGATAAAAAGAAACTTAAGATAATCTATCAGCAAAATTTCTACGGACATTGGACATGTTTCGGCTGATATGTCTCGCATGCAATCTATAATCTTTTCACGTAACTCTTGATTAGAGAGAAATCTTTTATTTTTAAAGCTGTAAATTGAGGACTTAACATAATCCCATAAAAGAAAGTTATTTGCAGCTAGATCGGACGAACTAGGGGGCCATCAAATGACACTCCATCCGGTAATCAGCCGATTATCAAAGATTTCTTGTAAGTAAGTTCGTACCATAACTGCATTATGAGCCGGACAGTCGAGCCGTCTTGCTGAAACCAAACATCGTGCATTATAACCATAGTCCATCAAGGCGAAAAAAGATGGCGTAATTCTTAAAAGGGGTGGTCGCAGTTGTAGTTGCACGTATGTAAACCAATGCGCCCGCGTGCACTGCTTCAGGATATACCTGGCAGTTATAATAAATGCATTGCGATGTCATACAAGCTTAACGCAGTAATTTAATAGAATCTTTATTTAATAGAATCTTTGGTTTTAAGTGTTTTGGGGTGAGTTTAGTATTAATCTCTTTCGATTTATTTCGTTATTTTGGTTTCCAACCATATTTTATTTATATTTTAATAAAAATTTTAAAAGTAATAAATAGAATTTTAAAAGAAAATAATAATAATAAAAAGGTTTTTTAATAACAGAATTTTCGCTTTTATTTTTCTTATCCTTTGCTTCACGTTTTCATTATATTCTTCCCTCTTGATATGGAAGCTGCAAGCCAGGAGCAGTAAAGTCATTTCTATCAATCAATTGCACGGGCAATTACAGGCAACACGGATTACCTTTCTGCAATTAATGTACCTGAGGTGTATTGTAGCATATGTAGTATAACGTTAAAATACAGGGACAAGTATACACAGATAAATAGGATTTTTTAAGTCAAAGCAATATTTCTTTGCCCCTATTTAAGAGAATCATTTCTTTCAGTTCATAGATATTTGTTTTAGTCAATACGTATTTCAACAACAACCCAATACATCCAAGATTTATATATAAACCATTTTTAGCACCATTTCTGTGACTAAAATCGATCATTTTGTTCAAAAAAAAATTTTTGAAAAATATACAAACAGACACGTTCCTAGCGAGGCAACTTTCGTCGCCACCGTTCTAAATGTTACGAAAAAGTTATGGTTAAAAACATATTGAATCAATTTGGTAACGAATCCGATAATAGTTCAATAACAAAATATAAACATTTTATAGTTTATATTAACATATCACTTCACTCACTAGTTGTAACGTAGAAAGGTCTTTTCTGTATTTGAAGATGTACTTACATCTGAAAGAACAAATTTTACACATGAAAATTTAGAAATTCATATCTTAATACATAGTAGTTAATTCAGTTTTATTACAGGAATCTTAACTATTTTTACCGATGCAAAGATGTTTGTACTCAAAGGCTTTTGGGCTCGCTGAATTCGATTTTGACAATACTTTTTGGAAAAATAAAACGACGGACGCAACATCGGGGAGAAAATTTTGAAATATAGGAAAAACGCCAATTTTTTTTTAAAGTCTGTAATTTACACGAGCTTTTGGGTCATATTTTGCGAATATATCATCAAAAATAAGATGGCGCGACTAACATGGAGGAATAGTTTTAAATAAAATACGATATTTTACAACCGGATCAATATGGCGGGGAAATTTTTGAAGTTTAGCAAAAAACGCTAAATTTTTCGGTCGGTAATTTATGAGATATTTGAGACGAATAATTTAATAGGTTTTTGGTGACATTCATTATAAAATGTAACCATTTCAAAAAACAAAAACGGTTTTCTTTATAAATTATGGCAATTACGTATAATATAGAAATGAATTGTTTAAAAATGATAGAAGAAAACAAAAAATTATCAAGCAATTGGCAAAAATTTTGGTAAAAATAAGGAATAAAAGAAATTAAAAAAGAAACTAAAAACAAGAAACAGGAACAAAGAAAGAGAACATGTTAAGTGGATCAGAAAAACGGAATTGGAAAGGTAACAGATAAAGGGGTACAGGGGAAAGAGAAAATTCAAAAAAAACAATATTTTTAAAATATCAAAAAATGCAAAAAAAATTAAAAAATTGAAAAACATACAAATGTTAAAAAAGAGATAAAAATTATGTTTAAATGGGAAAATAGAAAATTGGATAAGAGAAGTAAAAATTAAATCCGAAAAAATATTTTAAGAAATAAAAAAAGTTAAAAATTGGAAATGTTGAAAACTATTAAAATTAAAAAAAAAAAAAAAAATAAAAGCGGTTCAAAATTTGTAACAACATATATGCGAAAGGTAAAAATGTGGAAAAAAAATAAAAATGTAAAAAAAGGTTTAACAAGATGAGAAACTGTTTTTTTTTAATAAGCAACTGCAAAGAAGGTGAAAAATTGTAAGAAAAAACGAAAAGTTGATAAACATAAAAAAAGGGGATGAAAATTAGAAAAAAATAAAAAAACCAAAAAATGTTAAAATCAAAAACTACACAAGGGGAAAACAAAAGAAAAATATTTGAAGCGTATTGTACATTCTACGAGTGAAAACTTTTCGAGTGAATGGATCGACTTAAAAAGCCACTTTCTTCAAGGAACGCATTTTAAGAGAATACCCGACTTCTAGTTTGATAAGATGGCGTATATTAACTTTACAATTGATTTTTTATTAGTATATGATAAATGTAATTATTACTTCTTTACAAAAAATATGTGACTTCCCTCTATACGTTTACATTAACATTTTTTTTTTTTTAGACGACGAAGTTGAACGAAAGCAATGTTGTTTTGCTACCCCTTTACTCTCCCCGAAACTCTCGGAAACGCAACCTTAAATATGAAACAGATTCAAAACTTATATAGCTGATTTTATGAAAGGTATAAAAAGGATACATTCTTCGACTTAAACAGCATTGTAATATTTACAAGTACTTTGTTTAAATTTTGCGCAGTTAACGGTTTCTGCAGGCGAATAAGCTTTCAATTTGTCGTACCTCGTACATTACATCATACATTATTTGCTTAAAACGGCTACCGTTTATGCAGGTAACGTGCCAAACGAACTGTTCTAAAAAGAGCAAATTGGTATTCCGAACATCTTGCATGCAAAATACACACAAATCGAAAAACTCAAACGAACGAGCAGACATTGAGAATCGACGATTTCTTACTGAATAACTGGTCTTGTTTTTCAACGTTACCGGTAGTAAATCACGTTTTATTGCGCCCAGTTCTTCAACAAGAACGTTCCGTTATTCGCTCTCGTCATTTCGTACCGTCGATGGTTCTGAAAACCGAAAAAAATGTAACAAAACAATCCGTCATAGGCACGACGGTTCTAGTCGAAACCGTATACGATGTTTCCGTTTTTCTACGTTGATTTCTGCTGATCGATAGGCGCTGAACAGCGGGAAGGTGATCATTCGATGCAGTTAGTTATTGGTAATTTCGTCTCGACAGACTGGCCATGTAGAAAGCTAACGAGGTGTTTTGCTACCTAATTCACTGAACAGCGAGTTGCTACTAAATGACCTAATTACCGGGTTTAGTGCTATATCATTAAATTTCAGCAAACACATGGATACAACATTATATAACAGTTGAAGGAATAGTAATAAATTTACTTCTGAGCAGGGAAATATAATTTCCGCTTGTAAAAACAGCTTCAATAATCTTTATGCTATAGAACGACCCAAAGCAAATAAATTGCAATCTTATCGCAAATTCGAAAATTTTAAATTTTCTTGTTCATTAACCGGTGTGATTTATCTGTGGTACAGATAAAGCCGCGCTCCATAAAAAATATCTCTTCCGTCTAAACCCAGCCGGTAAAAATTCATTCCATATATAAATAGAGAGATTGCATTCTTCCAGGCAAGAGGTAATTCCCAAATGCAAGGCGCAGCCAATATATAAGGGACCCTGCGACGTACAGCTATTACTGTACACATAAAGACAATTTAAAGTTCATTTACCGAAAGACCGCAGTATAAAACTTCCGTAAATTGAATTCGATAATATTTAAAGTAGATTCAGCGGGGTATAGAGGGGCATCTACTGATAAATGCTCGTTTCAGTGAAATGTTATGGTCGAGGCTATGAAGGTGCTGGGGAAATGGTCAATTTTCCCAATCTCCGTGTTTTGCAAAATTTATTGATCAGATAAACGAAAAGTTTAAGTTGAAAAGCCACCATAATTTTTCTATCGAATATTGTAGAAGCTTCTTACGGATTCAAAATTTACAAATTCACGAATTTTGTAAGAACCCTCTCTTTCCACATCTCCACCTTTCCACCAATATAATAGTGTAAATTATAGCGTAAATACAAAATTCACTGTATTATAGAAATTGCCTTAAAGATGGTGTGAAGTTTATTTTACTATCCACGTAGTGCTTATTTGATATAAATTTGGTGTAAATCACAGTCAACAAATATTTTTCTAATGTATGCTTTGGTTAAGTACGTCTTCGCATGACCATACTAAAGGAGCTCACTTTCGACCTAACGATTGCGGTAGTATGAATAAAAAAAGGATCAAAATATGACTTCTATAAGCTAACAAAATCGAGAAATACGCACGCTATGTTGCTGAGCGATTGTGTCACATATGTGATTCGATATACCATCTCTAATCCGTATGCTATCCCTGTTTAACGACAAGCTCTCATCGCTAATCTCTACTCTTGTTTAACTACCACAAAATGCTTATCCTTACAACGATCTTTTCAATTGAAATCAACGCAATGAAGCCATCATTCTGTACTACTGCTAGCTGAGAGAAACAAATCGCTAGACATGCATAATACACTTCAAGTGAAGCGGTTGTTCGATTCATTTGTGCTTCATTTCTTAATAAGGCGTCGCTTGGTATTAGGGTTCGGTTCTCAAGTTCTAAAACGGTTAGTAAGTTTTGATCGCAGTCAGTAATTTTATAAAAAATTGAGTGTTATACGTCCGAGGAAAAACTACTTATAGTAAAACAATTTTACGGTAACAATTTAGCACACGTGACTTATTTGCGGTAGTTTATCCCGAAAGATCAGTTCCTAGCGCGACTACGATTCGTAATACGGCCCAATGTTTTGAAGCAGCACTTCCAGTATATATAATAATAAATAACTTTATTTAGACAAGTTTAGTGGAATATTGGCTGGGTAATAATAAAAAAAACGTGTTACATAAAAGTTTTTTTTTTTATTATCACCCGCCAATATTCCACTAAACTTGTTTAAAAGAAAGATAATTTTACGATGGTGCTGCGAAAAATAGTAACCAAGAATTAATAAATGACAGAAAGTACAAATGTCAGTAATAACGAAATTCAAGTTTGTGCGTTAGTGGAATTAAATCTTAGTATGACATCTAAACAAATTGGTCGCGGATGTAGTATTAGTGCAACAATTGTTTTAAACCTTTTACATAAGAATAAGTATTAGTCGTACAAAATTAGGACGTCCCAAGAACTTTTACCCGAGATTATTAACGTCGCATGGAATGGAGAACTGATAGTTAATAAATATCTCGAATATCAATACTTTTTTCAATAATATACTATTTACCGACGAATAGATATTTCATTTACTATCGTTAGGTTTTTAGAATCTATGTTTGTTAAGTATTTTATTTGATTATTGACTTTTAAGACTCCTTTTCATTATGTTTTTTTTTTCTTTTGATATTGTTTATAAGCTCTGTCATTGAAATTTATGATTTATTTATAATTATCTGATGTTTATATAAAAATAAGTATTGTCTTATTATTATTCTTTTCACTAATGCAAATTTAATGTTGAAAATAATATTAGTTTTACAAATTCATAAATCGTGTTTACAATAACTCGCTTAAACAATTAGTTATTCATCTGTTATTCATACTATAAATATATGATATAAGAGTGAGCTCTAGCGAGAAAAAGAATATCACCCTCATTTTACTTCGGTTGAGCTATGACGATTCGCCGAACGTTAATAAATCTGTGTTGTGGCCTCGTGCGTAGGAACAGCACCGACATTATTATTTAACACTCGAACGAATGGCTCGACGTTTTGATAGCGCAAAATATTAATGTCGGTGACTGTACTTCCTCTTCCCAATCACCCAGTATGCAATTCATAGCTTGCAACTTTTCATCCTGTATGTGGAAATGTTGTTTCCATGCGATCAAGTATCAATGAAACATAACAGTCTCCCGTGCATTAGTATCATGTGTTATTTATTTTTAATACAAATGTTATTTATAATATCCTGTAGTATGTAGTATTTTTTTTTCTGTATAATAGAACCAAACAGACAAATTTGTTTCATATCAGTATTATTTAAATTATAAAAAATGTGTTACATCAAATGATAAATAATTCCTCGTTAAAAAAAATATTCAGCCGAATTGAGAATTATCATTCGTCGTTCCTCCTTTGGTGTGAAATATATTCTCTTGGATAAAAGAAAAAACTTTTCATAAGTGTAGAAACTTTAGCTATCAAATAAATCGCAAAAGTAATTTAGAGATTTTTATTGTTTAGTTAGCTAAAGCTTCCAGCAAGTATACAAACCTATATTTATTTATTCCTGACATTTACATATAAATTAATTTTATATGAAGATTGAAATGAAGATAAATAGGTTGTTGTAAGAATAGATAGAACAGATAAAACACTTTAACTGTACAGGATGTTAAAGTTGAAAATATTTGGAAAAAAAAATCGTTTTCTGGACCTCAACATTCTTATATTGGGATAAAAAAAGCTGTTAAGGAACTTTATTCAAATAAAAGATCTTTATGGTGATTAATGTGGTTTCGACTATTAATTTTGATTTCCTTTATCGGATCTGTTGTTAACTTGTGTTGTAACCTTTCATTAACAACAGAAGAGATGACAGTTACTTTTAGGGAACATGTATATTTAAACTTATTCGTTTAGATCCCTAATTTGATTCTTTGTGCGAAGCTGGTAAAACGCGCAGTACTTTCCATAGTCGGTAGTTAGTTTAATATTTAGTAAATAATATATATATTTTTCTAAATGCATTGAAAATACCGGTAAAAGGAACCTGCTTTTGAAATTACTAATTTGGTAAAAGTATATAGTAGGTAGATTAAAGGATGTGCAAAAAAGTGAATGAATTCCTACTTGTAACATTGGTAATTGGATAATCGAAGAGAAAGTTTATACAATTTTAAACCACTTTTAATATGCTAAAAACGCTCCTAGGAGAATGATACACGTGATGTGAGTTATTTATTTACTTTATTGCTTTTACTTACTTTCCCTGTCTAGAACCATCAACCTTTTTCTATCTTCTAACTGTTATCGTTCAAGTATTGATATAGTTTTATAATAATGACCATAACTTTCAATATTAATTCAGAAAAAGTTAACAATTGCATTTCAATTGCGGTGTTAATATACTCCTGAATGGAAACAGAAAATAGCAAGTCTGGAGTATATATTCATAACATTCCTAATTGTCACTGGAGAAATTTAATTATAAAGCAGATTAAAAAACGTTTCTAGATTTCATTTGATCTAATTATTCTGTATGTTGTACGAAAAATAAAGAAGGTTTTTTTTACTACGAGTGAATGGACAATTTATTTTTGCATTCGCTACTGCAACCTTGAAAAAAGTTTAGCTATATAAATTATGAAGAACCGACAATTATTCCCAAACGATACAGTGGTGTTTGTAACTATACGTTCATAAACATCTTATTTATAAAAAACTGAATAATTACAAATCATACCCCGTAAACCTAAAGCTACTATAGAAGGATTTCTATTCTAAATACTATATGGATTCCATAACAATTGAAATATTTCTACTCTAACTAAATAACTTCCCTATGGTTGTTAATAGTAATAGCAAAAATAGGATACATTAGATTTGCAATGTTGTAATAAGTATTGCCTTACGTGAAACTATGGAGAAATATGTGAACAACCAACAATGAGATTAGTTCACATAATCGCAAGTCTACTGTGAATCGGTCAGCTATCAGTTATTATATTTGCGTTCATGGAACGAAAAAACTTATTTTATTTGATTAATACATACTTGGAATTTCAGTGTATTTGGTTTAAGCAAATTTTCATGCAAGAATGTATGTCAAATTATCAAGAATATCGTATATAGAATTCATACCATTAGTCGGTGGAGAATTTTACGTTGCATCCAATGCTGTATTTAAAAGTACCATTGTCTGTATAAAAAAAATTGTTAAGATAAACATGTCCGTTCAGCATACTGTTGTGGCCTGGCACCCCGGTTTTGTGAATTCAGTGTTCATATTTTATTACGATTTGTTTTTCTCAATGTTTTGAGAAATTGGTCTCAGAATTTATTTGTTTATTTTTAAATAAGAGTTAGTTATTGAATGTATGATTGTTATAATATTAATTATTTGTCCAGTTGAAATTGTTTCACTCTTATATATTTTTATTCGTTCAGTTAGCTCATGTTATTCTTGTAGTTGTTTTCTATGATCATTGTACGTTAAGTGCGGCGGCACGCAGTTGTTATTTTATATATATATGGCGTCTGTTTACCTTCAAGGGACATTCTTTGACAAGATGACCGAGTGAGTACATGTAATTTATCTTGTTAGCTCCCATTTGTCCTTACATTGATTTTAGTTATGAATGCGTGTTTTGAATTTATCGTCAATCATCAAAGAACTCATTGCTATAAAATTGGGTATGATATTATTGTGTACACAGTTTGGATATAAGTACTGTTATTATTTACGTACAACGAAGATATTGGAAGTTAAAGAGTTATTTTTCGTTTTTCTGTATATTTGCTGTTTTGTATTATTTTTAATCACCTCGGTAAGTGATAGAAGCATGTGCTTGTAATTAAGTTTTCTTTTAATTCACTTGATTCTCCAGATATAATTAGTTTGTTTAATTTTTGAAACACGTGGATTTTGTTGTAATAAGGATTATCTTCTGACAATTACCTTTTTGTTTGTTTAAGGACTTGCATGTCCTTTATAATTTAAGATCTGCAGGTTGTTTCGACAAGACTTCTGTCTATGGTTTTATTTTCCTGCGAAGGTTAATAAAATGTTTTTTTTTAATAAATTTATGATTATTAACGTCATTCAAAGTTTCTATTCTTTTATTTTTGATTCAACATTTCAAATTTTTGAAGGTTTAAAGAAAAGTCAATTTTTCAAAACGCCCAATTTATATTTTCATGATAGTTTAATTGTGAGAGTAACCCCGAGATAAATAGTTCTTTTGCGCCCTTTTATTTTATATCGCTGAGCTAGTAAATTAAATTTCATTTTATTTTTTACTTTCATTTTGCATTTTTGGTCATCAGACACAGCATACGTTCTGATACATCCTGTTGTGATACAGTGATTATGACTATAGACACTTATCCTTCGTCGTTGTATATACATGATATTATAAAACCACAAAATACCTATACCTCATGAACTATTTAAATTTATTTGAAAGAGTGCAAACGTCAAAAATGAAATATGAAAATGTTAGTTTAGGGTAACCTATAAAACAATTGGCAAAATGGCTGGTAAGTCATTAGACGATAGAAAATCACCATTCCATTTAAAATAAGAAAAATTGTATCAACCCCCATATCTGAGTGTATAAAGTGAAATATTTCCCTAACATACTCACAATCATGACATAAAATATTAAGCCCAGAAGTAGAATATTTGTCCAACTTGATTATTGCCACCAAATGAAATATATTAAGCAGCTATGTAAGATCAAACTTTTATCTTTGATAGTTTTTTTTGCGAAAAAAAATATCGCTTAGTTTTTGTTAAGAAGTTATGAGAGTCCAGTATAGAAAGTTTATAGGCGTCATCTAGAGGTTAGCGTAAAAAGTGCTAAAGTTAAAACGTCAAAATTATACCGTGTTTACCTTGACAGGAATAGACTGTGCTATCGAGATGTTGGTGTCCTGATCAGAAATTGGGGAGTGTTAATGCTAGGCATGGCAATAACAGTATGTTATTGTGGAAGAAGAATAGAACACGAAGAAGACCAACCAGTCAACCGAGCCGTAACAGACGTCAAGACAAGCGCCTCAGACAACTAGCTCTACAGAATCAACTACCAAACGGGTGGAGAAGAAAGCTACTATGCGTACACTTATCATCGCATTCGAACCTTTGGACTTTTTCATACCGTCCACGAGTAGTGTTCTTTGACTGCGAACACTGCATAGAGGCACATTGCGAAACAGGATGATAAGTGTGCCCAGAGACGATACCCGAGACTGTCGAGGCGAGAGAGCGACGTGATATTGGGTTTGCTGTAGAGCATGTAACAAGCTTTTGGAGTAATAGTTGGGAGCTATTGCCATTAAATAGTAGCCAATCACCACTTTCTTTTTCGAACAGTATGCAGCTGCAGGTTTGTGATATGTCTACAAACACTTTACTATTAGGCCGTCCCCCTCTTTTCAGCAAACAACGCACGCCACCATATTACTCGCGTCGACAAGGCTTTCTCCAAGAAGCAGACATTATGTTTTGCGTGCCACGTCACCGGTTTAAACCATTGAAGTGGTGGGATATATTGAGAAGGAGACTGTCTACTTGCCATACCAACAGATCTGGAGAGTTAAACAAAGTGAAATTGCTGGAACGAGGTACCACTAGCAGATACCGTGTATAGACGTGTATAAGAGTGTACTCAGCTATGAGGTCGCCAAACACATTATAATTTTTTTCTCGTATTACACGTAAAAAATTCTTTGCAAATGTTATCGTTTCATTTTTGATGTAAAACTATCACATTCAAAAGATCAAATTGGACAAATTATTTTTTCTAGGTGTGACAGTGAGTATACATCGCAAGGGGCCATGACTACATCGCAAGCTTCAAAGTCAAATTCCTACTAAAAGTTCAAAGAAATCTGATGACAGTTCGGTGGCACAGCCTGTATAAAGAGGCGAAATCTTTGATATGCTTTGCCAGGCAACTACTCCTTATATCAAAAATGACAATTTGTTCTTTTCTTCTTTCTCGATGGCTAAAATCGATGTAAACTTTCAGTGAATTTTGCCGTATTCTTCAACAGCTGCGGTTAATTAAAAATATGCCTGTAACCGAACGACCAATTTTCTAACTCTTGCAAAAATATATCCCTCTCGAAATCGTGGTCGTCTTCAGATCTTTTAGAGTGTGACTTTTTTTACCTTAACGCAAGCACTAATAGGGCCTAATAATTTGGCTAAATAATAAAAGTATAAAAATATACCACATAAAATTAAATGGCGTTTTCCTCTTAATTTAGAAAAATTAGATTTATTCATTGGCTTTTTAGCTGTTCAATTTAAATTCGGCTCTTCAACAGACTGCCGGCTGGTTTATGACCGTCTAAGTAAGTGAATAACTAATATAATTTAACCAAAATTTGAAACGAACCTACTTCGGCCATTTCACATTCGTAAAGCGAAATGCGTTTCAGAGGACGGTCCCATTTGCATACAAATGTGCTTATCTCCTGAAGTTATCTCTTTTTTTTTATTTCGAGTCACGGTAAATAATTTCGACTCGGCGCGGCAATGCATCTCTACGCTCGACGCGCTCCTGAATTCTGATGCCACCGCGAAGCTTTGAAACTTTCAGTGCTAGACGAATTTGGAAGATAATAGACACACCGCGTGTAGCACCTATAACTATGTGGGACATAAATTCGTCTTGAACGGCGCACATAAAATAGATCCGCCGTAAAAGTTTTAACCAGGTATGTACCAGAACATGCGTTTTGAAGAGAAATTCCCTATGCGCTACTTTGAGGTTACCTACATCGGATAAGCATTTAATTCTCGGTCGGTGTTTTGTCAAAGTATTTTATGTCGAGAGAAAATTTTATAGAATACGGGTTAGAATTTTCAAAATAAATTATTTTCGTAATTTTGACTTGAGTGTGTTGTGCACAAACTTATATTACGTATTACGTTGTTACAGTTTCTAGTGAATTCATTCATCACAAAATTCGACTACCATTTCCTATCACCTTACCTATTTATTCATGTATCTGCCATAAAAATAAAGCAACTGTAAATAAATATACAATCTCCTATTGAAATTGCATCACCTAGAAATATTGGTCATTTTCTTGAACTGTAGTAATAAGTAAAAACAAGTAGTGCAAGTAAATATGCGCTGTGAATATTCTATTTGATTGATTGATTAACTAAATTAGTCACCAAATGCACCACAGCCTAAGGTCTCTTGTATTATTCCATACTTAATGTATTTCTTTATATATTTTTTGTTGTTATAAGACCCGTCTGACATGGAGTCTCCGGAAACACCACAGCCTTTAGCCTTTAGTCTCCTATTTCTTTTACCCATTAAATTATACCCGCCATTCTAGAATTCCAATACCCTGCACTAATCTGTACAACATGTCTTTGGTTAGTTGATCGAAGTAATCCTCCGGTTCATTTCTGGTTCGTCAAAAATTACCTGTCTTTTTGCGTCCAGAGCTTCGCATTTATACAGAATGTGATGAGCGTTCGCACAGGTTAATCCTAATCTCGATTTTAAGCTGGCTTGAAAGCTGGTTGACAAAATCTGCTATGACTCTTTTTTAATGTGATTAATTGCCAACCAGATTCGATTCGTCGTCCTTATGCATAAGATTATACAGAATTATATTTCAAGTTGTTAATGATTATTACTGAACTAAAGCTGAAACTACGCAACAATCAATTAAAAATTGTATGCCTTTGTACTTGAACCCCCAAAATATGCCACCCTAAATTAATGGGGGAATAAGTCCTACTTGATCTGAAACTTATTTTTCGTTTAGTTTCGATTTCGCAATATCAAGTAGGTTTTTACAGTTGAACTAAACTATCTTCATTTCAGTTTAGCATATGCCAAAGTGTAGCTAAGAAAACTTTTCAAAATAAAAAGTTTTGAAGCAATACACTTTAACACAAAACAATTGAAAAAACTATTTAAAATTTATAAAATGAAACGTGAATGTCACATGTTAAAATCAGTAAACTGTTTACTGATTTTGGCATTGAAGTTAGTAGCCTGTATGAGGAATATACCTCGGTTGGTGATAATTTCAACTGTTTTCCAACAAAGTAAAGTAATTCTATTACTAATATTTTAATATTTTAGTGCTTATTAAATGTTATTAACAATATCATAATAATATTAAACTCAGTAGTTACAAAGCTTGTGCAGAGATAATAGAAATGTTTACACTTCAATATCTTAGCTTGGCACTTGGCGTAAATGTGTCACGTCTTCTGCTTTGTATGACCTAAATAGGTCATGTTAAGTACGAGTACTTACATTACGTTGGACAGTCGGGACAACTTGGTAGCTATTGTTCGTCTGCGCTTAAATATGTGCTGTGAAGGTTCTACTTGCTTTGAAAGCTATTACTTCCTAAAGTTCTTTGAGCTGTAACCGTTTTATTTAATAGCGTACATATACACTTATGTATGTAGTTACATCTTTTTGCCTACAAACTGAGATTAAGTGATTTAGTGAATGTAAGAAATCCAAATAGATAAAATGCATGTTTATCCCATTGTTAAACTGAAATTAAGGTACATTCAATTTATTTATTAATATTTCAACCATGCACATACCGTGGGGTGTTTATTATCTCGGAATTTTGAATTAATAGGTGGAAGCCATTCGTCGTCTACTTGTAGGGCCATCTGCAGTCAGCAGTTAATTTTTGCTATAAATTTCATTATTTTCTTTTTGAGATAAATCGAAAGTGGATAGAGATCTCGAGATGCAGTTTTCACTGAAATTTCCCCGAATATAATGCAGCTTATGGCACTATTAATCAAGTAACACCGTCATTTTTTTTTGAAATCCCACAAAATACGTGACCACTACAGAAAAAAAACAGTTTTCGACATACCACCGCTCTTTGCAACTTTTACTGAATCATTCAGTACATATATGCTGATTTCCAGATGTCTGAGATCTTATATAATCTCACTCATTTAGTTGTCTTAGCTAAAATACCTTTCCAATTGAGTTGCTCAGATTGATTTAAACGAGGCCGTCAGATTTAGTGACAGTTTATGACAACTGTAAAATAGAAAACTGTTCCATTTATTTAAGGTTGGCTAATTAATTTAAGCACTTTAACCTTGGCATTATTATATTTCTAGTTTTCGAGTAAATAACTGTTATAAAGAAAAATAAAAGGAAATTAACCTGTGTTATATTCCTTTGTGTTATCCGTATTTTTTTTTGACTGTACTAGGTGCTGCTTAAGTAAATCGAAAAAATAAGTAAATATCTCAATAATTGTTTGAATTCATTTCGTGGTAATATCGGATCCACAATAAAACCATCATTTTTTTACATTTCCTTTTATTGGGAATGGATATGTTTTTAAGTGTAATTTACATCTTAATTGAATTAAAATTCTATACATGAAAAACACATATTATTTAATCTTTATTTATCTATCAAATTTAATTTAAATACAACTATTTTTTTGTTAAATGTCTAATATTTAGTTTTATTTTGTGAAAAATGTCCCTTTGAATTTATATGATATACCATACTGTAAGGTTTTTGTTTTTGCTAAGTTATTTTCTACATGTGTATGTGGTGTTTATAATTATATTTTAAGATACTCAGGGTCAGCTATTCAAGAAATTTTTGTGTTGAATGTCGTAGAATTGGAATGTATATACTGAATAAGCGTGAAATAAAAATTTCGTTGTTTTTATTTGAAGATTTCTAATTCAGTTCTTGCCTTATCTTTTTCTTTCGTTATTATATCTGTTTGTTCAAAATTAAAGGAATGGTGGAAAATGTGTGTCATTTAAAGGCATTTATAGGTGTTGTTTTATTGGCCGATATATCTTTTTTTTACATATAAAGTTTTAATTCTGGTAAGGTTTTAATTATACTTAAGAATAAATCCATTCTCAATAATGAAACAAAGACGTGTCAGAGTTAAAATAATTGTTAAGCGACGAATGTATGTATGTCTTATGTATAACATCCTTCCGACCCCATTCACTTGCAAATTGCAACCATACAGCCATCATAAGAATTCGTTGTACGATTCAAATGGTTTGCATACTTTAATGCAGTTATGTTATACTCTGTATCGAGTAATTATACTTAACTACATTTATTTAAAAATCATGGCTAAGCCCAAGATACCTATCAGAAAAAAACAGTAAGATATGTAGTTGTTTTTTGACTTGCTTTGAGGACGTCTAGGATCTTCAAAGTTAGATAGCCACCATCGATAATTGTTCAAAAAATATAACGTAAATTAACCAAAAGGGTTCATTTTGTTTTTCTTTTTAACGAATATTTACTTGAAAACTATTATAAGCTGACACTTAAGATTCAATATTTATATAAATCTTCATAAAAGAAAATTAAGCGAATCTAAATAAGGCCTATTTTACTAGCTTATGCGGCTATAGCCTTTCTTTCTAGCCTTTTCTAGTGTAATTAGCTGGTAGAAATATAACTAAAACTATAATCTGACAGTACGAGTACCAACAATTGATAATTACTGATCTTCACAAAAAAATAAGTAGTAGTAGTAGTAATGAGAACGGTTGCCCTTTCTGTAGGTATTGCAGCACATCACTATCAATGTTTGGAGAACGAGCTTTCTTTGAAGGTATTAGTTATAGTTATAAATAATATTAGAACAATTGATTACTTATCTTTCATGGACTATGTGACCTACTAAGTTTCTTTTTTTTACAGAGACATATTTTAACTAAGATATTTATACCCCACTTACTCTAATGATATTTAATATTAATGAAGAGAACTAGTGTGGTTGTTGTGTTGTAGATAGCAAAGAAATCCTGGTGCAAGTGAAAACACTTAATGCATACGAATGCCTCTAGTTGCAGATTGCATTTCTAGCAAAAGATAAATAAATTCATAAGACGTGCAACAATAATATACATATATTAACTTATTATTAGTTCAAATGGAAGCCGTACGCGCATACCCCATGAATAAATGTATTAAGTTCAACGTAAGGCTGCGTCTACCTTGGGAATGATATTATTTATTTACTTAAACGCCTGGCACGCTTGTTATTCAGGTCAGTACAATTTTTGTGCTTTAATTAAGGTATATACCTACGTGAAATTAACATTGCATGCTTATGTTTACGCATTGCGAGACACGACGAATTATTATAACTGTAGTAAAATGGCTAAAATACACGTCTGGCAACATAGTTTAAGTCTACTAGGGTAATTCGGTATGCAGCTACATACAAAAATTAATTGCCGTAATGAATGGTTCTAACCTTCACATAGTATTCAACGTGTGCATGACTAGGTAATATAAAAGCAGGTTGTAATAGGTTTTAGGTAGGTAATAAAGTTTTATTTTTACCATAAATATACAGCTGTACGTGAGTTTTACTTAAGAAGTATCTATTATATATTTTCGCAAGATTTTTGTACCGTATGGTGTATTAATAAGAAAGAAGGTTAATTTGCAAACAATACTATTTGAAATTCCAGCCGCTCCCATAACTATACTGCTAAAATAACTTTTCTAATCGAATAAATCACATTAAATACAATAAGGAACAGATGGAGAAGAAAATAAAAGGTCTTATTCTCTAATAATTACGCAACTGATTTCATCATTTGTAGAGACATCATTAGGTCGTCTGAGAGATCATTAATATTAATGATTGTACGATTTTATGATAAATAAATTAATATAATATAAAATTAAAGAAGCAAACCATGAAAATTTAAGAGTAAATATTTGTTAATATTAAAGTTATTCTAATTAATAATTATTTCAAATAGTTTTTGAAAAATCAAGAAATTAAAGCCGTTTAATTTTCGTAATTTCAAATTTCACACAAATGTAATGAAGAATTTAAATAATATAATGGTAGAAAAGTGTAATCGTGCTTTACATTTTTCTACCACTACTTTTCGCTAGAATGATTGTTTTGAACTATATTCGCGACAAGTTCTCTCTGCTTTTGGAGGACACTGAAATGTGTTCAAACTAGTGATTGTAACTTTACCGATTTTTTCATTTACCGGTAATTCGGTAAATGAAAATGAAAATACCGGTTTACCGGTAAATTACCGGTAATTTTTTTTCATGTGTGACATTAATGGGGATTCCCCAAGAAAATAGGGTTAGAAGTTAGGCTAGAATGATACATATTTTGCACAACCTTGAGGCATAATATTAGAATTTTGTAATAAATATTTGTATTTAGTTATTTTAAACAGTTGTTGGAAGTAAAAAAAAAATATTTAACGTTCAAATTTTAATGTTATTTTACAACAATGTTGCATTAATGTCCTCTCATAATGTGGTGTATTCAAAATTGCTATTAATTTAAATACGCGAAATGTTGTTCTTATATATTATTATATACTATATATTATACTAAATATTGAAAAATTAGACATTTATTTACTCCTTAAGAAAAACGATTTTAAACTTTTAAAAGTCTTAAAAAACTCCAGAGCACAAATCGTAGATGCTGCTCACTTTCTTCGAGAGATAAATAAAATCCACACAAAAAACCATAAAATGAGAGAACTGAAAGTGCACTTGTTGACAAAGGCAGATAGGGAAAGTGGGGTATTTTGCTTCCCACCGTCCTAGCAACAAATTAACATTAATCTTGCTTTTCTTTGCGTTGCTTTTCGTTATCCATCTTGTTTCCATTCTTATTTTCTTTTAATTTCTACACCACCTTTTTTTCAATTTTTTGCTTTTTTTGTTGAGAATTTTTTTATTCCCTTTTCTTTCTGACTAACTCGGTGGAATGGAGGTTATACGTTTCTAATCAAAATTTTTTGTCAGTTTCTTTTCTATATTCTCTATTCTAGGGCAGCGGTTCTCAATCTCAAGAAAGTTTAAATTAAAAATAAATAAGAAACATCTCCCATAAAATTAATAAGGGTATATTGTTACTTACATTTACCTGTTTTTCTTTTTATTTTCAATGTCCCTTTAGACCTTTAAATACATATCTATAAACACAATATTTCGTAGATAAAAATTTCTGGTATGAATTTTTCATTTACCGAATTACCGGTAAATTTTCTTAATTTACCGGTAAATTTACCAAAGGTTTTTTGGTCAATTTACCGGTTAACCGGTTTACCGAACAATGAACGTTTGTAATTTGCTCGCAAGTTGTTGGCAACTGACTTGGAATTTTTAAGAAATAGAATTAGACCAAACACTATAAATTATTCTAGAAATTTTCGAGAAGTCAAACGTTTTTATTTGTAGTCATTATGGCATTATATTGCAACCTTAACCTATTTTAAAATTTTCAATTTGTTTGTGAATCGTCCACACCGAACAACAATTTTCTTTGATGTATCACTCTGATAAAGACTGGATACCATATGCACTGCATCGTATGCAATGTTCCCTGTGAACGCAATGGAATTTAAATAACAAAAACAAAAGTTGTAGTCTTTCCGTTAGATGACTTTAGCAGAAAAATATATATATCTACTACGAACAGAAGCGTGTGCTTCATTACAAATAACAATGTATTACATAAACGATTGCGGTTGTGTTGGTTTGTGCGGTATATTAATTATATTGAAAATTATTCTGTTGAGAATTAATATTAATTAAAATTAATATTGGCATCTCCGACGAATGAATGTAACCAATACAAGGTAAAATAAACAGTTTGCATTTAAACGAAAACATTCAATATAATAATGATAATGCTTATGACCAAAAGATAAATCATTATTGTGTGAAGCGCTTGTGTTATTACATTTTTCTTATGGTACTGCAATGTTCGTCCCGTATTACTCAAGACAGCACAATATATTAATGTCTTTAGAGAAGAGAGTTTGTACATATTTCTGTACTAATAATTTAATAATAGTAACAATATTACTGCCATTCATTATTATTACTTTAAAAGAAGAAAGAGAGACCAACGCAGAAAGGAGTTACATCACTTTCATCCAGAAAAGGAAACGTCTTGGTATGCGACTATTCATGGACCTAGTAACAAAAAAGATTGAAACTAAAAACACAAAAACTCCTACCACTAGGTAGACATGAGTTCATAAAGTTGTTTAAACCTTTTTGATGTTACTGGTTTTGTTCGGGACTCCAGAAACACTCGCCAAAAGCAGGAGTCTCGAAAAAGTTGCGGTTTTGTCTTTTTCGACACGAGTTCCTGTTTTTTTTCTTCTTTTTAGTGAAAACTGCCCTTATACTGCAAAGTAATTCAGTTCAAACAGCCTCATTCTTTATAAAACTACATTTCTTTTCGTATTGACGTCCACCACTTGAATTTAAGATATTTTGGAGCTACAATTATTCCACATGCTAATCGAACTGCGCTGTGTGAGCGGCGATACTCCTGTCAGATTATTATTAAATAATGATAAATTACATTCTTATTTAATTTATTTTTAAGAAAAATTATAATATTTTATGTATAAGGCGAAATGACAAACAAAACATAAACGAACAAACAAACGTTTTGCACATCAATCAGAACGAAACCTGACTGAGAAAAAAAAACCTAAAATTATACAGCATCTTGTTAACATTTAATTTCTGGTAATTTTTTTCATTAACATATCTTTTAACTTTGTTGCGTGTGTTATTAGACTCTTACTAGCGATTGTTTTTGTAGTTTGGGGAAAAATAAATATCCTTTATTTGATTATTTATATTATTTGAATAAATTAAGAAAAAGTTCTGGTTAGCTAATTCGTTAATAATTTAATTTCAGATACATTAGATCATGTTTATTGGCTGTTAAAGAAAGCTTTGAGATATCTTAAAGTTTTTTGCAGAATGTGAACATCAGATTTCGAGCTCTTATTTAAAAACAAAAATTGAACGTAGCATTAAAAAGCAAGACGAACTTTAATTAATGAGGCAATATATTTCAATTTGTGAAAGACTAAAATTATGTTGACCACAGGGGACAGTATTAGAAGTATGTGTTTCTCTGTAAGTATCCAAAACAGTTTGTTAGAAATTGTGCGATGGAAGTTTAGTATACTTCCAGGGTATAGAGTTATTCACGCCATACGACACAGAATATTGTTGCCAAAATACGCGACGTTCAAAACGTTTCAATTGTGATATATATTTATGTGTTTAATACGGCTACTTTTTAAAATTATTTTCATATTACCCAGGGTGTTCCAAAAACCTAGTATCAAAGTATCAAAGTTGTGTCTTTATAAATGCAACTTCCTGTATAAATTGTATTTTTCTCTCCGATCAAAATAAGTCACTGTTTTAGTGAGATTTAATATACCTAAACTTTAAGGTTTTCAGACAATTTGAATTTTGCTCAAATTTAACCTAATTTTCAAGCATTTAAGAAAAATTTAAATTACGTAAGTAAAATTTACAGTGAAGTGTACCAATAGACCAAATTTTATAATCCAACTATATTAAACTTGCCATCTTATACAGGGTGTACAAAAACTAAAGATAGTCAAACAAGAGCTTTCATTGTCTATGATTAACTTGATTAATTTAAACAGAGCGCCATATTTTTTAACTTCTAGCAAATGTACTTTGATTACCTCTCGAATGGTATCTATAACTTAAGCTCTAAGTCTTTAAGTTTTTACAGAATACGCCATTTTTTTGCACCAGTTAGTGTTTTTCGAATAAAAGTTCTATATATCTAGTTACTAGTTACCTATGGTATTTAGAAATGTCATATAATTCATTTAGTACGTTACTTTAATCTGCAAAGTCGGTTTTTGCTATAGTGTTTTTTTTTGAAATTTTTGTGGAATATAAGAAACAAAAGTATCATAAGTTTTTCACTATATTCTAGGGTGATGTTTGAAAAATCATTTTCGGTTAATATATAATAATATAGACTCTATAATACCGTACCTAAATAGTTAAAATCGTTGCCATGTAAAAGATTTAAAACTCATCTTTACAATATTCTGCTTTCTGAGTAATCTCATGATATAGCTTTAAATGTGCGTAGGTTGCGTATATATTTGAGGAGTTATTATTAGAGTGGTCAACTTTCGTCTGCGCGTCAGGTCAGTACTAAGTTTCATATATGTGACATTAACGTTTAACACAAGTATACAGTACAGTGTCGGGAAAGAACAAAATTATTTAAACTAACTATAAATATTATACATAAGCCCCTTATCTTATTTAAGTAGCAGAAATGGTATAGGAAAAGTTTGTAGCATTAAGTATTTCAAGATTTTCCTCACTAAACCGCTTTCGTCGTGACGATAAAACATGCTTATGGTTTTGAAAAAGACCATTCAACATCTACGGATGTAACACACGCAAAATTAAAATAACCTTTATAGGTAGATAACGGATCAGATGCACCACCACCAACGTGTAGTCCAATTTGTGCCAGCACAATAACTGTTTATGGCACACTGTACAAACTATTTTGGCACCACCCTAATGTAAATCCTGGAGTTCACCGATATACAATGGTCGTTTTCTATGATTTTCTACACCCGACATTGTATTACATTTATAATGCGTAAAACGTTAACGGAGTATTGTACTATTTCACATCAAGACTCCACTAACACTGATACTAGATACTAGACACACGAATCGGGGAAGTGATTTTACTGCCTTAAAGGCTATACTATGGCTAAACGTTCTGCATAGCGCGAAGCGAGTGCGGTCCATGTAAGCAGACACATACCACCACTATAGGTATTATTCTTTAGCTATAGGTTACCGGGAAAGTGGCCGTATGGGATGATGCACAGTGTAGTTGCTCTGGTTACTGAATTAATAGCGAATGGGTATAAATGGAATGCATGTAGAGGCCGATATACTGGTGTTGGGTCGCAAAATTTTCTTGTAGTTCACGGCACAAATCATGAACAACGGTCTCATCTTTATAATTTTCACGTTTTGGATACTATATTGAACTCTTCAATTTAGTAGTTGCATTAGAATCAATAGTTTTAGGGTTGAACCAACTTGAACCAAAGGTGGATGGTCCCGTCAAATTTAGGCCAAACAATGAATTGGATTATTTTTTTTGTTCCACCTAAATTTTCTCATATTAAGTGGGCGGTTCGAACCATGCTCGACAAAGCACGAGTCACACCAAGTCTGTCGAACCACGGACCGTGTAACTGCAGCTTTAGCGAAACATAACCATGTCTGTAAGATGTTTCCTAGAATGTTCTATATCCATCAGGGGCAGCTACTACATTCAGATAATGTAAAAGTAACTTGAATTAGATGTGTGTTGCGGTATAGGTATACTTAAATATTCCATTGAGGAATCATTTGAGTGTAAAAAAGACACATTATAGTATAAACTACTTGTAATCTCCATATTTAGACCAATCCAGAATAAATGTCATTGGAATTCCAGTAAGGCCAAGTAGATCTCGTAACGTTTAAGAGAAATTGCAATGGAATAGTCTCCAATAAATAAGCTAATTTAACCTTATAGGTTCATATCATGACCAATTCAAGTTTCCTTTAAGGTTTCTGTGTTAATACCTACTGACATCTATTCGTCGCCAGAGAAGCAACGATAAATACTAAGCTTTATACTTTTCAATTAACGTTGCGCTGTACTACGGACGTGCAATTGCTTTAAATTGCCTCATTGCGATCTTGTTTCGTCCGAAGACGAAAATCTTCCCACAACTCACCTGCATTCACCTAAAACCTGTTCAATATAAGATGGAAATTTTCTATTTATCTCTATGTCTGTGGCTTGTATTTTCATTTATTACAAATCTGATTATCAAAGTAATATCAAATTAAAAAATAAAAATATCTCGCAAAAAGTTATTACGATATCACGGGTAAGTTTCACAGTAGCGGTTCAGTTTAATCATAAAAATTGGCTAGCATCCAACAAGAGTTATTAATTTCACGAATGGGTGATTCCGTTTAATTCATTATTTCCACTTACATTATTACATTAGTGACCGCAAAACTACGAAATAGGTATGCGATCTCATTTGTTACAATTTTATAAATCACCCAGAAGTTTTTCTGTAGAGTGTCTAGAAGTATCTACATTGTTTAGAAGTTTATAAACCACGTACTTACGTGTCGGTGTGTACCATATACCTACAAACAAAAGGTTAAATCACTTTCAAAGACCTTGTAATTCTTTTTTCTCATAACAGGCGCGTAAGCACCAACTGTGAATGGATTTATCTTGTGCGGAATAATTAAAACATTCTTATTATACACCGTTATAAATGCCTATCAAATTAATCAAGTCTCTAACATTACTAAACATTACTATTGCTCTTATTCACGCTTGCACTACTTTTGAATTTCCATTAAAAATCTAATTTAAAATTAACTTACGCGTATGTTTTTAAAACTGGTTTAGATAACGTATATATGTATGCTTATGGATATTATTTAAGTATATTTTTCAGTAACTATTAATAATGATTAATGCTTCCTTCTATACACATAATCTATCTTGACATCTGCATCCTAGTAGCCATCTTAGTACCATATATCCTACAATAACAAAACTGTAGAAAACGAGAAATGGAGACCTTGACTCTCACAAAAAGTATTAATATATATTTTCTAATATGCTTCTATGACACAACGTAACCTCTTTCTTAGAATGTTAGTTACGCAGCAGAAATGAATTATTACTATTGAAGAAGGTGAAAACAGTATTACAACTAGTATAAATAGTAACTGATAAGTATGGGTATACCGTAAGGCTCTAGTTTGGCTCCGTTATAGTCTAGTATTATTTTTATTAAATATGCACGGAAGGATTGTTTTTCTGATGTGATCTCACAATACCCTTTTCCAATGTTTTCAAAGGAAACATCATAAAAACGTTCAGATTTTCGTATTTTATGAATATGCTCCACTGTCACCTCCGCCCACCTTGTTTGCACATGGCTCGAATCAAGATCAGCTCTAGTAGTATCGTGCCCTCTTTCTAAGAATGTTGAAAATATACCGTTAGAGTTTTGTCTGATGGTTTTAGCGATTTAATTGATTAGATAACAATTGCCAATCAATTGATTTAGAACGTTGGATATATTCCAGTTAGTGAGGTCATTGATAACTTTATAGTTCATTCTAATGAAGTATTTTTGCACCATGTATATTTGGTTGCAAATTAATACTTTCCTTATTTATTCCACTAGTATCACTCCTTCTCTGCATATTGCAGCCAATAAAATTTAAGTGAAGTACTGCGGTTTTTTGCAGGTGATCGCGTATGCCCCTGAATAAACAGAATGTTTGTTTTATGAATTAGAAATCGTAAGATTAGATTTAAAGGAAAAAATACCAGAAATAATAACCTTTTTACTTGTTGACTAGAATATTTAATTTAAAACGTTTAGATTTGTTTTTTAGCAGTTCTCCTGATAAAAAGAATTTTGAAATGAAATAATATTAATTACTTAATAATAACAACTCAGCACTACAGGCCTTGAAAGCCCTTCACTTAGGCCGCCGGAACACACCGAGCCACTCAGAAGTGCTGTCCGAATGGTCACCCATCAACAACCGCATAATGTTGCTTGACTTTCAAGATTGGCAATAAAGCACCCTTCCTTCTCAGCCGTACTGCCAGCACACAATATTAATTACTTGGTCAATTAAATGTTTAATGTGCTTATTACAGTCGGTGTTATTTTACGTGAAATATATTAAATTTTTTAATACGTTAGCAGTAATTTTTTGTTTCATATTTCATCTCTCTGGACATTTTTTTAAAAACATTAAGGGTTATTTTTATGACATGCTTTACCATGTTAATAGTCATTATTGTAGGGGAAACTAATTCCATGGTTTGCGGAATAGATATGTTGAATACGAGTCAATAAGCGAAACCAACAATGCAACACTATACTGATAAAAGTTAAAAGATACATTATGATGCTTTCGATACTTTATAAAATATGCTCCACAATTCCCTCCACAATAATTTTTATTTAATTTCAAGTTGCTATGTGAATATGTAGGGCAAACAGGCATAACTACTTTAGCTCTGACACTTTAATCTACCCTAATATTTACAAATTTAAAAATAAAACACAGAAAAACTCCTACGAAAAATGATTTAACGTTCTTATTAGTTTTCTGATATTAATAAATAAACATGGTTGCTATTGTTAAATTTACTATATGTATATAATTCAAATAAACGTAGAAAAATACATACAAATGTCGCTATTGACAGACATCAATGTTTCGCCTTTTCAAGGCTCGTCAGTGCCAATTTTGCGACATTTGTATGTACCGCACAAAGCGTATATATAGCTACTAGATGTAATTAATACTGAATGAGTGTGAGATGTTACGAACTCATTATTTTTAAAGATATTTTGCTAATTTTCCAATATAATATCTACAAATATGTACTGATTAGAACACAAATTCGTAATATTATTTTCTACGTTTAATCCATTTATTAGCGCATAGCGCAAAATTTAGTGCTTACTCCAAATAATATTACGAATTTGTGTTCTAATCAGAACATATTTGTAGATATTATATTGAAAAATTAGCAAAATATCTTTAAAAATAATGAGTTCGTAACATCTCACACTCATTCAGTAAAATTCAAATATCCACTTTAAATTCAAAACATAATTTTTAGGGCTCCAGTACCTGTTTGTTGTTTATTATTATTGAAGTATTATTAATTGCGCCAATGCTCCAGGTATTTTAATTCAATACAAAATAATATGGTTCAAATCAATTATTCTAAGAAAACAAATTCAATTACAAAAGAGCCGAACATCATAATTTTGTATCTCTTTTATGGGTCATTCCATATCAACTGGAACACCTACAAAAAATGATGTTTTTGATTCTTTTTATATTTTAAATTTAAAAACTTTGCCCAAAATTAGAAGACCCGTATTTTTTCCTAAAGCTCTACAGTATCTATTTACACAAATATTTGCAAAATCAATAAAATAATCGCAGAAGTCATATTGTTTGGTTATGCATAAATTAAAACAGTAAAACAAAATACGTATAAATCGTGGTTTATTCTAAAGTTCAAGTTATACATATTCATTTAATAATGCCTAAATTAGATTGCAATTTAATCTGACCCCCTTTTTCTCCTGTTATAATGGAGATCCTACCCTTCTCTACGTTACATTATTATTATTTTATTGATTTTGCAAACTTTATTCGCAAATATCTGTGTAAATAGATACTGTAGAGCTTTAGGAAAAAATACGGGTCTTCTAATTTTAGGCAATGACTTCAAATTTAAAAATATAAAAAGAATCCAAGACATCAATTTTTTTAGGTGTTTCGGTTGATATGGAATAACCCTTATATGCATATTAGTACGTGCTAAATTGAAACACCTATATGTACACATATACAAAATACTGTTTAACAAAAAGAATCCATAATTACATGTTTGTCACTTAATAGTTATTAAACGAGTATAATACTCTATTAATTTAAAAGCATTTAGTGGCTGATACATTCAATATATGTACGTAAGTACATGTTCGTACAATCTTCAATGCAATTCATTTCAAAATCTGGCATTTATAAAGGTTCTTTTTTACTTGTAGATCAAACTCGTACATAAGAATGCCGGCAGTCTAAATAAAATAAACATTTCAGTGTGACAGAACAAACAACTTGGGCTCGAAATTCTAAGCCAATCTACGCGATCTATAGTTCGTTTTAAGAGTCCAAAAGTGGTGCGAAAGATAATAGATAAAATGGTTCATCAATTTATCAACGGTAACATCCTCTGAAAAATTATTAATTATCAAACATCTTGGAAAGTTGGTTTCATGCCAGAAGCTACGGCGCAACGTTGCTTTTCCCGAGTCTCTAACTAATCGCAAGGCAATAGGAGTCCAAATAAGAGAAGAACAGCAGAGGGACTACTTATAAGTAGAAACTATATCGGAGTTTTCGAAACTGGACTTCTTAAAAGGGTAAGTCATTATATCTTAGTACAGTAATCATTTTGTCTTTCATTGGCATTGAGTGTGTATGTTAGTGTTGAATTCCTTAAAAATACTCATTTATAAATATAACAGTAGCGGCAAGGGATGCAAATGAATGTCACACGTTGCTTTGCGGTGGTCCTGAAAGAGTAAGCGGAATAATAAAGTTGAAGAATATATAAATGATAATAGTGGTCCTTCCGATTCAAAAATTTTATTTAAATCTACAGCACCACATGTTTCGGCGATATGCCATCATCAGGTAATGATTTACGTTGATTATTAAAATACAATGTATAATAAAGGTGTACTATAACATTTAATTTAAAGATTTAGTGAAAAAGAAAGACACTCTGGAGTACGGTAGTAATATTGAATAAAATCTGACAAGATTACATCTATCCAATCCAGTTTAGAAGAAAAAAATATTCAAGAACTTCCAAAACGTAATACTATAAAGGAAATAGAGGTTTCAGTTCAGAAGTTCCATCAATGCTCTCCTCCTCTCGCATTGACCCAACTTATTTACCAAAGGCGGCATTAAAAAATCCTTATTTTCTGAATAATACATTCTGCAGAGGAGGTCAGCGGATAATAAACCGCCAGAAAGGAAAAGAAAAATATATACACTTCAAGATGGAGAAAAAAAATTACGATCTTTATCGTCACGAGGATCTCATCACATTTAACAAGAAAAAGAAGACGGCAGTGGATTTGAGAGGAGAAAAAAATACGTAAAAATAATCCCGCTTTCTCACAAGCAAGGTAAAAATACTTCAGCTGAACTTGACACGGTGTTTCCATCTTATTAGTCTAAAAGGTGTCACCTTCTATGTGGTGCGTCGGGAAACGTATTTCTAAGGCCATTGAGCAAACACCGATTCTGTCGATGAAATTACATTCTTAACCTCGTTATTATGAAATTACATACACATGCGCCTATATCTTATACTAAGAAATCATTACACTTTCCTTGACAGGTGTAAATTTATATGACAGGGAAAAGAACTCATTGAACTAGGATTATATTAGAACTAAATGGGCTTTATGCAATCAGACCCGCATTTGTGTACACATTATAGGAAAGGATTATAGGTGTCTAGCAATTCAAATGTACAAACATGTACATAAATGTAAATGAGATTAAACTCGTCTGGCTTCCTATAAATAGGACATTCGTGTTGGAAGAAGTACTTAGGACAATTAAACGGCCTTAGTGAGGTATTAAGTCCAAGGCATTCCAATAAATGCAAGATAAATGTTTTTGTTTATCATTTCGTAGAATATAGATGTATATTTGTACTGTACTACACCGCGATTTAAATTTCATACGTACAATCCGTTTAGGTTCAACTGAAACTTTTCGAACAAGATTCTGTAACAGGTTTTATTTCAAATTTTGTTTTCTGGAAACTTTATCTGACGCGCTGAAGGTAACTAGATAATTGTGACAATATAACAAAAAGCAAAATTAATTTCTTTTTGCAGTTAATTAAAATAGTGCATCACATAAATTAATTTTGTGTGCTACTATTTAAAAATTTGTACTTAGCGACAGTCATACTAGAATGACGTGGGGTTTAAACGAAAATGCGGCGGTTACTAGTTACAGGGACGCGTGTAAAATTAAAGAAACACACAAAATAATCGGGGCGCAAAGATTATTAACGGTTAGAGTCGCGAAAGCGCATTCATCTATTTCGGCAGACGCGGCGTGCGTCATTTCGGATATATTACCAGTAGATCTACGTTTGAGGGAACTTAAATTTCGTAAGGACGGGAATAAAATAGGGATAGAGGATTTAATTACGGCAAGTAGATTACAATCGGACAAATTAGAAAGGCGAGTAGATATACGGGGACCGAATTTATAAACGAATTACTTGGAACAAATTTATAAACACTTTTGGAGAGTGTTTAGAATTTTTTACGGATGGGTTGAAGGATGAACGTGGCACAGGAGCCCTTTTGTTGCTTACAGTAGAAGTGTTGAAAAAAATATAAGCAAAAGTTTAAATTAGGGCATCATTACAGTAATTTTCAGACAGAATTAGTTGCAATAAATCAAGCAGTATATTAGACGCGAGTGAGAATTTATACGGGACGTGCGATTTAAACTGATAGCCTATCTGTAAGAGGCGTTAAGGAATTTAAAAAAATTCTACTGGTTCGTTTTTAGATACTTGGGATATGTTACGTGAAGGACATGTGAATTTTTTTTGGACTAGGACCCCCTACAGGGCGATAATTAGGTATTTCGGCTAGTGACGTTAATAAAAGCTTTTAGGGATAAACTTGATAGTGATTGGAAGAGTAGGTGGAATATTACTTTAAATGGGAGGTGGACTAGGAAATTTATCGGTTACACATTTTAGTGAAATGAGGGATATGTCGTATCACGCGGTAAAATTACTAATGGGTAACGGTGATTTCAAATCCTTTTTAGGTAGGATTGGGAGAGTTAATGATTCGTATTGACAATGTGGTGGGGAAGATACAGCGGTGCTGACTGTCTATCACTGATGAGTGGCGCTCGCGTACGAAAACTAGAGTATTAGCTAAGGGGATAAATTGACCGTGTTGCAAGACAAATATTAAAAATAACGTGTCCGTCAAATGATAGAATTTTTTTAGTAATGCAGCTAAAGAATTACGTAGCTTATGGCATGATACTTAGATAGTTAGTAGAGAAATACGTATTTATAAATTAATATTTCATATTCTTTAGTGACCTGAATTAGTATTAAATTATTGCTATTAGCGTAGTTGGAGAGTATAACAAATATTTGAAACTATAAATTTTTCATTTAATTAATATTAGTTAGAATACTTAGGATTAAGTTACTGTTAAATATTAGAATAGATACTGCTGCTGTTTGATCCCATCCTTTTGCCGTTTCAATGTCAAATTTATGATGTGAAGAACGGAACAGCTAGCTGAAGATGGCATTGAGGGGACTTGGAGGCTGCCTCTTCGAAACTCAGAAGTATAATTATAATTTGCTGGCTATCAGTAACAAGGTCTGCAATTACTTCGCAGGTTCTGCTCCCGGAGTAAGGCTTTTCCATGGTTTTCTCTTATTCCTTCGCCAATGCTGGATGATCACTAAACTCGTTCCATTGGCGCAAACATAATAACAACTGATACCTACCCGATTTATTATATTTTTTTAATTATTATTAATAATCATAGGGAAATTATTTACTTAGAGCAAGAACATTTCATTAGCTGGCCTCATGTAGTAGTTTTAAGTGGAGCACCTGGTTTACGATGAATTGTAATTATTTAGTTTTCATAAATAAAGTGTGTTTCAGACGGAACTGTACGCAATTCTATAAAACGTGACCTAGGCTTGTTCCCAGCAGTGGCCGGTACATACTGATCGAGATGATGAACCGTCGGAAATACGATAATATTAGGAAGAAATTCGATAATTGTAAAAGCTCTCGTGAAACGTATGTACCAGCCGCTGCTTCTTGTTCTTACATTTATTCAGCAATAGGTTTGCTAGTTGAGTGCAGAGTTCCACGATCGTAATCCATAGTAAATGTATCTTTTGGGTATTGTCCCATTGTTGTTTTTTGACTTGACGTTCCGCTGATCATATTGTCAGCTACTTCAAAAGTTGGTTGCCTCTTGCTCCTTGTTATGGACCCCACTCCTGTTCCATTTCGCTGATACGTATTCGTTCTGGTCCGATGAAATGCACTGATTTTCAGGGGTTGCTAATTTTGTATCCACTTTTGTCACTGAAATTGTTGGAATTCTTTAATTCGCGTATTATCCTGGGGTAATAGTGACTAGTCCTGGCTGATATCTTGACATCCTCGCAGGTTATGTGGTAGCTTTTTTGTTGATGTAGATGTTGTTGGCGACTGCAGCTTTCCCATATGCCCAGGACGTGGGTTCCTCCGTTCTTTCGCTGCACTGAATACTACGCCCTGTTTGGTCAATATAGCTCTTTCCAAATTCACTAAATATTCTAAAAAAAAGCAGCGCTGCAATGGGATCCCCTTTGTTACCTGTCACCGCCAACAGGTTTATGGGAGTTTTCGAACGAGAAGCCAAGGCATCAATCATTGCATGCTGGTGTTAATTTTAGATTTTGTGCTTTTAAAGTGAATATCTTCCAGTAAAGAAAACTCTTGCAAGTCTTTCCTGCACGTCTCTACATTCCTATCAAGTTCCATCACACAATAAATTTGACTGATACCCGGAGGATTTTTTGTTATGGAAGGTGCGTTAAACCAAGAGATAATAATCCAGTCAAAAAAAACATTAAGCCAGCACTTTAGATTACATTTGTTTAAGGAAGATGAATAAATAAGATTCATAGATAGCATGTAGATCTAATTTGCGATTGTTTTCACTAAAGATGTGGTAGTGTTTCCAAAAATGATTGATAGCCAAAGCTAGCAGACCTGATTTGATGACCGACAATCAATCCAATAACAGACGCCTATGCTAATACTTTTGTGTATTTATAGCACTTCTTTTTTGAATATGTATTCTTATTTATTTTAAGCTGAAGTCGCATTTTACTGATGCAGTTCTTCAATGATAATGAATAATTGAATGTCTTATATTTTTATGGAGTACCAATAAATAAATCAGTCTATCAGCTCCAGCGTATTCCTTTGTAGACATTAAATAATGAGCAACAATGTGTCATTATACAGATACGTGCATTACTAATTAAGCCAGCATATACTATAGATTACTGCATACATAATTTCAACCTCTTTGGTATTTGATTAATTATGTACACAGTATAGAAGACAAATATAATATGTATGTGCTCTGAAGTGCGTTTTTCTGACCATCCCAGAAGTGTTTGAACGCTCAAGAAACTTTATTACCTTTTCTAAACACTTAAAATAGCTTTAGAGCGCATATAGATATATTTAAGCATACAAACACATTAAAGTTGTAAGAACTGGCATCCTAGTAAACTGGCGTTTTCTCTTCTTCTAGTGATGTAACAGAAAATACGTTACGAACATGCTCCACAAAGAATTCTGGTTTCTAATTACTGAATACATGATGTTTAGTAATGTCACCGAACAGGTGTCGTCTATAGATTTAAATGTCTGCACATTTACACGTTTCTTATTAAAATTTAACGTAGCCAGTATGCGAGATCCTTTCTGTAATAGGTAACTTAAAGCTCATAAATAAAGACAAAAGTGAACGTAAAATTCTCGTGCCCAATAAATTTAATGCGCGAAGGTTACGTCACATCGTAAATATGTGGCTTAGAGTTATATATAATTTTGTGATATATTGACTATTGGAGTTCTGTAAAAAAAAAAAACGCTGTATGATTAAAAAAATATAAATATAAATTTGTACCAAAAGCATACATCGGCGTATGGTAAATATATTTAATGAAATTAAAATATTTGAACAGTGTTATGCAATGTATGTACCTATAGCTAAATATTGAACTAAATAACGAACAAAATTTGCCGGATAGAAACCCGGAATTATGTAAAACCTCTGCAAAGCTGTACTGAAAAGCATACAATTTTATTTATTTTATGATTTTTGATGGTATATTATCTTCATTGTTTGCATTTCATCGAGGTAATTTGTACTATAATAAGCAAAGTTACCAATCTTTTACAACTAACAAGCATTTATGTGAGTTTAGTTGAGGATACAACATTTGTCGGTGAGCTATTATTTACTTTAGTTTTAACTCGATTTCTCTCGATTGCTATCTTCTCTTTCTTGTCTTCGCGGTGTATAAAGTAATCATTTGGTCTTTTTTACTTTAAAAGCAGTGAACATCAGACTGAACAAGTGAGTTTTATCTATAAAAACCAAACGATATCCGAAGTTTTAAGCTGTGTTTGAAGCAGTTACAATAAAACATATTTCCGAAAGCCGACCGAGAAGTCATATTAAGATAATCTTGAGATACTACGGCAACGTCGAACGTTCCACAAAATTCTGGAGTTACCTTGCAATTTGGTCATGCCTAGATGTTGCCGTTTGTGATGTACAGAATTTCTGGTATACATATTTTACAAAACTGTGAAGTAAGTTTCCTAAGAAACCCTGCTAAAAAGTTCTGCCAGGAAGAAAGAATAAATCTACGATAAGGTGCAAACTATTCACTTCTTTCAAATTTTATTTTGCTGTAACTAATGAAAAAATGTGGATAAATTATGCATATGAGTATACAGTGAAAGTTTTTTGTATTATTTATCACGCCATGAAAAAGAGCAAGGCAGTTAGCAAAAGATGGCAATCTTTTGCTAACTGCCTTTGCTTACTGAACTTAAGGCTATTGATGTCAGGAAGGGATCTGGACCGGATAGTATTCCCCCTATTTTTGTTAAATGTTGTGCCGAAACTATTATTAAACCATTGATTCTTATTTTTAATCTTTAAGTGCGGGTGATTTTCCACATCGATGAAAGCAGGCGTTGGTAACTCCTGTCCTTAAGGATGGGATGCAGGCAATGTTGCCAATTATAAACCTATATCACAAATTACTGTCTTTCCTAAACTTTTTGAAAAAATTGTCACTACTTACATCTCTGGTGCTATCTCTCATCTCCTTTGCTCGCAGCAGCATGGGTTCCGGACGGGTAGGTCAACTGTTACGCAATTAACCGAATATTCTCAATATTTGCATGAGGTTGTCGACTCTACTGGTCATGTGGATGTGGTCTTCACAGATTTCCGCAAAGGTTTTGTTAAGGTTAACCATAATATCTTAATAAATAAACTCCAAAACTGCGGATTCTGCGGCGACTTGCTAAGGTGGATTACCTCTTACATATGTAATAGATCCCAGGCGGTTGCACTTAATGGGCATATATCTAACTACATCACTTCCGGTGTTCCGCAGGGATCGCACCTTGGCCCTGTTCTTTTTATTTTGTTTATTAACGATATCGCTCATGCCTTCAAAAATTCTAAATTCTTACTTTATGCAGATGATTTAAAAATTTATAATGAAATTAATTGGGTTGAGGACTGCCTTCGTTTGCAAAGTGATCTAAACTCTTTTGTTGATTATTGAAAAACAAATAAACTTCTACTAAGTATTGAAAAATGTAAGAGCATTGTTTTCGCAAAAAGAAAACTCAAATTTACTTATAATTACTATTTGTGTGATACCCCTCTCCAGAGGGTGGATGTAGTAAATGATTTAGGCATATTATTTGATGCGAAACTGATATTTCAATATGTTGACCGAATAACGCAACGAGCTTTCAAGCTTCTTGGTTTTATTTTCCGCATTGCCAAGCCATTTACTAGTGTTGATTGTATTATAGATTTGTTCAAATCATTGATTATGTCATTTAAGTCAATTATTTTCAATTTGCTCCGGATCACTTCTTCATCTTCTTCTTCTTTATAGTCGTTATAAGTTTTAATCTAATCTTACGGATTGTTTCTTCTTTTTGTTACTACAATGGTAAGCACTATTTCTATTATTACTATTATCAATATTACTGTTGAAGATTCATAAACTTTCTAATAATTTTGTTATTTAATTAATACTTTACTTTATTAGTATTGTTGTTACTGTTTAGTGTAGCTCTGGGTAACTTTAATTAACATTTAGCTAATTAGTATTAGTATTTCTCCTCTTATCGCCCCTGCTGTTCATTTGTGTTTTATTTTCATGTTATTGTATATTGGCAGGGGAAATAGTTTGGGGCTTCGCCCTGTTAATTTCCCAGAATGAGAAATAAAATAAAAAAAAAAATAAATAAAACATAGCTGTGATATCTTGACTTAAGCTATTCAAGTTTCATATTCCAACGGCTGTATTTCTTTATAAAGGTTTAATAAACAAAAAAATAATGGTAGACTTCAACTAGAACACCGTAGTATTTAATTCAGGTGGAGAGAATTTCGACGGGGTGCAGAATCAATTCAAGATGTACCAAGATACATACATCAGACCTGTTGAATCAAATGCCAAAAAGAAAATCAATTTGTGGAACAAGCTTTTGCAGATCTAAGAAAAAAAGGTTTCAATGATTGATGCTGCATGAAATTTTAGGAAGTAATAATAAGGTGTGGAACGCTATTTACTCTTTGTTAACTTAAAAGGTGATGAGATGTAAACCCCACTAACAAAACAAGAATTTGAAAAAAAAAGTTTTGTGATGCAAAATGAGATTGTTAATTGGATATACGGGCAAAGGTACCATCATAACGTAGAAGCTTCTAAGGTACTTCATTAAAAAAACTGAAATTACTGAAAACTACCATTCAACAAAAGAGGCTTCAAAATTATGAGTAAACGATTTAGCTGGATCATGATAATACTATATTACAGAAACCTTAAAATAGCTTTAGAGCGCATATAGATATATTTAAGCATACAAACACATTAAAGTTGTAAGTACTGGTATTTAATCAGCTCCATTACGGTTTTATAGGGGTGACCTGCCAAAAAACAACATCTTAAAAGGACGGCGTTTTTCCTGGTGTGAGTACTTCAAACGAACAGTGAAAGAGTTGCTTGAAGACTTCATTCAGTTCATTTATAGAAACCGTTAGAGAATGTGTGGGACCATTAATGAAACATATATTGAAAAATATCTTTTTATTACCTAAATCGTTTTCTTTTATGGCAAATTAGATATGCCCATAACATATGAATTGATTGATACAAGACCGAGCGAAACAGGCAATATTTGAAGCGAAGCTATATAAAGCACAAATGATGCTTAAAAATGATATGAACCTGTTACATTAATTTATTCGAGTGTTTATTAATGAGCAGTTACAGACACTTTGTGTATGTACAGCAAAAATTGCTTAATTTTAAAGTAATGAAGTTTTGTTGTCAAATTGACAATTATGTAGCCTGAATTTTTATTTCAATGAAAAGCAAATGCGCAAAGGCTTTCAATTTGGATGACATATTTTTGATGATTCATACGGAATTTTACACACAATTTAATGGCTTTTAGAATCCTCCAGATTAAAAAAAAGGTTGTGTACCTGTATCCGTTTATGCTTATCATTGCGTTGGACACTATGATAGTTAAAAAAATCAAAAATTATCAGCACACCCTTGTAAAAACGTCATTGGATCAATCACTGCTAATTTTATAACTACCTATTGCTACTAACAGCAAAACAGGCCAAGTTTTGAAATAGGTATATATCAATTTTTATTTCTGTGTACTTAAATATTTGCTTCTTATTATTTTGTAAAATTGTTACTTCTAATATTTTGATTTTGTTTACTACTATCATCCTTGAAAATTTTAAGTAATATAATATGTAATACACGGAAATTGTAATACTTTTGTGTTTTTTGGGGGGCTGACGATATTAGTATTTACTAATTTATAGTTGTCCTCATTAGATTCATGTCGACACATCGAAGTATATTTAGAAGTTTGCTGGAAATCCATCCGATTTACACAAAATCACAAGTAATTGTACATTTCTTTGATTACACAATCGAAAGTATTTTAAAATTGTACCACACTAAATACTGTATAGTTTAATACTTGTAGGTTGTTACGCCGCTTTCGGCAGCTATTTTTTTGTTGAACAGCTCCAGATTGTGGGTTACAATGCCTGGCATATAAATTAAAGGCACCCCAATTTTTTATCAAGCAAGTATATCGTAATAAAATTTCAAACATCAGGAATTATGTAAAAAATAATTTTAGATGTTTTAGGTTTAGAATATTTAATAAATATTAAACATCAATCGTAGCAGACAATAAGTTTTTAAAGAAAGGATGTAAACAGATTTTACATTTAATGACAGATAAATAATATATCGTAATAGCATACAAGCATAAATATGTGCAACAGTACAATAATTACTATTTGAAATATATTACACCAAAATGAATTAGTAATAAAGAAATTCATTAAGGAACAAAGAGAAATACGTAACAATATAGAGTAGCAATTTTTAAACACGTAAACAAGAGGTAAAACGTAAGGTTAGACGCAATGTTTATCACCATACAATTGGTATTCCGGAATTTAAACGTTGCAGCCATAAAACTTTTGGAGATACCATTTTCTTCCCAAAATGAATAATATAGCTGCAATGAAAGCTCCAACTTCATGGTGACACAACCGTTTAAACATTTAAATATATAAAGTATTCTTATGTAGGTGCTTGTCACACATAACAGTTAGTACATATGTATTTATAATGTCTAGATACGCTTGATAACCAACAGGTTTCTGGTTCTGACAGTGAAATAACGTATAATGTTAAATGAGAGAGAACTGATTCGTTTTATGTGGTCGCATTGAAATTAAAACGAAATTACAGAAGTAGAAGTCATACGGAGACAAAACCACTTTTCTGAAATTCAGCACATATGAGTGAATATGTACCTTCAAACACAACAATATTCAATTCGTTTCGATTGAAACGAAGCGAGTGTGAGAAAGTGAATTACTTCACTTATTTGAAAATTGTAATGTTTTTTTTTTTTTCATTTTAGCCTTTACATTTCTTTATACCTGTCATGTAAATACGGGAAAATAACTTTTCATGATATTAACATAAAACACTAAAGATAAAACACTAATTGCAACTAGTAACTCAATGGTGACACAAATGTTAATATTAACAGAGAAAGGATGCTGCACCGTGCATTTGTTTGGTAATAAATGTAATGTAGTTGACATATATGGTTCCCAGGGGTGTAGTTTCGATATTCTGGACAAGATAAATTGCACGGTCGTGTTAAATTGCTCCGGTCGAGACGAAGGAGTGAAAAAAGAAGTTTTAACTTCACAATCCGTGCTTTAGCAAAAATATTTGCGGCACGTGAGTCTGTCTACATCGTTTATGCAGATTACTTCTAAAAGAGCTGTCTTTTATACATAAAAATACATGTAAAGATGAAATTGCGCGCGAATATTTCGCCTAAATATAGCTATTCTTGGAGGCCATTACTTATAATTTATTTCTGAAAAAGATCTGAAACTTATGCCAACCAGAACGAGGTTTATGGCAGCTTTGCTCTGGAAGCATCTATATATCAAAATTATATCAAATCTACTGCTATATTTATAAGCTCTGCGTCATATATCAATGAACTTACGAACAAATTCCTATTTCAAACCCCAGTTTATTAAGTTAAGAAAGAACATGATGGGAAACTATTATTTTGCTTTGAGCTAAATGATCCTGGTTTTAAAAATATTGCACTAACTAATACCCATTAAAAGAAAAACGATGAGTTTTTCAAAAATCCCATAATAAGGAATTATGAATTTATGCCTTACTTTATCGACCCGCTGTATATTTATCTCCAAATTTACAGTTAAACTAGAAAAAAATATTGAGGGCAGACCATGAAGCAGCAAACAAGTAAAGATAAAGGTATTTCCGGTATAGACAATGTATGATGTATGATGTGCAAGGTATGGCAATTAAATAACTATAATTTTTCCCTCTATTCTTTATTGAGTAAAATTACTGGTTAATGGTTCTAAGCATTTGACCTCTACAATAGCTACTCCTGAGTGTAATACATCAGTTCCCGTGCTTCTTCCATTGCTGGAAGCATTGTCTAGAATCATCTAGTGTAAACCTCTTCAAAACTTTTGTCGCATTTCTTAGGATATCTTCAATCGTATCAAAACGATGGCCTTTCAGCGGGGTGTTTATATTGGGAAATACGAAAAAACTGCAGAAGCTGAATCCAGGCTATAAGGGCTGGGGCGGATATATCAGTGGAATATTTCCTTTGCAAACAATTGCTGCATAAGAAACACTGTACATGGGGAGTAGCATTATCATAATGCAGAATCTGCCCATTCCTAGCCAATTTCTTGTCTCATCTGACACATAAACGCTGTATGACATCGAGGCAGAAGTCCTTCCATGCGACAAGAACTCTTACGGGGTTACGCTCCCAGTAAGAAAAAAATAAATTATCATTATCTTGAGTTAACAACGTGACATTCATGACTTTCGCCAGGCGCTTCCGTACGTCTTCTACTTGCTGCTTACCCTGTCTCGAGTTTTGGATTTTCCAGTTTTCATATTGGAACATTGAACTCACGTTTCTCATTACAATGGTTTCCATTCTAGCACACCCTACGCTTTGTAGGCGTTCAATGAAATCCTGCAAATCGACAAGCACGATTCTTTTTGTCCCGCTAACTTCGGAACAAGTTTACCTAACAATTATTATGTAATGTCTGGCACATGGTTTACTTGTTCATCCGTCGATTCATGACCAGTTTTAAATCGCGCTGGCCACTCACGCACTTACAGCACCAAACATATTTTTTTTTTAAATATTCCAGACATATAACGATGTCGTACATACATAAGTATCTGCCACATTTAGCAAAAATTAACAAAATAATTAGGCATTACATAGCAAATAAATTTTATTGCAAAAAAAAATATTGATTCTAAATTTTTGTTAAACATTTTCTTAATTTTTATATATACATGTAGACCATAAATATTAATGATAATATGAAAAAAAAAATAGCTTTAAGCAAATATAAGAAATGATAAAACTGCTGCAGGTGTAATAAAATATGCCTAAAATATTTGTTTAGTTTATGCATTCCAGAGCGTTGCATTTGTTTTTGCGTTAGTTGTAACATTTAGGGTGATTACCAATGCGTACAAAAAAAAGGTATCCGTACGCATATGAATATCTTTCATCAAACATTTCTCGATTTCTATAATGAAAATTATTGAATATTTTATGATGTATACTTTTGATGAGAATTCTTAAACAGCAGGCGAAGCCGTAAGCAACATTTATCCTTCTTACGTAGAATAGTTGATAATAGATTCAAAAACAATTAAATTAACAAGTGTATTTAACTCAAGAGCCAAGGAGGAACAAATTTTATACATCAATTAACTGGAGACAATGCTTTACACTGAAGTTTATCGTTTCCTTAGATTAGAGTAAGCTGAAAGGAGCCGCACTAGATTTTAAGCGTGCCAGTGCATACTCAAGCAGTTAGCCTGTATTGTAGTATTGTCAGTTTAACAACTCGATTCCCCTTAACGTAAATACGGTCCCATTCTTTCCATGTCGTAACAGTAAATGCACAGAGCGATGCTGTATTAGGTTACACATACATGAGGAACCGTTCACTTAATACTCTTACGTTTAACTGTAGAAGTTTATTTTCCATTGGGCTAAATCCTTTATACGACAATCCTGCGAAAGATTGTTACCTAACGCTTCTCGTTCTGTAAACAGATAGGTAGCTGCGAAAGAAAGTAGTATTCTAGTACGCAAGGTGCCATACGTTCTTCTCATGAAATTCGATTGATAGGAGCTGCTCTCTTTCTCTTAAGCAATGTAAGAGAAAGAATACTAGTCGCTTGGTAAACATTCTTCGTCGTATGTCAAAGAAACGATCGCTGTCCGATATCCGCATTGTTCGAAAATGAAGTGAAATCTCGCATTTCTATTTCCTGTACGATATCTGTCGTGCTATACAATGGTGGAGACATTCTTTTGTCAATGGAATTGATTCCAATTACGTAATATAACAATGAAGAATTATCGTCACAAGACATATAAGACAAAAAAAATTGCTATTGGTACTTCAAGGAATATTAAGACAGTTGCACAATAGACATATTTATTGGCTTTATATTGCAGCTTCTTCAGTTCTGACGTCTTCTTCGTCTAACTATCCGTTTAGTAACCAGTAATACGGAGTGCAACATAAGAACAGATACAAAAACGAATGGTTATTTACGTTTTCCTTTAAGATTTGTTCCATGGCGATGAAATTACGTTACCATAGCAGAAAAAAGGAATTTCGCTCTTTTCTTGCTCTTTTTTTTCCTATTTTGTTAAATTATCAGCACCTTAAAGGTGTTAGGTACAGTTTTTAAACAAACATACAATTAGAACATATTTGTACTGGTAAAATATAATTTAGAACAAAACTAAAGAAGAAATGGAGCTTGAAATATCAAAATTTCGTAATCTTGTCACTTCCAACATTGTAAATAGGGCCAGTAAAAAGTTGAGATTTGGAGGATGTAATCTCTGCTAATAAATAACCAATTTAATGAACGACGAAGTAGAGGGCAGCAAAAAAAAACGAACAATTACTTCAATTTGCTATTTACTTTAATGGCTCCACCTCCAATTTTGTTGCCTTTATTTAAGTAAATTATTGCAATGGTACTATTAAAAATATTAATTAAAATTTTAGATTTCATACAGCAATCACTAGCAAAACGCATCGGTAAAAATAAAACCCAACGTAAGACGAGAAATATATGGTTTCTTCCAACATTATTGACCTAAATTTTCATTTCAAAAAAAAAATTCGTTAAAGAGTTAAAGAGTTCAAGCAGATTAAAAACAAAATCTTCTAAGTTATTAGTTATAATAACTGAACAAACTTTTTGTAACAGTTGCTTTACAAATAGTTCCATAATTGTTAGTTTTTAGTTTTAATCAAGAATTGCAAAAGTTTTAAAATATAGAGAATATTGTGGGAAGTGGTATCAATCTTTCTATACTTATCGTGTATCACTGGACCTCACGCAGAGTCAGCATGGATTACTCAAATACTTATTAAATTCTATTATTTAAACCTAATTCAAAGGTTATACTACACATTCGTGTTAAAATGTGCAGCAGACCCGTACTTGATAAGTTTTAAAAACTTATTTTGTAAAGCTAACTTATCTCGCTCTGATATACACATATTTCATATATAAGTTAATAAAATACCACACCTTTTAAACACTTTTAAAGTTGTAATTTTCTCTCAATGTAGGTGCACTACTGAGGCTGTGATTCAATATAAAATTATTCAGAAAACCCTTCTAAACAAAATTATGTCAATATTAAGACGAATGGTCCTTTGCTAAAAACTTTTATTTGCCTTTTTGAATCTAGGGATTTACGATTTTGGACGAATCAATTAAATGCTACTGCAAATAAAATTAATAGTCTAGCAGCAAATTTAAATTTGTCAAGCAGATTGTCGGTCAAACAGTAATATTCCTTAGGAAGCAAAAACTGTCAATAAAGAGCAAGCCAAACATTTCACAATATTTATTTTTTAAAAAACCGAAGTTTCTTTCATTTCTCAAGCTTTATTATACAAAAGAGTATAAAGAAACCAATAGAGACTACAAAGATTTTCTGCTTATTTTTGCCTATTCCCAATTCAGTTGCTCAACCCGTTATTTATACCAGGAATTGGAATCTTATTTAGCGACAACTTGCACTGAAGTTCCACGTCTAAATGTAAATACATTGTTACATCCGTACCTATTTAAGCCGGATTATTATTTGAACAAACTGAGTCATTTAAATTACTATTAAGAAGGCGCTCTGAAAACTGCCAAAACTATTTATTCTCAGAGTCGACTGCGGAAAATGTACAAGTTTCGTAGTCAAAAGAATAGTAGTAAATGGGCATAAAATAGCAATCCTTTAATACTTATCGATAGAGATGTTATGCTTGCATCATTTAGTATGTATGTACCATGGACATAGATTCGAGTACAGTTTGGATATGATGTAGGAATATAGCACCAACCTGCAACAAAAAAAATCAACATTGTATTAGAAGGAAAATTTAGCCCAGTGGGGGTGCGTAACAAACATATATTGTTTAGGTTTTACCTCCGCTTAAAAAGGTTAAAAAGAATATAATTCGTTTATAGGATAAGCATAGGTTAATAACCTTCCGTGAAATAAGATTTAACACATTGAACTTATACACATATAATGAATTATTTGATAAATACAGAAGTGATTCCTGTGAAGTTTGTTACAGTTCAAATAAATCTAAGATGATTGTATAGAAAGGTACTTATACGTGTGTCACAGATGTGGATAGCGCTAAAAGGAGTTATTGCACAATAACAAGTTGTATAATCAGCTTCCACCGTGGTGTATTTTATAATCTAATTTCTGGAAACTTGTTCAAATTACTTAGACGATTCTCTTGAGATTTCTACATTGGAATGCTGATGAAGTTTCCTGATATAAAATTGCTTTAGCGTACACTACATTGACTGGATCATTCATAGGTATCATACACATGTCGAGATAGAAAGCGTCGCTAGAAAAGGAAATTACCGTGTGTAGTTATGAAAATGTACAATTTAGAAAATTATATTCAATTTTTCTTATCCCCTTTTGCGATACTGTTTTGACAATTAGAGTCAAATTAGCGCAAGTTAATGCAAAGAATTTATCACTATCACTGAAGTTGGCGTTATAGTTTTAAAGTTTTGTTTTCGAATTCAAGCGATAAATTATTATTATGGGGGCTTATTGAAATTTTGTTTTAGTAGTAGTATCACAACATTGATTTTACTTTCAAAGCAAACACAATCGTAGGAGAAGCCATTAAATGCAAACTCTCAATAATAAATGCAAAACGCTTGAAAAAAAAACCTCGAAACAATGTAAATTTGGCTGACCAAGAAAGAAAATATCGGTTCCTAGTAATAAAAGGGATTCTATATCTTTGCCGCTTGCTGAGGCCCATATCGTTTCCATTAACTTTTTCTTCAAGTATAGATGTTTTCTCAAATACCATAGAAATGCAGCTTCTCTAGCAAAAAAAAAGCTATTGTGTCGAAAGCTTTTTGTAAGATCACAGAAAGTCACCACATCTTCTTCGGTGATACTGTTGTCTCATGTACTAAATGTAAGTTCGGGACATTTGCTGTTGGAGATCTTTATATATTTTCTTTTTATCTCCATAGCCATCGATCAAGGTCCTGCGACAATCCACCTAAATTGTAAGTATTCATTAATTTGGAGTTGGCCTGACTTAACTCGATGTACTATGAAGTATGATGTACTTGTGTTCGTTAAGTCAGTGAACTGAGTTCATTTGATTCACTCACAACCAATACATACGATAATGATTCATTTCACTACTTGAACATATTTATGGAGGCAAGTACAATAAATTATAGACGTTAGCTTCTTTGGTCAACATTTTGTTATTTTATCTTCATCGTCTATTTATATTTATTACTTTAAGATTAATAACTTGTGACTGTGTGGCTTGACCTTTTGGTATCACTGAATAAAAAGACTATTCTATTATACTCTATTCATTCCATTCTATCAGCTACAATTCTGTTTCGAAAGCATTAGTAATAAATATGATAATAAATACATTATATACAAAAATTAAAACGTTTTTATATCAATGGTTTTCTTAATTTTGGCAACATTTAAATAAATGTGATTCCTATAATATCTACTGCGCTTTCGGGCTTATGAACCATTACCGTCACAATTCACTGGTCCATAACTGTTACTCATGTATAAACCCGACCAGTGTCCTTCAGTTTCAGGGCAACAGAAGTAGCACCAGCCCTTAAGATGTCCCTTGCGAGTGTGGACGAAACGTCGGTCAGAGGAAGATCCAGGACGCAGTTCCAGCTTGGAAGCGCAGCAGATAGTATAGACAGCAACCACGAAAGTCTACATATTAGAGATTCTTAGAAGTTTGATGATTTGTTTGTTGGTTTCAACAACGGCAACATGTAAATCTTGAGGGATATCGGAAATGTGGGCTAATATAATTATTATTATTGTAACCAGAGGGATGCACTCCCTAAAATTAGTGGAAATTTTTGAATTAATATTATATACCACTTTTAAAGTTGTGGCAGTTATTGTAGTTGCAGGATATTGCATTAGTTACAGTTAATTAATTGTTAATTCGATGCGCAAGCAATAGTGTGCACGTCATTTTCTACAGGCTAAGCCGCATGTGCCCTTGTTTTTGATTGAAAAATAAGGAATATGCTTGTTTATACGAATTGAATGAACGAAATATAAATCAATTCGAATGATATTGATTGGCGAGGGAGTGTAAATGAGCTTGGTGCATTTTTCACGTTTGAATGCATGAAGCAATACTGATTTCCATGTGACTTATTCGCTCAAGCAAACCAACTCATGCAGACAATTGGTGTAGATCTGGATTTTTTTGCGGATAAGATATGAGTAATCAACCTAAACGAATTTCATCTACCAAGGATTTCCAATATGGCAGGCGGCTAAGATGCCAACGTTAATCTTGTTTAAACTTACATCTATTTTAAAAATAAACCAAAAAGTATGCAGCACCTTTTTTATTCTCATATCACAGGAATGTTAGTGCACATTCATAAATAATGAACAGAATAAGTTAAACTAACGGGACAAAAATAATAAAGCCTGAATAACTTCTCATAATTAGATTGGAGTTGAAAATATTACGAACTTCAATGGACGCTCCTCACTCGTTACAATCACAAGCAGCGCTACATAGTTACAGTTTCAAACCTTTTTGGCATGGAAAATATCTTTTCGTATTGGTCCAATGAAGTAATCGATCAACTTTGAAATAATGGTCTTCAAAAACGTAACGCCCTTGAAAAAACGATCGCGTAGTTGCTTAATGGTAGCTCATAGCCTGTAATTGCATCCATCAGTGACACGAACTACAATTACGTAATCCATATATAGAGGTGCATCTCATGCTTAACCTAGTGGAGCCTTTAAAACTTGATCTCCTTACATTGTAATTAGAGCCAGACGTCATTAAATTATCATTTACAGCAGACCTCCTCTTCAAGATTTAACTAATTAAATGCGAGAACCAGCGCAGATGTTCTGGGAATACCTTAAACATCTTATCGATTTGCATTTGCTTGCTTAATCCGATCTTGATTGGGAGCTGCTTTTTTTGTGTTGTAGTTGGTTTAATTTTCTCATTAAATCTATGAACTGGTACCGCGGCAGAAATAACCAGTAAAAGAAATAAAATAATATTGCAAAATTTTATTCGAAAACATTTGCAATAATTTTGCCTTAAGATTCTGCGCAGCGTAATAATAAATTTTTAATCTATTAAACACAAAGCGTCCTCACAAACGCTCTTCAATATACAAGGTACAATTTCGCACACATTGCGGCAATATCAAATGAACAATACGCAACCCCACAATATAAAGCTTTATACCAAGTAATGGCTGTGCGTCTCGCCGTTGTTTAATATCATGACTTTTCCTACTCGCGTAGTAAACTCAGTTCACAAACGAACACACGCTCGTCCCAGTACGTTACAATCCCGCATGCCGTTTGTAAATCAACGTCGTTAAATTAGTGCATGGCCGGTTAATTCGAAGTCATTGCTGCAGCCTATACATACCATGTTTAATTTACGCTGAAAATAAATCGCGTTACATAATGCAAGTTCGCCGTTTATATAAACTAGCTGTACAATATTGGACATTGTTGATGGACTAGATTAAACCTCATGGTCTGTGAGTGATATAGAATCGAAAGCAAATTAGATTGGAGCCAGATCTCTGGTGTAGTAAAACGATGGTTGGATTTAGATAAGGCGATGCAATTGTTCCATTTCCTCTGCGCTGGCGAAATGAGATAGTCAATGGAGTGTGCCACCGTCTACATCTCAGCGTACATAACGTATCAGTGTTGCTAGGAATTGTTACGGAAGATTCAGCAAAATAGATTTTTACAGCTTTGTAAGAGGGCTCGAAATTATGAAGGGAAAAGAAAAACAAAAAGTACAAAGTTAGTTACGTTGTTAACGAAAAACTTTAGTTAAGTTTAGAATATACTCGCAGGCATACGCAATACCTAAGTGATAGTACAATAAAAATGCAAAATTTTAGGTTTAATGGTGGATTCCTAATTAGAGTAAAAGCTATACAAATTATCGACTAAGTAACTCTTTTCTTTTTTTTTTTTTTTGAAAAGAAAACGCTACAACACATTCGTTCTATTTTTGTAAAAGATAATTGGTTCACGAAAAAAAAAATCTGTTATTTTAATTCCTGCACATAGAGAATGAGGGACTTAAAATAAGAACTGAAGATTCAGAATACTATTTCAATAAAGTAAACAATTTTAATTACCTAGGAGTCACAATAACAAGCAAAGGAGAGGAAGAAGTAGAAATAGAAGAAAGGATTGCTAAAGGTATAAAATGTATGGGAGGGTTACTGCATATTGTATGATCAAAAAATATTTCACGAAATGGAAAAAAAAGAATTTACAAGACAATAATAAGGCCAGTGGTTACTTATAGAGGAGAGGCGTGGAAGCTGAATAGCAAGAGAAAATTGTCGTTGGCAATTTTTGAAAGAAAGGTGTTAAAAAAGATATATGGTGGAAAAAAGTCAATGATGTTTGGTAAAGACGAACAAATGAAGAACTTCATGAGTTATACGGGGAGCCATCGATAACAAATGTAGTGAGGGTAAAAAGAATGAGGTGGTTGGGACGCGTGACGAGACTGGACGGTGAAAGGCCAACAAAACAAGTACTAAAGGGAAGAACGACTGGAAGACGAGGAAGAGGCAGACCACGAACGGAATGGTTACAGAGAGTAGAAAAGCATCTGGAGAGTATTGGAATAAGCGGTGGAATAAGCACAGGAAAACTCGTGATTGAGAAGAACGGAGGAAGAAGAAGTAATTAAGTCATGGGCCTTCTTGGCCCGGAGTGCTTATATATACTTATATACATATAATTTTAATTTCTGTTTTCTAGCTTTAGTCTTTTAATGAAAATAACATTTTTCTCAACAGAAATACATTTTCTAATTTTTCCAAGACTCGATAATGTTGCACACAGTTGGTTATTTTCCCAAAGCTAATAAGGTGTGAGATACTTTCTGAAAAAGTAACCCTAAAGTAAGTCCTAAAATGGAAGTAACTTATTTTATTTCAAAACTGATATATTCCAGTAACCTGGATATATGTAGAATAGCGCGTTATTTCAAATTAAGCCCTACTGATGAATCTGGCGATGCAATTGCTTCTCATGGCCCTGTCTAACTGTTAATAGCCATCGTTAATCTGAGGCAGTATTTTTTCAGAAACTGCTATGTTATATATTACCCTATATCCTTCCACAGAGGCCCTTTCATGTACACCAATATGTGTATCAAACAGGCCAATCCATAGATCTTGTAACAATTAGTCTTCAGGATTTCGAATTCTCTCGAATCTAAGGTAATAGTAACAGCATTCAGAGACAGAGAAAGGATGAAATAATGTGATTCCCTCATCCTAGTGAAAAGCGATTAAAGTGCGAGGCGTAGAGCTAATCATAGCAAGCTAGATTACCTCTATGCTTACGAACACGCTTGTGACAATACCACTAAGCAGGGGAGAGGGGTTTCATCTGCTATGGTCGCTATCAGTGAACGATTTCCTGGCTATCATTGAAGTGCTTAGAGCCGAGGTGCAAGCCTATGTGGACGATATCGTAGTACTATCAAAGCGAACCGGAGAGATGAAAATTTCCTCAGCCTTGCAGGCTAAAATCCATGTTATTGATATGTGTGCTAGAAAGATGTTGAATAAAAATGACAAATGCAAATCAATATTTTTTTTTCAGTGGCAGTGACACGATGCCGAAAGCACTAGAGGCACATAAATGCAACTCGAAACTGATTTGGTGCTGTAAACATACTCTAAATACATACACTAAATACATTAGGGATGGGTAGAAAACCATTCCTAAATTGGGTACCTAGGCAGTAACTCATTCTCGGAAATGAGGAAACAAACAGGGGTGCTGTGGAGCAACTTCAGAGGCCAGAACTTGCCATTGTCATAGCACATACGGCAGCTAAACAGCAAATTAAATTATTGGCAAATCAGAAAGTGCTCCAGTATTGGTACAACTGTCCTGGTTTGGTGCATGCGAAGGAGTGCATTTCACCTAGCCTTGCGACAACCAAGAAACTGGTTAAAGTTGACCGTAAAAGTATCAAGACGGGACGATTAATCTAACCCTGCGGATGCTATCTCTCACTAGACTAAACTAGCTAATCTATCATTACCAATACCCGCAAAATAAAAAATATATATGTATTGGGATTGCAACCCCACATATTGTATTGGTTATACACTGCAGTGGCAAGACCTACATTAAGTTGTGGCTGCCTGACCAAGACTAGGCATAAGCTGGTACTACTAAACTCGCAGAGATACAGAGGCTGGCTTGCCTGTGCATCACTGGAGCTGCAAAAAGCTCACCAACAACTTCTATAGAAACCATGCAAAACCTACCTTCCTTGATATTCACAATAAAGGGAAAGCAAGGAGCATAGCTTAGAACAATGACAATGCTGCCGACAGGACATCGAGGAATCTATATGTAGACTATATGCAACGAAGAGGAGAGGACAGCCCACCACGCTGGTTTTGAATGCATTGCATTGGAACAGCAGAGACTACCATTGCTGGTACTTATCAACCCGATGACAGATCTGGTGCAAAAAGGTTCAGCACAGAGGTTATTAAACCTAATAAAGAACTGACCTGTTTATGTAAAGAAATACCCTAAATTCGAAATAATACGGTAAACTTCAGGCTGCGGTATTAAGGAGATAATAAGAAGACGTGATTCGTACTCGGTGAGTAAATTAATCAATCAAGTAAGTATAAGGATCGGTAAAAAAAGATGTTGAAGTTTAATAACAGGGAAATTTTCTTATTGTTTCAGATATTTGTGGATTTTCATCTTTTACCGAATCTGAACTGTAAATTTAGGAAAGGTACTACACCTAAACATGCATAGTCATCCCTACGTTTTTTTGACCTATTAAAATTCCAAGAGCCAATGAACATCATAGTGAGCATGTCCGTTTTTGTATAAAATCTATCAACACCGAATGGAAAGCCTTCATTAATACAACATTCTGTATGACTAGTGTGCTTGTGCGACACTCAATGCATCTTCTCGATCTAGTCCTATCAGTTGTTGTAGTTTGGCTTATCCTTTCTGTTGCTTAAAAGACTTCCCAATGTCTTTCGCGAGGTAAAATACATATGTCCATGCTCAGCTCTTTATGATACCATCTATAATTTAAGAAATACTATAGATTGGTGATTTAACAAACTTTTTCTCCCAATTTACTACTAAGGTTAAAATCGCAGAGCTTTTCACATAGTGTTTTACATTTTCTTTAGATTTCAAACTATATCTATAGAACAGTAACTAATACAGATCGATACTTCTTTAATGAATTGCAATTCTTGTTAAGTCTCGCCTTATTAAGTGAACATTTTATTAATCTCTTACTTAAGAAATCGGTGCAGGTCATTTTATGGAGTCCGTAGTGATTTAAATCCACTCATTATGAATGTATTAGAGTCAATTTCTTCTCTTCAGGTGTCTCTCTATAATATATTACTGTATCTCATTAATAAGCCCCTTAGGAGCAGAAATTGATTATTCCTTCCTTTTTCGGGTACCGGGAATAATGCATATTGGTAATACATTTTTCTGAATTCGTTTAGACTTCTCTTGAAAATGGAAATTCACGGATTTCCAAAATAATTGCCTGAAAGACATAAATTAGCGGAAGGCGGAGTGATAAAGTATCTTGTGTGTATTACTGCGCTGCATAGAATCCTTCCATACATCTTTCCAACTTCTATTAACATTCAACTGCTTGTACCCACATATTTGACAACGATCTAGATAAAACTAAATCTGGGTGATGCATTCAAATAAAACACAACGCAAACTTCAGATTTGGTGTTCGCATAAAGCTACATTCGAAGTAACAAATGTAGATCCGGTTTTTAAAAGACTCCCAGATATATCAGCATAACTGCACTAAATCTCTCGTATGATTGAATCCGATTCCTTATTGTGTTCGGAAATTTTATTGCTCTGCACGTTTTCTATTTAAATTGATCCTCTCGGAATTGGGCGCCAGCATGGAATTACGGGGTACCTACAACAGTAGAATACGATAAAATAACACAAATGTGCAGCGACGATCATCTAAAACGAGACCACTGTAAGCAAACATCGACCTTATGCGCGCTTTGTAGGAATAAAACAGATTTCCATGCCAGAGAGAGTCCGTAAATGGTCCGCTGTAACTTTGCAAGTATGTGGTGGTCCATTCACGGATTATATTTAGGTACTTCCTTGTTGTTCTTGTTTGTCTTTGCTAATTTATAGCTAACACTAAAATTCTTATAATTATAACAGCACTTACTTGAAATTTATGGTAAAACAAGATATATGATATTGTAAATAACATATATTTATGTAATCCTTTCCTAAATGAGCTATATAATAAGAATTATTACAATCGAGTAAATGTTAGTTCTTTTCTAATGCACGGAATAAATGAAAAGTAATGAACGGATTTAAATATTAAAATTTAAAAACATTTTGGCAGTTGACAATTTTATCGTAGAACTATATCGTATTTAATTAAAACTCATTAATGTTATTACATATTTTTTTTAAATACTGCAAACTGTTTTAAAGGTTCACATTAAATATGCAAACTAGAGATGAAACAAAGATTGTACATGGTGTACAGGATCTACTAGCAAAAGAAACTTATTCTTCATATTTTAATACTTTCATGTATTCACAGTGTAACATATTTGTATTTTAAATTATACAAACTAAATAGTGACTAGACTTAGGGTAAAATCTGTTTTATTGACAGACATATAAGCAATGCAACGTATTGCTGTGGTTAGACAACCCTTTTCGCGAGTTTTGTTAGGTGTGCTGGTAGTCGATTGTACATTTTTGACCCAGTAATTTACCCCAGTCCTACTTCTCATTACACAGTGGTGCTGAAGTTTTAGGTTGATGTTGTGGCCTTGTGGGGTAAATTTCATGCATCCGATTGGGTGGACGCAAGGTGCCGAGTCCGAGATGGACATGTACTACAGTTGGCAAGTATAAAAGCGGCCGGAATAGTGAGCACTTGATGCTGCTTGAATATTTCCCTGCAACTAGCTCTATAATTAGATTGAGTCATTGCTCTTACCGCTTCCTGTTGCTGCAGGAAAATTATCTGAGCCTTGCTAGACGACCCCCACACTATTATTCCCATTTGTCCTCGAAGGAAGTGGCGAGTATGACGTTTGCGCGGCTTGATAAGTGGATGCTCGTCTCACACCCTTCGAATGACATATATTGCCCTGGAGAGTTTTAGTTTGGAGAAGTTTTATTATGGGAGCTCATTCAGTTGGCAATTTAGATCTACTCCAAGAAAGGGCAGATTCATTTTACGTCACTGTTTTAATCGTATAAGTCAAATGCTTCTTTTGCTTTATTTTAGTTGAAATAATACTAGCAAACCATTCTCTTGTCTCTTGTACTCCCTAAGTTTTTTGATGTAGTTAGGCCCTGTCTCTCGATGATGTAATGAGAGATGTATCATAAGCAAAAAGAATACAGTCGACGTTGATGTTTTGCGGTAGATCATTGATGTAAATTAAAAAAAAGTAGTGGGCCTAGGACGGAACTTGGGGCACTCCCGAACACACCACCAAATAATCCGATTGCGTCCCATCGCACTCCATTACCTGACGCCGACCATCAGATACGGAACCAACAATTGTAATGGTGGTTCCCTTACCCCTAATGACATAAACTTCCTCTACTCACCACTCAGTAAAAATACTTCATTAAATTCAACAAATACTCAATTTTGAAAAATATGAATTGGTATTAACTATATTTCTGTTAATTATTCAAAAAAAGATATTCAAATCAAACAAAATTTTATTTTTGGAAATGTGGTTGAATTTAACAATAAATTTGTAAACATTAACATAATGTTGTTCCATTATATTAATAGCTGTAAATTGAACAAAAAATATTTTTAAATTGAAACAAAATGTACATTGAAAATAAACAATTGTTCAGTGTTAAACAAAAAATGCAACAAAATGTTTTTTTGTGGATTCAAAAAAGAGCGATTTGACTATATAAAACAGCAAAATTATAGTATATTCCAAACAAGTTTGTTAAATTAACACAAGTATTTTCTGAGTGAGTATATCGTGCGAAACGGGTCGAAAGCCGTACTAAAGATCACATAACGATATCTGCACCTCTGCACCCTCATCCAAAGTGCCCAGCTATTTTTTGTCAACTATTTCCATCAAAGCGTAGTAGTCAACTTCCATCCCGGTAACCATGTGCCCCATGAGGAGGTGTGTTGTCAAAAATAGCAGATCAATCGTGTTTTAATGGCTACTTCACATAAACTTTAGATAAAAGGTTTGCAGTATGATACAAAGTTTGAATTCGAAGGCCATCTAAAGTTTATGAAGCCCTATCTAAAGTTTATGAAGCCAATATCAATATTGGCCTATAGCTGCTTGGATCTTTCTTGTCACCTTTTTTGTAATCGTACAACTCTTGCGAATTCAGTCTTCTGGAAAATGTCCGCTTCGAAACTAAGATTTATTAGATAGGTCAGTTGTGGGGCTATTGTATTTATAATTTTGTTTTAGTAACCTCGTTGAGAATCCATACACATCCAGTGTATCTTTACAGTTTAGTATTTAGTATTATTAGTTTAGCAGTTTTAGTATTAGATCTATAGTATATGTGTTATATATTTCAGGCGTATTTATAGACACATAATTATCCACTGCGCACCGCAGGTATAAAAGGGATTATCGTTTCTTTACTAGAGTATACATTTATAGTTGACAAATTTCAAGTATTCCATGTATATAAGTTTAGGACGTCCCCCTTGCGAATTAGCTAGAGAGGGCTATGAAATTCAAATTTGGTGTCGATTTAGATGCTCGTAGCTGTACATACCTACTACATTTGATTTTGTTTTCGCACTTTTTAAGTTTAGCCATTTTATTATTTTATAGTTACTTTCATTCCAATTCTGTTCCTATTTGTAAGACTACGATTCCTTTAGAACAGGATTACTTAATTAGAGTAATCTGAGCTATACTATAATTTAACTTAAATATTATCATTCATACAGCAAAGTATACCAAGCACATCTGTTTTTAAATCTCTACGGTTCAAAATCCCGGCAGCGAATGCAATGAGAAACAGAAACCCAATCCAATCTTGCACCAAGTTACGTCTAGTACGGAGTGCTATTCTTTCCAATTTTTCACCGTACTTTACCTATTTCCGTCTTATTCCCGGGGAAAGCTGCCACCACCTAAAGACACAATTCCGAGGTACGAAATTTTAAAAAATGTTGATGTAAATATATTTCGGGCGATTTCGAGAGCTCGAAGTAAAATTGAATTTCTTCGTAACAGGCAGCGCGATACGAAGCTGCGAACTTGTCAGACACGTCAGGGAGAAAATAACCGACGGGTTTAACTTTCCACGGGTGGTTGCGTGAAATAATAAAAACGTGACAAATTCCCCTTGACATTTTAATTGTCGGCATTAAAATTTAGATGCGGGTGTCAATTTTGACAAACGTAAGATGAACAACGCATGCATAATTGTTATACTATAGCATAAATAAATAACGCAGTTAAATATTAATTCATTAGTCTTCATACATTTAGATATAATATTATTGGAAATTAAAACTACTACAGTGGAAATATAGCATGTTTCCTTTAAAACGTGATGAAAGTTATTGTGAAAAGATGTCGTTTTCTCATTGTTGATGATTGAACAAATAGCGCAATTATTTAAGAAGAAAAAAAAAGGATAAAATTCATTATCGGATTAATTATTTATAATAAAACAAAGTAACCCATTGTATAAATTGACACCAGAATGTTAAAGAATACTACTGCAAACAGGTTTTTTAAAAGTTGCAAGCGCACCTTTAAGAAGAAATTGAGTTTTTCTGAAGATTTGAAATCGAGGCACCCTAAAATATACCGAAACCAACTCTTGAATTGATATCATCCAATAAACATTAACCCTCAAACTGGTTTCAAAGTAGGACGTTATTGCAGACTTGTGTAAGTATTAATGGAAATTGGTCCGAGAAGAACTGTAAGATACTCTGTAAAGCTTAGCGTATTGATATTCACTTATTATGTACAGGTGGGCGTATAATAGTAGTTAGTTGCGGATAAACGTGATCTACAGTGAACGTTGGTGTTTGTGAGCAATGTTAATTTCCTTTGGGTGCCCACCTCATTTAGGGCGCTTGACATCGTCCCAAGTCAGTTTAAAGTCAATACCTACGGAACTAATCGCTTTAAGTGCTGATTGGCTGTCAGAGAAAGTCGTGATTCACAATGGTTAATTACAGCCACCTTAGTCGCAATACTGTTGTCTTCCTGCTAAAGCTTACCGAAAGAGTTTTTTAGGTTTCTTTGCATATATTCCAACTCCTACACCATAATCTGTTTTAGGGGCGTCTGTGTACCAATTCGAGTCCGCTCTTACTAGAGTGCTTTCCCCAAATCCTTCTTATCTATTTTCCATCTAGGTTAAATTTCTAAACAATGATACCACATGGCATCCCCACAAGGTGTGCCTTCTTAAAAGCACCGTTAGATTAGGATTAGATTAGATCAGGATTGGGGCTGCCTGTGGACCTACTTCACCGTGATCTTTTCAGATCTATTGTTGTCCCTTTTTTGCCCAGAGGACGCTCTCTAATTTTGTCCTTTTAATTAGGCTTTGGTATCCCATTTAGCATTTTGGCCACCCCTGATTATCGCACCTTTGGCCACCATTCTATTACTCCGTACGTTATCATGGATTAGTTTAATTATTCTTATATATAACTACAGAGTCATTTTAGGGCTACGGCCCCAATTTCTTCCACAGAGCCTCCTGTACCTGCCAAGAGTAGTGGTAGCTTTGTTTATTGTATTCCAGAAATGTAAGTTTCATATAAGTCTTTGATTAAAGGTGTTTGGCCTCTTTGACATATCTAATCTTCTCTTCCTATTACTAGTGGCTGTAAACCTTCTAGCATTCTTTTTTTTTTGTAAACGTGACAACCTGTGATTTTCAGCATTGACTGATGGTCGCTCTTGTTTGCGCTATTTATTAACCGTATTCGGAGCGGTTTGCATGCGTTTCACTGGAACCTTTGGAGACTGCTCTCTAACGACTATTGTAACGTCGTCGTAGCTCACAGCAAGGGGTATAAAACTCCACCCTACCACCACAGCCTTCCTGTCTCCGCTTGATGGTAATCTCACCTTCGTAATTGCCCTTCTTTCCAAGGCTGAATCTTATCCAAAGTCTTTTTTCCTTAAAACCTCAATAATAGAATTTCTGGTAACATTATTGAAAGGTACCTCAATCTCAAGAAGAGTCGTTATGGCTATCTCTTTGTCTTCTATCGACTTTGTAATTAGCCTGCTGAGATCGACTAATGCGACCTCCACAGATTTTGCCGGTTGATAGATATATTGGCTATTACTGAGTGGCTGTTATCCCAACGCGGTACGTCTTATGTATCTATCCACCAATCCTCAACAGTTTTGAGTAAAGAGGAGGTTGGGCTTATTGACCTGTATAACTTAGGCGTTTGATCGGATAATTTACGTCTTAGGTAGATACAGCACCCTTACCTTTTGCCATGTAGTTAGAACATGTCCTCAAGCTATGCATGTTCTAGCGACATAAATAATTATTGCTTTCTACCAAAACAAACATCGCAGACTATTTATAATTGTCAAGTAGTAAATCAGAAGAATATTTTTGGAGTTTATTTGATAGTGTCATGATATAATGAAATGAATAAATAAGTAAATAAATGGATAGTGACGTAAAATTTGAACCTATAAGCGTGTTTCTTGGCGATTTTTTTGAGCTTATTTTCGACTGTGCGTACAGTAGAGGCTGAATGCATTATATGACCTATCCCAAGCTTCTTTCAGCATCCATTGTACGCATATTTCCAGTGTAAACCATCGGGTAAATCACCAACAACCAGTGAGCAAACAATAAGCGTCTCCTATACGTACTTTACTACCATTTACGGCGATACAGTCCTTTTTAGAATGTACCTACTATCAGGCTTGTAGTTTTGTCAATAAACATCATAGTATAGTGTAGTATAGTAGATCGTTTGCTTAATGATACGTCTCAAATAGTAGGATATTGATAATTGTGGAATCAAACGCATGTTTTAGACAACCAAATTCACAAAATTAAATACACCCTGAGAGAGAGTAACATTACACTATATAGGCGGATAAAACTGTGTTCATCCCAGCACTATGCGAGTGGTAAGTTGTACAGAAAAGTTTTTTTGTTTTCATGCTAGCGTGAATATTCGTACACATTTAGATACTAAAAGTTTTTCCTTAATTCTGGATATACGATAGATAACTTATTTCATCGTTTAATGTGTTTTTTCTTTTACTTATTTATAATCTATATTTTGTAATTAATTTTATGATTATTTGGTAAAGACACTGATGGTAATGTCAAAATGTTACAATGAAAAGAAGGCGAAAATTGATATACCGCAACAGCTGCAGTTATGGGCTATTAATTTATTTTCCTTACATATTTTTTTTAATTATGCTGCTTACGAAATAATGAAGTCCCTTTCCGCGCAATTTGTTTTAAACTAAAGTTGCCCTTGCCAGCTATGGATACCTTTCTATTCTAGTATATTGAATTCACTGCTATTAACAAATTCATTAAAGTAACCGAGGAAGTTATACTCGACTTCAGGGTGCTAGAATTTAAGAAAATTTAATCAACTTTTTCCAAGCAATATCACTACTAAACATTCGGAAAATTCAGCGGAAGTATTTCAACTATCTTTCGGCAGACGGAATCTAACGAAGTAGTTAGACGAGCGGGGAACAGACAGAGAGAGCAATGAAGGGTTGAAGATGGGAATGCTTGGATCTCAGTAGGGGTGATTCGCAATGTAGCCGGGCAAAACTCATTAACCAATCAGATCAAATTCCAATTTCTGTAATCACACGAAAGCACAGGCTAACTTTGTAAACATTTAATTGCGTTCTTATTGTCAATGAGTAGAGGTTCGTGTACAAAGAAGACACTCAAAGGCTCAGTTGGCGTTGGAATATCTTCATTAGCAGTAGAGTACTGCATCGGCATCTAATTAGATATATTGCACTTGCAATAATGTAATATCCGACATCTGCGAAGCAACTTCGCCATACCGTGTGCCTAACATGTTTTTAAAATATAAAGGAAAATACGTTTTATATATAATATTTTGCCATAATGTGGCTAATTTAATTTTAAATAGCAATTCTAAGTGATAATTGTATTAAGGAATAATATATAGAACCTTTCAAATATTTGAAAAGTGATAGGTAGTTTTTATATACCTGATAAATTTGTTCTTCAATATCTTGCATTCTTTGACTGCATAACTATTGAAATGGAGTTACAAAATCTAAATAATTTGATTCAAATATGGTAATTAATGAAATGGCGAAAAAAATGAGCAAATATTTTATTTTGCATTAATTATAATTATACCCGAGATCTGCAACGCTTCGGCGCTAAAAACTTATCTCGTTTTCAAAATACAATTTGAAATTAAACTAAAGATATGAAAAAACAATGCATGCAATATTTATCCCATTCCAAAAGTTGGAAACAAAGTATATTTAAAGGTTTTTACCCAATTTATATCTCATTCTGGATCATTAGGAATATATCCTCTCACTAGCCATGTCTTTTACCAATCAGGTTTCCTTCCTTCCTGTGTAACAACTCATGAAGCGCCCGTCACAGATCAGGAACTATCCTTGGTTCTACCTCAAGAACCTTTTGCAACACTCCAATCCAATGAGTGAAATCTGAAGAAATGCCAAAAGGTAGGAAAAAAAGAAGCCACTAGCATTTTAACTGATGCCTTAGAAATAAATTTAAATGCAGAAGAGCACAATGTAAAATTCAGGAAGAAAAAAAAACAATTTTAAACAGAATTTGGAAAAGTCGTAAAAGGAAATGACTAGAAAAAAGTAGCGGCTTTGATGTTGAAGAGCTTGTACTTCATCGTTACTGAATAAAATAATGTTTACTTTTTTTGTGTCCTGTTGATTTGACTTTATAACTGTTCCCCTAACCTCATGGCAGCATCCCTTTGAAAGCACATTGAGAATTAAATGGGATAAAATCACATATTTTCATAAACACTTAAATTGAACGTTTTTGAATTAATGAATATGTTCGAATATACCGACATTATACATAGTTGTAAGTACATATGATTAAGATTATTGTGTTGTAGTTAACATGAATGCATTATTTATTTATAACGCTCACTGGAATATGAATTTTGTTAATTTAGATTGACAAAAATGTAAACATATATCTCTCAAAATTTCTAAACCTGAAGAAAAAACATTAGTATAATAAATATAATATTCCCAAAATGTAAAATTACTTATTGTTAGGTAGAAAATATTTTTTGATATATACAACGTATCATTTAAATAATTACTAAAACATTGTTATATTGAAAATTGAGATCTTACAAAATTGGAACAAAAAATGGCTAATTCGCTTCATAATTGCTTGAAAATTTCACCGGGTATAACATAAAGAGCAGCAAGGAATTTTCACTAATTACATACAAGACATATATTTTTTCACTTAATACTCTCACGTATTGAAAATATCCCAATCATTGTAATTCTTTTAATCTAATAATAGGATTTTAAATGCTCACGGATGATCTAGTGCTCCACAAACCTCAATACGTATTTGTTAGGTTTCACCAACGCGAAATCGATATATTACCTGAAGAAATACTATCATCCGCAGAAAAAAGCCAAAACAAACGTGCAGCAATGAATCTTTGCAGGTCCGCATTTTAATGCTTTGGGCATTGTAATTAAAAACAAAAAATGTGTACAACGCTTCGTTTATTGCATCTCTACACCATTGGACGTTGGGAATTTTGGAAAGCGAATGAATCAACCGCACGTAAACTGTTCATGTCGATGTTCTTGTGTGAGTGTTAAGTTTTTGGCAAATAGTAATTACGAGGGGCGTAGCAGTGAAATTTACGCATAATATGTTTTCATATTTGGGTTTGGTGAAATCTGAATACGATCTACTATCGAATAATAGTTGATATCAATAAAATACTAATAAATACCTTTTATACCATATATACTAATAAAATAAAAATAAAAGTAAAAGTTACAATCAAACAGGGCGTAGTTCTGATTTTCGGTCGTTTCTGACACAATGATACGTCCGTTGTAGGATGTAAGTATGGCGGCTCGATAACACCTGAGCAAAACTATAGAATTGATACAGTTGCAGTTATATAATTAATGCAAAATCAGAAGAACATAACACATATTTTACTTAAAATAAATACGTTAATTTCAATGTTAAAATTATGATTGCATAAAATCGTAAAAACAAAAAAAAAAAAAAGAAAACTTCCTACAAATAACTGCAAAATAAAACCAATTCTTCATAGAAAGATTGTTACTTAATTCTCTAAAAAAATGAAATATTTTTTTTCTGGCGGAACATCTGAGATGGGCACCAGGTCACTTTGGGATCAGAGGCAATGAAATAGCTGACACGTTAGCAAGGGACGCCAGCGAGCTGCCATTTGTAGATCCAGAACCGACGTGTGGTAGCTCATATGGCAGTATCAAAACGTTTGTCAAGTCCCAACTTGCTGCTAGGCACTGCTTCTTTTAGAATGGACTCGCTGGCACTAGACAGTGTAAATCCCTAGGGCTTCAACCGAATGACGAAAGACACAGTAAGGCAGTCTTTATGAGCAGGGACAGATTGAGATTACTCAAAGGAATCATAACTGGGCACTACGCACTAAATAAACACATGCACTGCATGGGGCTAGTGAACTCTCCCCTGTGCAGAAAGTGTGGAGAGCGGAGGAAGCTCTTGCTCACCTTCTTGTCAGCTACCCGGCAGTGGACGGGGAGAAGCAGACGCACTTTGGGGTCGATCGATTGGACGGACCCAGAGTCGGTAAGTTAACTCTCAGCCAAGTAGCGAACTTTTTTGATAGAGTACAACCTAATTAAGAGGGCTAAAATTGACATGGGGCACGATAGGTTTTTTTGGCCAAGTTGCTCTCTTCGGGTTTTCACCCTCCCATGGTTTAAAAATATATTTTTTTACGGACCCTTTAAAATGTGGCCGCTAGTCTGTATTTATATAATAGAACCAGTGATTTATGTGTACAAATTCGAAAACACTTTTAGGTTTAATTTGGAATATTATAATGATTCTACAAGAACTAAGTAAATAAATGACGAATTACATTCCACCGCAAATTTGGGTGGCAGCATTAGAATGTACCATCATTTACCTAAAATTAAAAAAACAAAATCATTTTTTAATTTTTTCGAGGGTCTTTTCTTTGTCATAACTTGATTGTTGATTGACTTTCTCTAAATCAACCTCTCTTTAATTAGAATTTTTCTCTACATCGAATTCATAATTTTGTGTGTGGTAATTGCAATGCATTTGTAAACGCCATTCTCTCATTCCAATTCCTAAATTCGAACTCTGCCTTAATCGAATCAAAAATTCCGACAATTTATGAAAATTGCAATTTTCCTTTCTCCAAATCGAACATCGGTTTGCACAAATTTGCAGCAGTTAGAAGCATACTTTGAAGAACAAATCTGTAGCACAGTTTTGAAACAAACGGAAATTACAGACCTTTTTAAAACTCAGTAACTATTTGTTGTTTAATTACATATAACTGTAATTGAAGTGTATGTTATAAGAATCTGATTTTTTCTCTATATTATACGTATATACTACGAACTGATATAACATTTCTTGTCCTACTTCGTTTAATTTAAACTCTCTCTAATTTGAACAAATTGGAATACTGCATGAGAATTAGAAATAGAGAGAGTCAACTGTACCAGCAACAGTACTTCTGTTGATACTATTTTATATTTAATGTATAATTAAAGCAATTTTAAAACTAAAATAAAACTGAAAATCAAAAACTTTAACAATTAAATGTCAATGTTTGAAATGACTTAGCTAATTTCGACTTCACATCGCATATTAAATAAAACACTAAACAAATCATGTGATGGATATGTGTGCTAATCTTATATTTTCTTTATCTTACAAATGCAATATTTTCTTTGTCACTGATTGCTTTTCAAATAAGTTTTCAATATGTGCTTAATTTTTAATATATTTTCATAAGACGTCTATTTGAACTAGGGCTCTAATGATAGCAACATGAAGTCGAAACTAGTCCATTATATCATTGAGATGTGAGTGGGAAAATTTTTTATTTCTAATTATTTTTACTGTTAAACGCACAAAGCCAATTTGTATACAATTTTACGTTAATTCATTTCTCTTCATTTATTTAATTACTACTGTAGTAGTAATTAAATAAATTATATTCCAACTACTCCTAGAAATACCTATAATAAAGTAAATAAGTAAATTTAATTAATAAACAAAGATTATAAACTTCTGCTTCTCAATTTTTTAAAAGAAGAGCTTGTAATGTCAAAAAACTACTAAAATTAAGGTTACTCGAAACATGAGAAAGGCATCACATGTAATGCAATCACCTAAAGAACCTTTTGTGTAATTTTTCACAAGAATTAAGTATTTATTCTATAATTTGCTTGATAGGAGGCAATTTGTACCATAGACTACCCACTCTTAGAATAAATTTGATGTATACAACCATGTTCCGTATAGATCTTTAAAATCAACATTTTTATTTATTTAGGGTAAATATGACATGTTGCTGACGGTTAATGTCATTTCTTATATTGCCTTGTATCCCACGCTAATACAATTACTTCCTGCATTATGGGTTGACTATATTTAAAACTTCCTGAAATTAATTATTTTACTGTTTTCTCGAATGGTCATGATTTAAAAAAATTGGAAAGAAAAAACAGAGTACGTTAAAGTATTAAGCGAAAAAAAAAATAGGGAGTAGCACTAGGATTCTCATATAAACTATTATTATGGAAAAACTACGGAACAATAAAAGTTGTACCGCACCAAGCATCCCAACAAGTAACAATTTATCATTTAGAATAACGTTGTTAGTACTTACTTTTACTGTGAATGTTATTCCTGGCAGAGCACACTAATCTGCACAGAAAGAAAAAAGCTCCTACATTCTTTTGTCGAAGTTGTCTCATGCTGAGATTTTATTCCATAACTGCCGTTTTTAACCGATGTTAGCGCATGTATGTTGTGTATATGCAACCAGCATTAGACATATCGAGATTATCTCCACATAACTATATACATAGCGGTGTAAAAAATATAACTTACGAGTTATACGTAAAGAGCATGTCATTTAAATAGGTGAGTATACTACAATATACCGGTCATATATTCTTGGAATCGTACAGTAAACTAGAATAATTTACTGGTACTTTGCTTTTTACCTTAAAAAATGATAATAACATTCATGGAAATATATTCTTCTGTTCGTTAAGAGGTATTTTCCCTTTGCTTTTCTCTTTTTTTCTCATTTACGATCGAGAAATCAATAGTAACCATTTTACCAATTGGAAACTATTTTACCTGCCCTCCAAATATTTTTTTCAAATTATGAAGAGTCTTAGATAGATTTAATAGATGTCATTTTTTGTTGATTTCAAAAAATATTTAGGTCACAAATATATAAAAACGGTTTATTGGCATGCAGAGGTAAAATAGATATAATAGCAAACATCCCAACCCAAAGAATGGAGTGGAACTAAAATCATTCTTATAAATGAGGAAAATCACACAAATCACTATACTTGTATTGTGTTTTGGCAAATGTAGTATTAAGGAAGAACTGCAATAAACTACAAAGTGATTTCTATACTAGAACAATGGCATAACAAAACGTCTTAACAATAGGTCAACAGAAAACAGAATATACGGTATCCTCAAGTAAAACAAATACATAATTGTCGTTTTATTCCTGTATAAACAACGTATCAAGAGCGAAAACATAAATACGCGTTTTACGAATAACAAATAAAGGATTATTTTATTTGTGACTTAGCTTTATCCGAATAAATTTTGGGCCATTCTGTTTCCACCTAACTTCGCTAACTGCAAATGCTGATTGCATTTAGAGGATTCTTGGTATACAATTTACATTAAAATACTTATTTGATGCACTCAATTTTAAAGAAACTCATAATCATTAAAAAAAGTACCAAATTCATGATAGCAATTTGAATGAAATTATTTATTAATAAACCTTGAATTTAATAATAGCATTCAATTAGTTTGGGTAAAACGAATTTAATTACATGAATTGAGTTGTTTCATTTCATTCGACTGTAGGTAAATACTTGAACCCTTTTTAAATTTTAATTAACAAACTGCGTCCGTGCTTTTATTGACAAACTAAAGAATATCGATTCAAATTAACTGGACACGGCAGAGAGGGTGGGTAAATCAAATTAACGTCACAAAACGATTAAACAATTTTAAACAAAGTCATTCATCCGTACCAGATTTTTTATTTCTAATTTTAAGGGTATGCTAAATGGGTTCTATTTAAACAAAAGCCGATAATTTTGTTCTATTGTATAATAATTTATAATCGATAAAATTGAATTAACAAAAATAGCTGTCCTTATTCCTAATATATGTTTATTTGTGATTGTTACTTCACCTTTTTTCTAGTGTGTTAATATGTTGCGTTTATAATGACTAGAGTGTCTACTTATACGGGCCACACTCGTCCAGCGCAATGCAGAACATTTAGCTATAGTATATCTTCAAAGCAGTAAAATCACCCGCACCGATTGGTGTATCTAGTATCTAGCATGGTATAAGTATATTAGGTATATTCACGCGAATGCAGTGATGACGCTCCATGGGAGCATATACATGACGTGAGCATACAGTAGAAGAAATAAATATACTGGAAGTATCTGTAAAGTGTAGGAAGGTGTACACCTTTTGCAATTAAAGAAGGAACATTATTTATTATTTAATCAAAGATAACCAAGAATTATAAAAAAGGTGATTTTCGCATCTTTTCACCGCACAATCAGGCATTTTATGCAATTTAGCAACCTGTAAACGAAATTTGTATAAATATGCATAACGACCACTTAACTTCTCACCTCAAAACGTAGTATTTATACGGAGATACAAAATAAAATAGAACCTAATTCAGAAGCTATATTTAAAATAAAAATCGTCCACAAAACAATAAAAATAAACAATAAAAATAGAATAATGAAAAATAAACGTTTATAATTACACTCTTAATCAAACATACACTGTAAACGCTTCGAAAAATATGAAATGGTTGTCTGATGACGCGCGATGGTGATGCGCAAAAACCTCTTGTGAGCATACCCAATATGTACCATACTATCTAGTATCGTATCAGTGTTAGCGAGATAGTGCAACTCCCCGTTAACGTTTTACGCATTGTAAATATAATACAATGTCGGGCGTAGAAAATCCAAGAAAACGACCATTGTTTTATAATGTAGAAAAGTATATCGGTGAATTCCAGGATTTATATGATGGTGGTGCCAAAATAGTTTGTACAATGTGCGATAAACAGTTATTGTGCTGGCACAAATCCGACTACAGTTTGGTGGTGCTTCATCTGATCCGGTATTTACCTATAAAGATTATTTTAATTATGCGTATGTTACATCCGTAGATATTGAACGGTCTTTTTCAAAACATAAGCGTGTTTTATCCCCACGACAAAAGCGGTTTAGTGAGAAAAATCTTGAAACTTTGTAGGAATAAGTTTCAGCAATCCTATACCATTTCTGCTACTTAAATAAAATAAGGGACTTATGCATGATATTTATAGTTAGTTTAAATAATAAACTTGAATGGTCTTTTTCAAAATATAGGAGAGCATGTTTTATCATCGTGACAAACGCGGTTCAGTGAGAAAAATCTTGAAACACTTCATACTATATACTTTTCAGCAGTCCTACACCATTTCTGATACCTAAACAAGGTAAGAGGATTACATATAATATTTATAGTTAGATAAATGAATAATTTTGCTATTACCCAACACTGTATTGTCTGTTTCTGTTAAAGGTTAATGTCACATACATGACACTTAGTACTGACTTGGCGCGCAGACGAAAGTTGACCATTCTAATAATCACTCATGTAGCATTGAATCGAGTTAAAAATATTGCATTTGTTTTTGTATTATATCAAACTATTATCTAGAAAATGACCTTGCATCCTTAGGCGACAACTTTTTACAATATTACGTTTTATAAAATCGTACGGTACTTTCAAGCATTAATTATGCTGAGTATAACTGTAAATATTCAATATGTTATTATGAATATGACTAAACAATACATAATGCAACAGTTGTAAATAAAACTACGCAACCGTAACATTTCTCAAACGACTTTTGGATAATTGCTAATTAAGTTAAGTAATAAAAAAGTATGTGGAAAATAAAGAGCGTCTGCCCCTAAAATTTCTATTTGAGTCGTAGGAGCGTCCTCTTGGAAAGGAAACAAACACATCAACAGTAATTTATGTAATTATTTTCTAATTCAAACTTTCAATCTAGGTTGTTAATTAAATTAAAGCGAGAGAACTTAGTATCCTTGTCGCTGGTCACTGGTATGTATGTACGCGCTACAACAATTAATACAATATCTGTTTTATTTATTTTAAGAGGTGTAATACAAATATATCATGTTATGTGCATGTATCACAATTTTTGATTAAATGTATATCCTTGACTCAATAATGGTTGCCGACGAGAAAGTCGGAGTATTTTTTCACTGCTCGCAGCTGTTCGCCTATACATTACTGAGGTTAGTTGCGCAGATATCGATTTTTATCGTTATAAGCACTATCAGTAAGAAAGCTTTACGGAAGAAAGCCGTGATGTCCTTACGATAAAAATCGGTGGGTGTGTAACTAATTTTGGTAGTGCACAGACGAATAACTAATTTCAATTTCAGTTCGGTAACATTCATTATGTCGCGACTGCACGTAGACTCCATAGAAACATAAATACATAATATTTTAAAATGAATGTTAGAAGTCCATAATGTGAAACCATATTCCATTCTGAAATATGATGCCATTAAATTAATTCTAAAGACTATGATTTCCACAAACTAATCTATAAACTATTCTTATAATACGATTTCCTAGGTAATAAATTATTTTTACTCTTTTCGTTTGTAGATGACAGAGCACACATAAATGCTTCATAGTTCACAGTTTCTTTATCCATTAACTTGCCTAAGCACTTTCGTTTCTGGTGAATATACGAAGCATTACTTCTAACATGGTATGTCTAATCTATTCGATTCGACCAAAATGGAATCTTTTGTCCGCAATTACACACTCCAAATTAGAAAAATTTCCTTATAAAATTATATCCACGACATGGCGTGCTCTTTTTTGTAATAGTTGATTGAGAAATAAAAATGGATCAGCAAAGCGCTATGCATAGAAGCTAAAACTAAGTGATCGAAATAATAACGATACCTATTATTAAATAAAATAAATTTTATACTGATAAAACCGATTTATTTGATAATACTAAATTTTGTTTAAGTCAATTGAATATTGAGTGAAATATGGGCAAACAAATATTTGGTTAATTCTATCAAATTATTTGTTCATATAACCCTTTATTTATTTGAAATAACTAAATATTTTGTTGGATTAACTAAATTTTCTAAATTTTCATGATAAAATTTGTTTGAAATTATTTTATTGTCCTGAACAAATTGGTTGTTCCGTGTTTTAATATTAAGTAAAATTTAAACCTCATAAGATAAATAACGTCAACTCTAATTAAATGAAACAAATATTATCCTCATACTACCACGAAGTCACTGAAGATCTCATGCGTGATAGTTTGCAAAATTTTGCAAAAAAAAATAAATAAGTTACACGTAATACAATCGGGGTCACCAGTGATCCCATTTAAATATATCTTATCATCTTTTTTATTTCTTAATTTTTTCGATATTCTAAGTCTGAACATTTAATGGTAAGGAATTGTTGGTAATCAAGATGTTGCTGTTAACTCAGATGCAATGACAAGGATTTCACTGAAGTACAATCAAAATACGAATCTGAAAATGGGTTTGAGGCAAACAATACATCTGGTAATGTTGATGACCAACAACAAGATTTTTGCTTGTGCTAAGATCCACAAACATGTAAAACGAGACGAAAATCACCACGAAATGTAATCCATCAAAAAAAGAGGGTTTAGAGTATAACCAAAGCAAAACGTGAACACAATTTAGTACTTTTAGACTATTTGATGGAGATAATATTGTAAACCACGTCTTTCCATGGACTAATGTCCAAGGTAGATTCAAGAATCGAGATTTATGGACACTTCTGAATTCCAAAGAATTTTAACGTTTTGCTGGATTGTTGATATGAGAAGGAGGTTAGAAAATTTCTAGCGAAAGAATTATAAATTTATAAAGCATAGAAGATGGTTGCCCTATATTCAATAAAACTATGAGCAGGTGCAGATTACAATTTCTCAATATCTATGGTTTAATGCCGAAATCCAAAGAGAAAATTAAAATTTAGTTAAATAATGACCGGCTAGAGTTTTTCTTGAACTATTTCTATCATTTAGATGGTACATACATACCTTCTAAGCCAGAGTAGTAGGCATAAAAATCTGGGTAGCATGCGACAGTAAAGCTTACAGTTGTCAAATATACACTAGCAAAACCAGTGTGAACGAAATCAAGGCTATTGAGTTGTCTTAGAGCTGACTAAGGATTTGAAAAAAAATAGGTAGAAGTGTTACCACTAACAAATTTTCAATGAATCTCGCAACGAAAATAAAATAAAAAAAATTAACTGTTCTAGGTAGGTACAATTCGAAAAAATAAACCAGAATTTCTTCGGAAATTAGTGAGTATGCCTAGGAGGAAAGTATATTCAATAAAATTTGTTTATCACGACAAAGCCATGTTAGCTTTTTATTATCCAAAAAGGTAAAATTGTTACTTTGCTATTCACCATGCATTATATTGGTGAAGTTCTTGACGATAAGCAGAAAATACCAGAAGTAATTGTTGACCACAATAGAACAACACCAGGGTTATGTTTTTTTCGAACAAATACCGTGAAAAGACAAACAAGAAGATGGTCAGTGACAGTTTTTTTTATAACGTGGTAGATATTACTGCATTGAAGGGTTACAGGCTTGAACCAAAGATATTTTAAAAAATGTTAAAGTTGCAACACATTTATTTGTTACAATTATGAATATGTAACTTTCCTAGAATGTAAAAAACGAAATTTTAATACTTTTTACTGCAATTGTAAACTTCGAAACACGTTAAATAATTTTATGTGTGGTAAAATATTTTTTCTGCAATATTTCTAAAATCTTGTTACTTCATTTAGTAAAAAGTTTACTGTGGTTTCGACTGGTATTGCGTGCTAAAGAAATATATATATCGTAGCTGGAGAATTAAAAATGCTTTTGATACTTATTTTTGATTGAACTTAATTATATATATATATTTCGATATTGAAAGATAGTAAACACTTATGGTTTACCAGGTAATCTTACACTGAACTAGTTCCATTAGCTTCAAACCTAATTACAAAATATCAAGACAGCTCTAATAAATTAACTTATTTACTCGGCCCAACTAATTCTGTTTAAAAATTCATCGGCTTTCGAGCAGTTTACGTTTGTTAAGCAAACTGGAATTTAATACTGGCGTATACGTAAAATGTTCCGGGTTTACGAGATCGCTAGAAATGTGAGTACGCACTGGGAGATAGATCCATTACCCTATATAGAAGGGTTTCCGACGACTATTAAATGCTCGGCAAATAAATATGTTTAGGTTTAATTCCATTAATACTGGTCGATGAGAACATTTTTCAAGCTGATCCACCCTGTTAACAGCTTAAACGTGGAAGGCAGGCGTGATTTGTAGATGTATGCTTACCTCAATACCATTACGTATATGATTGTGAATAACATGAAAGTAATTTTTAACTGTATTAGATGCAATACATGATATAGAGGATTTCTTCATTTTCAAAAATCAATAAAAAAAACTTATCACAAAATTGTGGTTGCTATCACGGTAAAAGGAAATTACAGTAACATCCCAAGTTTTTTGTGCTTGTAATATTGCTGTAATATTACAAGTAGCTAAAAAAAATATATTAAGCTGTGACATTGCTGCACATTTTTACAATTACAGTACTTGAATGTAAAAGTATATCAGCATTACTTATATCTTTGGTTAAAATTGCCTTCCTGTACAATTGCTGTACCTACACCTTAACATCGTTAATGCTACATGAAATTTATCTTTACAAACACGTTAAAAATGTATAGACAAATCATCTGATGACTGCATCAGAGGAATGTAAGGAATTTCCAGATGGTGCTTTTCCGTTCTTACTGTCAATTTTTCTGAAGATTTAACGCAGACAGCAAACGTCATTTTCGAATTCAACCCGCTTATTCCCAAAAGCATTCCCGCAAAAGGCATGGCAAAATTTTCATCGAAACCAACAAATGATTGGTTGTTGGGAAAGGTTTGTTTGTAAAAATAAAAAATAAGAGAAGAATTTTTTTTGATTGAAGTCAAATTATTGAAAACTATCAAGAAGTTTTTTAATAAAAATAGAAACAAATCTTTTTAAAAGAGAAATCATAAACGAAGTATCATTTTGGAAATTGAAAATAGAAAATTAGCGAAGTGGATTAACATATTCTTAGTGGTTTGGATTCGATGTTGGAACTTCATATTATTCAATTCATTCCCTATGCCTAATTTTTACATTTTAAAAAAGTTTAGTATTTCAAAAACAAATTAATTTAAAGAAGTGAAATGAGAACCGTGAAACAGCAAATCCTTCAGCTGATTTAAAGCGACATTCAACTGCAGTAGTCTACAGGATGTTAAAGCACCTAGGGCAAACTTTGTGAATTTTACTCGTGTGTAACTTTGTTCTTTTAAATGGAACACCCAGTATTATATCTTTATGTTAATAGATAGACATTTTAATTGTATTTAAACCAGTACTAAGCCTCTGTATGCCTACCTTCAGTAGTTTTTAAGTTATTTGGCTTTTTTCAGGTGGTCTAAGTAAATTGTCATTACCTAACCTTAATTTAATCTAAGTGGCTGGTATTTTAAGTTGTACCCTATTGGTACCATAAAGGCACACTTGTTGCATGAAAGAACTGATATGTTTGTTATTAGAAGAAACTTTATTTTTCACAGTTTACATGAACATCATAAACGCTAAGAAGTAAATACAAACTAAACACAAACCGTTTTAGTAAATCTAATATCGACGTATATTCGGTTAAACGCTCGAATTAGCGTCCTCTACTAGCTTAATTGGTAAACCGCTTGTCCGGCAAATGGGGGGATGCAGGTTCGAATCCTGCGTGAAAAGAAAAAAATTTCTAAGAAAAATTATTCCTCCTAATTATTACAGTTAAAAGCAGAAATTCATTAATTTGTAATTTTTTTACTGTAAAAAGCTTGCAAATCCTTGCATTCCTCAGCATATTTGGTGTTATTGAACTGAAAACGTTCCTAATTCTCATCTACATATCCTCTGCCGTAGAATCCCCATAGAATAATGTCCATACATGCCAGGTAAACAAAAAACGCTAGCTAGATTTTAAAAAAATTATATAATATTATGTATAACAGAATATATACTATGGAATAGAAGTAATATTTATTATCCAAAAATAATATTTTCCAATTAATATCATCATATCAACAGGAAAATCTAAACCTTGTGAAAGAAACAAACTAAATATTTCAACAAATAACGTATAACAAGCAAATTGTTTCAAAGCTGTACTACACTACATTGACGTGAATTCCTCGTCGCAATGTCTCGAAATATTCGAGCGGATTCCTTCTAACTTCAGGCAAATTTTGCGACGTACATAGTTCGCTTAATTTGAAGGGCGTTCTTCTAGGTTTATTGGCCTCCTTCTGAAACATTGTTCATTCTGCGGCAGCTATTATGCTGGCAAAATGATATAAATAGTAATTTACTAACGATATCTCACACTCAGAATATTACAGAAATGTGTAGCAGATGTACATTTTTAATTAACCTTAATTAAAGCCGTCCAAAAAATATGACTGGTCAAATTCCACAATTTGCAAGTTCAATAAAGATTGCACCTTCTTGGATCCGGCAATTTCTTTATACTAGAAGATCTGCACGTACATCCGGTAAACTTGCCGATGGAGTTTCAGATAAATTCAATAATGAAATTGTAAATTTGGCTCTCGCCAATACGCTTTCTTTTTTAAGTATTTTCTAAAATACATAAGGCCAGGTTTATATTTGCTAATCAACTGGTGCAATTTAACAGCACGCTAAAAGCAACTAATAATGTTGGTATTTTTCTGTTTACATTTACGTTTTACTTTGTTGTTCTATAGCATTCTTAAAAGCATGCTTTTTTTAGCAGCATCTTTTGCCTTCTGCTCACATATGCTTTTCTTACTGCGATTATGGCACTCTGCCCTTTTCGTGCACTTGTGTCAATGCACAAAAAGAATAATTGTGACCTAGTCTCGAACTACAGGCGCTTTTTGACTATACCTAGTTTTGCAAAACATTTTGAGACGATGCTATATAATATGTATTTATAGTAGCAGTCGATCTTTTATTTCGTCTAATCAGGATTACTTTATCTGAGGGAAATCAATACTTACTAACCTGGTATCCATAGCTCAATTCATTAGCGAAGACTCGAACAGATCTGATCAAATTGATGTGATTTATGCAGATCTCACCAAAGCTTTTCGCTTGATCAAGCATAAAGTGTTGCTCATACGTTCGTACGAAGATATTACGTTACATACAATAGATATAACTCTAACAAATTTATTCATATTTCTGGTGCTCTCAAGGGTCAGATTTGGGTCCCCTGTTGCTTGTGATTTATTTACAATCAAATAGACCTATCCATTCTCGCTTTTGTCAATGCAAAAAAAATCTCTAAAGAACTGCAACATGGTTTACGAAGGTAGCTGCTTTTTGTAATAACCTTGGGCTCAAGCTAAATGTAGGCAACTGCTGTGTACTCACCTATACTTGTTCATTGACTCAAATTGAGAGTGACAACTTGTCTCGCAAACTTAAATACAAAGATTTTGGTGCGCTGACACATAGATCGCATATTACAGATGTACGTTCTGTGGCCATAAAGTCTCTGTACTACATCATGCAGTCATCTAAGTATTTTAAAGATATATCCGTGTCAAAATCGGTTTATTTATTTTGTGCATCTTAAGTAAGTTAGAATACGATGTTTTAATTTAGAACACCTTATATTTTGGTCGCTTAAAAAAATGTTCATAAACCACTTCAAAATAATATTAATTGCCCCTGCACACTAGAACATATTTCCTGGTACCAAGAATGCATTCAAGATACGTTTGTACCTTTTTGGTTCCGTTTGCAGTGGTTAACAAGGCTCTTGAACTCTTTGGACAAGAAGGGACGGCCTTTATAAGAAAAATGTTCATAAGCCACTTCAAAATAATATTAATTGTCGTTTCACACTGAAGCATATTTCCCGGTAACAAGAATGCATTCAAGATACGCTTGTACCTTTCTGGTTCCGTTTGCAAAGGCTAACATAATAAGATAAGCTTCAATGTGCATTCTCTCTGTATTTTTATTATTAAATTTTATGCTTAGGAGCGACGACAATGTTCAAGTTCCAAACGCAAGTACTAAAAATAATCTAACAACCCAAAAATATCAATTCTTAGGCTGTTAATTATGGTACAATTACAAAGTTAATAATCTAACCATATGGAAGCTGTCTCTTACAAACAAACCAAATCAAATCGGATTGAATACACACGGTAATTTGAAATTAACATATATACCAAAAAAAATTCATGGCTAACGTAGTATTTTTTCTTACTTAAGAAGTTATTTTACTAGCATAAGGATCTTTGCACTGGAGAATATAAAAGTAAAGCACAATCACAATAGTAAAACTTAATGGTAAGCATTGAAATATTCACAGCGAGAATGACCTCTTTTTGCCTATTCATGCTTTCATTCACAAAATTGCCAAATATAAGTGTTTGACCATTTTTCGTTCATGTAACCAAATTTGATTTCTAGACAATGTTGTAACTATTTTCTGACAAGAATATTAAAAAGGATGAAACAATAAAACAGTTATGTTCAATATTAACTTTTTCCAAATAAAGGATCGCTCAAGATGCTAAACACTTTCACTAACAATACCTAAAGAATCACGAACTCACGAACATATGCCGTTGTCAGGTGTTATTTTTCTTGTAATTTAAATGTCAGCTGCATTCCGCGACCGGCTTAGCGCTTCCTATTTTTATGTTAACGCGTAGCGCGAAATTGAGTAAAATAATTCCGTCCGAAGAGAGATAAAACCCGTTGGTAAAGCGAGCGTTTAGGAATAAAACTTGAATTACGGTCACTTGCTCCACTGCTCCGTCTTCTTCCACCAACGGATTGGGGAGATTGGGGTTAATGAGATATGATCTTTATTATGTCGAATCGGGTTTCCCTCAAACGAACTCCAAGTGCTTTTAGAGGAGGACGTTTTGTTTATCTCTGCGCTTTTTAGTTTTAGATAACGCGGTCAATTTGAGACGCCTCCGCCAAGGGCAAGATAAACAAAACCACTTTACCATTTCGTGCACGACATAGAAGTCACGGATCGATTTATAATTCGCTGTGTAAATGTCCGAGACTTCTTTTTAAGAAGCGTCAAGAGGTTCGTAACATCTCGCATTCGAGTTTCATATAAAATCCCTTCTATGAAAACCAGATAATCGCACGTTCAAGGTTATAAACCAATTATTCTTGACATTTGGATGATTTGCGTGTTTTACGTTCAATATTGTGGAAGCTTGTGAGAGAAAAAACAACGAAAATGAAGCCAATTGCATGCAAAAGGCGATAGATATTAATTGGTGTTAGGTTATTATAGTCACGAGAGTTTCCACACTAAACTTTTGACACTGCACTATACGATATTAGCAAAAATCCTGCAAATTACTGCATTCGTATCAATATTTATGTATATTTTCACCATATGGTTTAGTTTTTTAAACACAATACCTTTAGTATGCCTAATATCCTTATTTGATTTTATTGTTTTCGTTTCTAGGTTTTTTGATCATGCCATGACAAAATTATAATATTGATAATAATTATTTATTTATCGGTTAAAATTATATATACAAAAGACAATAAATATAGTAATACAACAAAAATATCATCTGGTAAACAGTCACAAAACTAATTCGCCATTATGACATGTATACAAAAGCGCTTTTCCCATGGTTTCTATATGAAATTTAATAAAATATAAATAATAAACTATTGATAACAGAAGATAGAATGGAAATATTGCAAGGAAGGAGCAAAGGCAAATGTGCCGATTTAGATAAAAAGTTGTTTTATTGTTAAACTTATTATTTAATTGAAATTAAAGGAAAGACAAAATATGGTGGTATCATGAGCTTGTTTATTTTAAAATAATGAAGAAAAAAAACTAATCTCTAAAACGAATAGAGCAAATAATTACACATTGAATAATACACAACAGCAAACGTTAGTAAAAGTGCCTATGCGATATATGATAAACTTTAAAAACTTTCAGCCTTAACCAAGCTTCGTCTAATGCGCTGTGACTGACGTTTATTTCGGATAACCATGTTTTAGACACTCTAACTGGAAATTTAATTTAATGCAACATTGAGATTTTCATCGATGTAATTGTGCTGTCCGTAATAGCTACCAATATTTCCTTAAATGCTGCAAATTTCCTTAAATCTAGCTTAGCTTGGTATTTTTAAAATGACACTATATTTTTGTTTATGCCAAATTATTCCACAACTCCTCCAATCCGTACAGCACACTAATCAGATGCTTCATATAGGATATTATGATTAACTCTAAATATGCTTTGATATACCAAATTCAAACAAATAAAGAAATATTGTCCCACAAAAAAAAAATAAATAAAATCAACACAAACTCGCTGCTTAAGAGTATAGATCTCATCAGTACCACCAAAATATTTCACTAGTAATAAATATAAAATATGGTGTACAGGACACTTTTCTGTATTTAAAAGTCGAGAATTGCTTTCCAAGTTAAAAGTAAATCTTTCTATGCACTATCCAATTAATTACCTGGTACAGCATTGCGATGCATATATTTCTGATACCATCATTATATGTGGGTGAGTATTAAAGTAGTAACTATCAGGATGCTGATATATAAGTTAAACCAAACCTGAACTTGTTGTAACTTGAGTATCCCTTTGTACGCTTTAAATACATAGCATGAGTAATAAACCAATCACAATAATTTCCTTCTTTTGAAAAAACAAACAACGGTTTCGCATTTCAAACGTATTATTACGAATACAAGAATGTGCAAATCCGGTATTACTGACGCCTCAAGAAGACAAAGAAAACCTTAAGGTAGATTCTAAGTACCTTTCGGCAACGCCTACGCACCAGTGTTGGGCAAGTTAGGGGAAGTGAATAAATTTCTACAGCCATTAGACATACTCGTGTGTTGTCGGCTCTTAGTAAATCACTAGTTAACACTGCTCCCCACTCAAGGGGCGAATAAACACGAGTGTATCTAGTCGCTGTAGAAATTTATTCACTTCTCCTATCTTGCCCAACACTGCTACGTACACACTTGTTATATTCACTAAATATATTTTCTTGTCGCGTTAAATGTAAGTACTGCTTTAAATACTCTGAAAAAATACAGGTCAAACATTATGTAAGTATAATTTTTTGTTTCAAAATAATTAAAGTAAGTATAATCTCTTCCGCTCAAGGAATATAAAAAAAAAATTTAAAGTGTCTGTAAACGAATTTTGTTTTCTCACACCCAAAGAAACGTTTATTTATATTTAATAGAAATCATTCGATTTCTCTAAACCGTGATGCATAAGTTCTAATTAATACAACTAGTTCCGTGGGTATTATTCATGAAGAGAGAACATGTTATATCTGTAATTTAACCTGATTGATTTAAGTCAGCAGCTTTACGGGTTTCCGTTCCACTTAATCATTATATCTAATTAGTATTAATATCTAATTAGTATGAAGACCTGGCAATGAAATCAGTGATGTAAGGGTGGTAACAGAAGGAACATTAAACCTGCCAAGGAGTTATTGTTAGATGTAATACGCAACTCATTTATAAGATATAGCAGCTGCAAAATAGCAGCCTATTATTCATATGAATTCAATTATTCATAAAAATTGCAAGCTTTGATTATTGTAGCTATGCATGTTATAGGTATAAATTGACTAAATTGGCAAAATCTTCGCAGATATGTTCAGTTTAATGTCCTAGCACCACCATTCATTACTATTCTCACTACTTAAATTTATATAGGCTAATAGATGACATGCAGTTATCGTCCAGGGACACCGAAAAGCTTTAGAAAAAGCGAAACACAACGTGACTATCCATTATGATAATTACTGCGCATGCACTTTTCTGCAGTATATATGTTTATATTACATAGGTGGAAGAATAATTAAATAAGAATTTAAGAAATAAGATTTTTAGGTTAACCAGTAGCACTGATGATCCTTTGCAAGGTGAAACATTTGTATGCTAATATCGACGGAGTGTTACACACATTTTAATTTGACCTGATATATGTTATATATACATAGTATCGTAGACTGATATTAGAGTCAATTATTGACTACTGAGAGGTAGTTTCATCAACGTGTACATGTAAATGGTTCATAAAATCATGCCTACTACGTTAAATACACAAGAAAGTATTTATTATCATTGAAATTCATTAAAATTGAGATTCAAAAGAAAATATTCCGGTATTTATCATATATATATGATATGACGGTATTTCATGCAATTAATTTATAGCAAGAACCATAGAGAGATTTAATTAAATAATATCAATACATTATATAAATGTATACAATACCCAAATTATTTAATTAAATCTATTGGTGTTTTCCGTTAATTTGATTTGATAAATCCGTCGAGTAAAATTACGAAATGCGCAATTTATGTTGAATGAATTTATTTACTATTATAGTATATAATTTACATAAATCAATAAATATTTCCAATTTCTTCAAATATAGATAATTACAACAAAATACACATTTTTAAAGAAATGATTAATTTAATTTATAAAAATTATCAAAACTACACACACTATGGGATTTAGACTGGCGGTGAAGCCTACGTGGTACAACAAGTAAAACTTGATCACTATTTTTTTATATACCTATAAAGAATGAAAAGTTAAAAACGAACTATTAACCAAAGTGAAATTGGTGCTTAAAAAAGCAAGAAGAAAATGAAGTAATAATTTACCAATATTAGAAGAATTGAACTAAGCAGAACGAAAGAAAGTAGTAAATAAGAAAAGAACTGTGAAGAAGAGATAAAATTAGGATGACGTACAATATATTACATTAACCATAAAGGAGATAAATAATTCGACTTCATTTAATTAAATTTGTCAGAAATTAATCATTTATTGTATATTTTTTAAATTATTTGTATAACACAACTCACACTTTCAAATTTATAAACACGTAGATTTAGTAGGTATATTACACACATACGCAATCTTTGTAGGCTTACTTATAATATGAAAATTTATTTTTTGTTCGGAATTGAATGTTTAATGTAGTTTTAAAGTTGAATACTTCTTGTTATAGTTTGTTCTATAAATGGATTTCTATTGGAGTTACTATTATTACTATTATTATTATTATTATTTTTATTTATTTTTTTTTTATTTAAATAAACGGGCTGAGGCTGCAGCTCGCGAATACAGTCTCCCCCAATATGCACCACACATACATCCGCTTCTAACAGATGGGTAAGTATAGGCCAATTTTTTTTCTCTGTTGCTGGCAGTCGAAAGAATTTATGGTACAACAAATATGTAAAATATTTTATTTTCTGCTACAGGAAATCTTCTGAGTACTTTTAATAATAAAAAAATTATAATTAACTTTGTTTTATTGTATACATGTATAATGTGAGCAGAAAGTAAGGAATAAATTCGAAAAAATTATGTATATTTTCAATATCTATTATATATATTATATAATATATATATATATTATTATTTAAATTCTTCTATAAAATCTGTTGAAATATTTATACTCTGGGCACTAAAAAAAATCTTGAAAATTGAAAATAAAATCTGCTGTTTTTGGAATTTTCAAAAAGTCAATTATCCATATTTATTGAATTTGCTCCTTACTTCTTGTTCACACTGGGCATGAATGTGAATTAAAATGAACGTCTCAGTAATTTTCCATAGGTATATCCCGGTTTGAAGGTTCATAATGAAAGTAGGCCTACGTATAATTATCTAAATCGCTTTTGTATACATTGCTTGATAACGAAAATAGTGATTATAACCGATTTCTGAAATTTGTTCAAATAAGCTCAACATACGTCGTTCCGTGTTTATTGTAACACCCTGTATATAAATATTTATATCTATATTTTACACCCTCTAAAGTTCCCCCATGAAGTCTACAAACTGACAATTTCATTAAATCAATCCGCGAGTGACAGTTCGTGAAGTTCCCTTCTTAGTAAAACACCTAGCAAAAAATGCAGTTTTCAAGGAATAATCGAATAATGAAATCACATTTCCACGTATTCTTTCGATTCCGATAAGAATAAACGTGCTGTAGTTTGTACCGATTCTGTGTAAGTGTACGTTTTTTTTTTGTGATTAAAAAACACAAAGGGTCTACAGATTCACGTGAATTACTTCCAACAACAATGAGAACAAAAAACCACAGACTTGTATTTTAACTCTACCCTATCTACCCCCAGGGGAAAGACAAATGACTTCCCTTCAATTGGGAGGAGGCTGGAAGTGAAACATTTCAAGTCTAGGAAATAACCAGATTACCGTATTTATTTCCTGTCTGTTATGGATTTATAAAAAGAATGTCATTTTACCCCTAATCTGAAGTTGAAATACTCTACACATTTCATAGGGATTTGCCTTAAGAGAGTTAATAAATCACGAGAACGTGCGAGCCTACCGTAGCCTCGGGAACCCTCTTCTATTAGGGTTTCGACAACCGGAAAAGCTCCAGCCGAGGAAATTTGAAAGTCGGTGGAAACTGAGGTGAGATCGTGCAGATTCGATGAAATGTAGATATCGGCGGAAATTAATACTTTTCCTTATGTACCTATACATCGCTGTCTGCACTAAATAAAGTGCAAAAAAAGGACAGCTCAGTTTATATAATACATAATCCCGGCCCCTTATTCAAAATGGCATTGAGATTTACTGCTAAACCTGTATAATAACATTTAAAATCGTTTTCGCTTCTTTTCTTTTATTGGATTACATCTCACCATAAGAATGTAACAAGTTTCGTTACAATGTCACGACGAGCACTATATTTAAATCATGAACAACGGCATAGCACCACCCACATTGGTGAATATTTTAACATATATATGCTAATTTCTACGTAGGTAATGTTTGTACCTACAAACACAATTTTGCCTTTCTAATTACAACCAAACAATGCCCACTTCCGAAGACAATGCAAACAACCTACAACTCAGACAAATAAAGGCTTAAATTCCTTGCACGATGCAATAAAACACGGTAAATGCAGTTTAGTAGTAAGTTAGTTAGTGACTTGAATTGAATTGCACTTATCTTGGGTACACGTCTGAAGAGAAAAGAGTAATTTCATGTTAACGTCACTCAGACTCGAATGCATTGTTCCGCGTTGTTTCAAATTGTAGGAGAAATCTTATACGCTTTATAATTTAAGCTATTGTCAACTTGTGATACTTCTTTTGTTTAAAACAAGCGAACAAATTATATAACCTACTTATCTTTTGCGTATATTGCTTACTTAATTTATATGATTTGAAGGAAAAAGAAATTGAATCATCGTTGAAATTATGTTGTAATATTTAGGAAAATGTTAAGTTGCCACCATTAAATGTTATAGTAAAATGCTAAACTACCACCTTTTGCAAAATACAACACTTTTTTGGAGTTCTTCAAACATTCACTTAGTAACAAAGTTATAAATATACAGGCACTGGGTAGTAATCGATAATATTTTCGTTTTATGCAGTTTCTCTATAAAGGGTATTGATATAAACTTTCTGGTTTTATTCTTGGGGGTTGGGAGTATCTGCCAGGCGCGTCCCCAAAAGGCCATCTTGTCAGGGTTCACTCAAGACGAGTTCGTTAGTGCGGCTATAAGTTCGTCCTCTCTGCTTAAAACCGGAAGCAGGGTGAATGAGCCGTTGCCGTGAACACTCCTCCTCGCCCGAGCTATCGTGTCGTGGCTAAGGGTTTGCACAGGGTTCTACAACGATGCCCATTGTTGCTTTCGGCTAACGAAAGCCCAACTGTTAAACCAGGTCCGGAAAGAGATGGGGGGTCTCGGCTTAACTGCACGTACCAAGAGTAGACAACTTCAACAAAAACCTAAATCCTAAGGTAGCGGACTAAGCTGATGGAATGCGAGGCTGGATAGAAGACCAGTCTACCTTACCTCTGTATGCGGGGCTCTGTGGAGGTGGACCTTTTCTCCCCTAGCTACTCGTGGATCAACCATGGAGGAAGGACGTTATAGCGGATGACACCGCTAATAACACAGGAATTGGAGCAGGCCTCCATAAAAGCCTTCCACAGTGAGAGTACCCTCAAGGAAAGAACAAAGGGAGGAGCCAAACGACTGAAGCTTGGGGACAGGATGGCATCCTCCCCCTTCAAATTGGTAGCCTGTGCACTCAAGGGCGTTGCACCTGGGAGCACGTGAAATTGAAGAGGAGACTTACCTAACTTGGGGCCTTCTGATATCCTACACTTTCTGAAAGGAATTGGATTAGAAGGCCAGCTGTAAAACAGCAAGAACAGGGGACACAATAGATCTTTTAGAACGCAGTGTAATATCACCCTTGCAATATACATACATAAGCATTCTGGTTTTATTTGGTGTGGTACAATATTTGTCGATCTAGCAAAAATACCAAAATATTCGTAACCGATTTTTTATGAGAGTTCCTCACCATTAAACTCAATCGTTTTTTTTATATCTTTGCAATACAATTGAATTTTTAACGCTTGGGCTGTTTCGAACAAAATGAAATAGTTCGTAGGATATTAGACATTTTGGTGCTCTACTAATGCTATTCAGTGTTATGGCAATGATTTCTGAATCACACACAGACTGTTCAAAAACGCATCTCCAGTACGGATAATTTTAAATTAACAAACTTTTTTCTTTCAAAGAGAGCATGGTAACTCTTATTACTGCTTTGAATGGAAATACTTAAGTTTGTGAGTCTGTGTTACGTTTATCACATCCACATTTTTCCATTGTTCCTGTCTTTTTTAACTTCTTTGCTTTGTTCCATGTAATTTGTCTTTTTCCAATATATCTTTTGTTCTAGCATCCTACGATTTCTTGGGTGTTCCCCTTATTGTTTTCATTGTCGGTTTTGCATAACATAGATAGGTTTTACGGGTTTTCTCCTTGAATTTTCATTAAATCACTGACGCTCTTCTATTGTCTTAATTAAAGGTTCAGTGTTTAAGTCTGTTATGATTATTTTATTTCTTATTTCGTATTTCCTTATTATCTTTTTTAGTAACATTTTATTTCCATCAATCAAAGTCTATTTCTTAAACTGTAGCTTTGTTCGTTGGCATTACACCAATTACACTAGCGCATTCATCTTTTATAGAGACGCAAACAGCGGATCTTCTATCCTGTTTTAACTAGCAGTCGGTGTATAAAGTGTAGCACCAGGAACAAATCTTATATTAGTATTGGCTGAAATGCCTGTTTTGCGTTTTATTTATTTTATCTTTTTACTGATAAATATTGTAGTACATATTATTGACCGCATGATATATTTTTGTAGTGCTATTTATGGTTTCGTATCCCTCATTCGAATGTAACTTCTAGTTGTTGCCTATAGATCCTTAAAACAATCTGTTTCTTGCAGGATATTTCCTGAGATTTTTGCCTTTCATTGCCCAATACGATTTTTACTTTGACTGAGCTCATCATTATTTTTTTTGTCATGTTTTTACTCAATTAAAACATTCTATCACTACACTCACCTAATGTCACCCATCTTCAATTTCTTTAAGCTAAATACTTCGCCTTGTGTGAATCTCTTCATTTTCTGTGAAATGATCTAACTACAAGTTGCTTGATGTCACGGAATTTGTGCTGTTTGATAGATATTTTTCCTCGATGGTACTAAGTAGTTAATCCAAAAGTTTGTTCCAGTTTAATGCTAGAAATTTATTCTAAAAGAACATAAATACTTGAAGCAGATGTTCGTATTTTTAAAAATATTTCTTTTTAAATTAGTATCTATAACATATTTATTTTGAAAACATGAAAACAGTAAAAATGCGATTCGCGAGTAAAGTTTGCGTAAAAAATATTTTAGTTTATATTCGCGAGCAAATTTCATTTTCGATTTTCGGTGAAATATATACCTAAATCTCCTTCACGAAACGTAAAATACTAGGAATAAATAGAGAACATTTATCAGTCGCCAACGAGCATAATAGTTTTATTAAAAGAAAACTAATGGTTTACCGTGATTAGTATTTATTGATGTATTTTGATGGGTAAATCATATAGATTGCATTGTGGAGAGGAATATTGTTTTTAGACGCTGATGCTGTCCTTAGTTTCAGTTGTAGCTGCTGTGAGATGCTAAAGTTGTCCGTGGATATAATAATTACTGTTATCAGATCTACACATTTCTTAATATTATCCAAAATGAGAGCCAGGCAAAATTTATTCGAAATTAAAAATTAATCAAACGTAAGTCACGGCAAAATATCAAAATTGGAATTAAGCAAACTATAGTTGGAAAATATCACAATTACAATGTATCGATGTGTAATTGCGTTATTAAGATATTTATTATGTAATTTGCCATAGCATTTATCATCTGTTAATTAACATTCTCTTCATAAATATGCCACAATATGTAAAACTATCTGTCTCCCCACTGTAGATGTATGATTTATTATAATGAACTTTTTATGTTTAAGCATTCTGTTTTTTAAAAATACGCTGACTAACTATTTACTATAGATTTTCTAAAAATTCAAAATTAATTACTTACATACAACATATTCTGCAAAAATGACTCACTGTTTTATAAACACTTGTTCGAAACCAAATAAGTTTGTTTTATTATCAACAAAATTTACTCATGAGTGCGAATATCATAAAAAGAGGATTCACTGGTGATCGACGTATATAAAACCCGTATTTGTCTCATTTGCCGATGATTGATTGTCTATAATAATTCGATCACGAACAATAAAAATAGGATTTTCTCGTATTTCTTTATTCCCGAACGACATTTTTGGTAGATACCGTGCACAAAATGGCTGTGGCATATTTTTAAATTTTGGTTTAAATATCGGTATTTATAAACGATATCAAAACTGATTATTAAAACCGCGCTTTTAAAACCGATTTGAAAACTGGTTTTCAGAACCGTTTTCAAAAGCGATTTTTAAAACCGATCTCTAAAACCATTTTTATAACCGGTTTTATAACGGATTTCAAAAACCGTTTCGATTTGCAGCCCTAATATCTATATAAAAAAAAAATAACGTATTTAATAAGATTTTCCACAATACGACCCACTGTAGAAATGATATAATTCCATTCTGCGTAAATATATGCATGCCTATTTGGCGATTGCCATACGCTCATATCAACATTCAAAGTTTACACTGCTTCCGATTATCAACATCCTCTCGCAGTGTGGGCGTTTAACNCACCGTAATACCAGTATTTTACTTTGGTGCGATAATTGTTTATTTACTGTGTTGATTTGTAAATAGGTTATAAAAACTATTGTATTGTATCATCTAATTTAAAGAATGAAATGCCTATACATATTTTCCCCATCTTTTACGAGATTGCTGCATTTTTTTTTCTAGAATTTATATTCCCAGTATACCAAATTCAAATTTTCGCAATTATATTCATAACTTCAACTTAAAGGTATTCAAATAATTATTAATCTAATACAAAATCGTAGATAATTTCATGCTTTAATGGTGAAGTTACTAAAAATGCGGGAAATTTGAATTTGGTTCACTGAGTTATTAACTCACACATTTTACGGGTTATATTTATACATTGCTGTGACAATTTTCAATGCGATTGTTTTGTGGCTATAGTCATTCAAAGATTTAAGGAGTTAATATTTAATTAAAAAAAAAATCAATCTGAATTTTCTGTACTAGATTTGACAGCGCTGTATAGATTTCTCATAAGCTCAGTTTGCTATTTGGCAGTAAATTTACTGAGGCGTGGAGTTTCATTGAAGAAGTATTTCACTATTCATTTAAAAGTCAGTAATCGATGATATGTACGACTAAACGATAGAAAATTATATGCATATACATATAATAAATTTGCTAACATATTCGATGTATCATAATATATTGAATACAATGTACGCGATACTAGTTTCATTTTCGTAAGAGCAGTTTAGTATTTTTTTTTCTAATTTGCACATTAATCGCCCTTTTTTAACTTTAAATAATCCGGTACAAGCTCTTTAAACCTATAAAAAAGTATATATATCCTTAATTTCTGATTGAAAGCTTGACGTCATTATTGTAGGCACCATATATTTTAGATTGAAAAGAATACGTGTGTATTATGTAAGTGATATATCTACATGTTTCCATACTATGGATAATAATTTAAGTATATAGTATGTATTAGAGCGAGGAATAAATTTAATCTTATTTAGTGAGGTATATAAGGAGCAAACGGGATATATTCGCCTCATCCCTTTCTTTCCGTCGCTACTGTACAAAACCGTAATCGCCGGTTTAATACATACATCTTAACAATGAGCCTCATAAACGTCTCTATTGAGAAAAATACTGGCAGCGGATGGGATGGGAGCGGTCTGAAAGGAGCGGTATCAGTGCTGCTATCTGCGTGCTCGCCGCGCGGTCTCCAGAGACGAATCCTGCAGCAACGAGAGGAGCCATTGTGACTGACAGATCCTGGCATGTTCAGATGGAAGGCCCTTTCCTTGCATACGAATGGCCTACTTGTACAGAGACTCTGTCAGGCCGGGGAATATTTATGGGGAACATTCGCCCGCGCTCGATGCGCAACTTCCACGCTTTATGCAGATAAGCTGCTTTAATTGGCCCGAGTTCGCCCCCCCCCACCGCCCGCCCGTTTCGTTCCGTTCCGTTCCGTGGAAATTCTATCTTGTCCTCGGTTGCGCCGCGATGGGGACTACGGTAATTTGTGTCATTTACACGCAGGAAAAATATCCCGGGGTCGTCGCCGAAGACGCATCGTCGTTTTCTCGTCCTGTAAACTCGTCCTAAATATGGTGGGATAAAAGAGTTCTTCAATTGACGGTTCCCTTTTCCCCATGAATGCTCTAGTTTTCCTTTCTCACTGTCGTCGTCCTTTTCATTCAATTTTCAACCAAATATTCGTCAGCCAACTTTGTAATTAAAGGTTGTTTTAATTTTTGCCAAACATATTTCTCAATAATTTTATAATTTTTACTTACAATTAGTTGCAAAGTTCACGTAGAGAATACCGATTTACTGTGATTACCAGTAATACAAAATTCTTTTATACTGAATATAAATAATACATATAGTGAGATGATTACAATTATTAATATAGGTACTCAATATCTTAGATTAAAATAATTTCAAACATTTTAGGTTTTACCTAGTTTTTTTTTGTTTGCAATTTGTATTTCTGTTTTAAGGGTTACCAAAGTTGGAAAAATCTACTTAACATACACATATAAATCGCAAAGTTCGCCAATGAACAACAAAGCCGTTTAGAAAAGAGAAAAGGTCAACAGTATTGGCAAAGTTTGACTTTCCCCTTGCCTGTTCTCGGCGCTTCCAATTTGCTTATGCATGGACTATAGTCTTTATAGCGTCCAGTCGTTTTGGATGACCCCGTCGGAGAGTAAAATGCGTATCTGCTTCCCTATTATGAAGACAATGGACTTCGGAATAGTCGAAATGAAGGGGCATAGGGAAGATGCATTATCCCTTTTAATTAGATAGCTGAGAGGGAAAAAGCCTTTCTTTTTCTGTGGGAACTGAGCAATTCGGATTAGATGACAATAAATCCCGAATAAATTACCCAGAAAGTTCTGCGTTTTGAATAACCAATCCTAGCTTGGTTTAGTATAGAACGGATTTCTGTTACAGGGTACAGTAAATGGGTAACGGAAAACAGAAGGGTTAATTTTTTACAGTAACAACAGAAATTATCTTTAATATATATTTAGGTTAATTGTCGCCAAAGAAATGTACATCTAGCAGGTGGCGCATCCACCAAAGTTATACATTCCTTTTCATACATTTTTTTCTTTAAATTCTAAAAGTGCTCATTTCTTACGCACATTTGAATGTAAAATATTTAAATTTTAAATTTAATTTGGATATTTTCAAAAATCGCTGGCATTAGTGGTAAAGTTGTGTTCTTAAAACTTAATTTACAATACGAGGAAATTAAAGTATTTTCTTTACCCCTGCGCACAAAAATGATACTTGATCTATTACTTTGGGCAAAACAACAAGGCATCTTTTGACATCTGCTTTAGAAAAAGAATAAAATCCGTGGTAGATCTAATTACACCTTTAAATATTCTTCATAAAGTCGTGAATTTCACACGCGTATTATCTTTTCGAGAGAGATGCTTGCCGTCTAACATCTCCTTATATACGATAGTACGTAGTATCACTAGTGGAGGCTGAGGGCCGGGCGAGCAGAGCTGTATAGAGACAAAGATCCGGGCGGTTAAGATTAAAATCAAGCGCCGGTAAAGTGTGTGTAGAAGTAAATGGCGCTCCTTTATTTCACACACGGACAAATAACGGGGAGAACGCGGATTAAGGATTCTTTCTCTGCTCCTGGAACGAGTTATAGGCACTTCCTTCCCGTAGTTAGAATTAATCGGCCATTCCGGATCTCATCCATTAACATGCCGCCGCGTCTATCTGACGATGCTGCTTGTTTCACATTCATCCGGGGGCGCACGGATTCGAGGCCATCGCCACGCCATCTAGAAGGGTATTTTGTATTAAATTATAATTGCGAAATACAAGATTGTTGTGTGCGTATATGTAATTGGATAAATACACATAAGAAATACATACAGCTTTATTTATTCAGTACTATAAAATATTGCATATTAGATATCTTCGGCAATGGGAAAATACACGGAAATACGCAACGGTGTTCCAGGCTGAGATTGTTGCAATTCACCATTGTGTCAGAGAAATAGAAAGATGTAACGAACCAGGTAAAAGCGTAGCTATCTTCCCTGACAGTCAGTCCACATTTAAAGCGTTTAGTTTCATAAGTGTGGACTCTAAGTTGATTTGAAACTGCCCTAAATGAGGTGGGTACCCAAAGACAATTAACATGGCCTGGGCGACTAGCATTCCAGCCAGGCAAAACGAGCCAGCGACGAGCCCAGCCAGGCGAGCTTCGTTAAAGTAATTCCTTGGAGGAAGGACCTTTGGCACTACCAAATCTCCAATAAACAATCCATCAATGACTGAATACATAATCAATCCAGAGAGTGATGGCAAAAATCACCGGAACAGAAACAAGCAAAAGAGTTTCTAAGGGACATAGGAATTTACTAAAGATCTACTGAAAAATATAGGAAGACTGTTAAAATTACAGTATGTCAGCTGACGGGTAACTGTAAACTAAATAGGCATATGTACAACATAAATCTGGTAGATGACGCTACTTGCAGCTTCTGCCAAAAGGTGAAAGAAACACAGTTCATATTCTGATGTCAATGTGACGGCCTGGGGAGGACAAGGTTTCTAGTAATGGCCGTGGAGGACCCCACAGCAAAGTAACTTTGCTGTGTTTGGCCAGGATTCTTCTGTTTTCCAGGCAATCCCAAACCAGTTTCGAGGTTACCCAATAGTCGCCTAAAACTTCTCGAATCTTTAAAAAGTTTGTGAAAAGTTCGGTTCTGTTCTTTTCGACACGGGTTTCTGTTTCGTCCGTTTTGTGGGAAATCGCCTTAATGTTGTTGAATTGGCAGGTGTGCACTGTAATAAAAACAGGGCGCCATCAGATTTCAGAGCCATTTTCACCTCACTTTCTGATTTAATTCGAAACAAACTAAACCGTTTGCGCATTCCTCACTGAGAAAATCTCAGGAGAAAGGGATTTTACGCGGGGCATAGCGGAGTTTATATTTTCTATTATCGCGAGGGCCGGGCAAAAATCATAAACAAGAATTATTTACATGAATTAAAGGAGGAGCCGGGCGCCTCTTTCGATTTCTCCTGCACGTGCACGGGACCGACGGAATAAATTGTGACGAACGGGTCGGAAAGGAAACGCATACATTCCGGACGAAAAACAAGGACGTAAAACGGGCCCGCGGGAAATGAGTGTGTGTAACATAAATATCGCCGAATTTCTAATAAGATATAATTTCGTGCGTGGCGAATTTATTTGACGTCTCGGCGGCACATGCGTTAGGTTTATTTAGGGCCCGGCCGGTCCGTAAAAAATCCTCCTTTTGTGTGTACGTATGTATGTAGGTATTTTATTTTCCACTGCCGTATTCCTGCTCGGAATACCTTACGCCCTTACGCGAACTTAAGTGATGGAACGTTTACTTACGCAATATAGTATATTCTGATCAATGTCTACGGTGTACGATTTCATTTTGGAAAGTTGTAGCTTATATTACGCAGCTGTCTACGAACTTTATCGTCGATTTATACAGACAGAATTTCGTTATTTTTATAAGGGCATCTACGTCTTTTTTCTCATATACAAACATATCTACGTACTGTGATCGACAAAATGTAATTATAATATAGGAAAGCAAGGAGTAGGAAAGACCATTTCGCTTTAAAATAGAAACAGACATATCGCCGCCATATGCCTTTTAAGTATAGTACAAGATCCCTACACTACAATAAAAATTTGTCGGCTACGGTATACAGTTTAATATAAAGCTGCTATGGAGCTAATACGAATGAATCAGATAACGTTTTATCGGATAAAATATGAACCAATATACAAAACCATAAAGAAAAAAACTTTAGAAATTACATACCTATGCAGGTTAGCGTTCTTCAATAGCATAATCAAGTCACTCGATAAAGTACTGCGAATATGCATCCATTTTTTGGGTCCAAAAATTATATGTCAATATTAAAGAGTAAATTACACTACTTACAATTAGTTATGTATTGTGCAAAACTTTAAACAACTCGTAATTAGTACAAATAAAACACTTATTGATATCCAGTACTTCAATTGATAGAAAGACACAAAGGAACATAAACTGACGCTTGTGTGACAACCGAAAAAGTAAGGTTATTTTTACTTGTGTCGGTACATCATACCCTAGTAGCAAAATTTAAATTTCCCACAATTATTCTTAGTAACTTCAACAGAAAGACATCAAAGTAACTAATAATCTAATACAAAATCATTGGTAATTTCGTGTCTCAATGTTGAAGTTACTAAAAATATTTGCGGGAAATTGCTACTAGGGTAGTCATGTGCTCGTCCTAATCCCACTTTTTGAGTCTAAAATCTACTTCTCTCTCTAACACAGGTCTCTATGTCTCGTGGTACTTTTTTAATGACTTTATACGTATCAAGCACTTTAATAAGAGATTGCATAATCATATAAAATAAAATAGTAAATATATTACACAACGAATACGGAAAGTGTCAAATAGTGTCAAATAACGTGCTAGATTTTCTGATGAGTTATGAACGCTATTTTTTCCCATTATAAATAAATAAATGATAAATCTTTAACACATTTTTATTAATATAATTTTTTTGCCATACTTATACAATGTTTTATCAGAATGTTTCAGTAATATACATATGACGGTAATAATTCATTTTCAATTCGGTATGCTGTCATTTATCAATTCCGCTTATCTTTCTGTGTCACTTGAGTTTATCCGTTATTCTCTCCTCTTTCTCACACACACACACATAACACCACATTACAGAAGTTAAATTAAACACAACACGTTTTGTTAACTAAATGTACTAACCAAACTTATTAGCTAACTCAACAAAGAAAAACTTAGTGAAGATAATTGTATTTATTTCGTTGTTTCTATTTTAACTGATACAATGCCAAAGTCTATTTGAACAATAGGTAAAGTGTTTTTAATTTAAAAAAATGAGCTTTATGTAAGAATCTAGAGATATTTTATACTATTAGGTACACTTCATAATTATAAGGTGGAAAATGTATAATAAAATCCTGATACCTGAACAATACTCCTTGCAAAGCGAAAATGAAATTCCCGTATAATTTACTTATAACATAATAATATTATAATCGAAAAACAATTCCCACGTTTTGGCCCGACATAATTTTGCTATCTAATACAACAAAAATAGTTATGTTGAAATAACAGATAACAATTATGCATTTAACACCTCCCGTTTTGAGTGTACTCATCTTTTGGTATTTTTGTAATATAATTTAGTGGTTATATGATTTATTTTTCATATCTATAAAATAACTATAATATACTAAACAGTTTAAATGAGGAATATGGGAACGTCCGCATATTTCCACTGATAACAATCTCACCTCTTTTATTATATGCCAATCTAAAATAGCTTCACTTTTGGATGGTCAGGTAATTATCCATTTGTAAGCCATATGCTACTCACCCTTATTAAGTGTCTCAAATATTAAATTTAGAACAGAAATTAAGAATTATTAAAAGGGTAGTAAACACAGGTAAGCCGTATTTTTTATCTTGACTTAATGACCGCGGTATGTATAAAGAAAAAACTTTCATCTTTAATTACCATTATAAAGCATACTAATGTAACCTCTGGCCATAATTTAATTGCAATAATATAGGGGTAATTAGTGCGATTGTTGGTATCAAGGGAGTGTTAGAAGTAGATTGGCCAAGTTTTAAACCTTTGTTCTTATTTGCTGGCAATTTAATGGATATCCCTTTGGAGTTTTTAGTGTTTTATGCAGATTAATTTACATTTTTATTCAACTTAATTAAAATAGTTACTGTCAATAATTAAATATATATTTTTTTTAATAATGTATTAAGCGTAAGGCGCAGACGATTTTTCTTCTTTTCGTTATTTACCGGAGAGATTTGTTATTCACAGCACCGGACGTTTGGCAAATCTGACAAGAAGCTTCTGATGTGTACAAATGACTACGTCTGTTAAACAAAGACACGCCACGAAAGCTTGCGTGTTTTCGCTCCTCTCCATACATATATCTGTATGTATAATGTATAAAGCAAGTCCGTAACTGTTGGGGGTATAATCAATCGTTCCGTGTCGGCCTGCTGATATGCGAATATCTACTTTATGAGCCACCTGTTGCTGCTGTACCATCCTTGTGTTGAATTCCCCTGTCCTCTCTAAGCTAACGGATTTCGCCGTGCACTTGATGAAAGCTTGTGTAACGGGCGGGCGAAAAAGAGCCCCGACACTGTGTATAGGGAGCTGCGATGTCAGGCGGAGGAAGAAAAAGAAAGGAAAGAAAAACAAGACCAGAAACCTTAACCGAGGAAAACGAGTACAAAGTGCATTAGCTTAAGAATTCCGTCGCCTTTTTGTAGTAGTCGGTGTTGTTTAAAGGTTTTTAAGGAAATATAGGGTCAATTGCTTAGTTTTAAGTTGACGGATATTCTTCTGGAAAGTGTAATATAGTGTGGGGTAAAGTATGGAATATTAAATATTATTACAACCAAATGAAACATATTTTTTACACTAATTAATTACTCACATTATAATACATTATTATAAAATGTATTATAATGTGGGTCGGAAAACAATTTTTTTTATTCGAATAACTTTGAACAGCCTGGTATATTTGATTTGTATTAACCCTACAACAACAATAATCTTATCAAATTTAGTTTACCATTTTTACAGACTATTTAATACTTCATAATTGCCCAATGTATTGTAATATCACGCAATTAATGTAATAATAATCATATTAAATGCCAGTTAAACTAAACAAAAACCATTAAATGATACATTACATATCTAGCACTGGACGAACGCAAAAATCGCCAGTTTTTTTATTGGTCAAAACAGTTGTAACGTCTTAGGAAATAATTTGAAATTTATACTTTTTTTTTAAAATGGTTTTACTCACAAATATGAAACCCAAATGTTGAATTGTTTTAGGGATTCGCCATCGTATAGCACAAAAACGAAGTACATTAAATCGCTTTTTGTATAATTTGTTGAACCACATCGAGACACCTATCGAGAAGTGAGGAAAAAAAAATAGATAGATTGAAAGATAAATAACTACCTACATTTTTAATTAAGTTGAATAAATTTAGGCTTAAACATTTTTAGTACGAAATCAATCGAAAATCAATACCAAAATAATAACAAACATTTGCGTTACATTTTAATATTATGTATTGTAAAAAAGAGCATTAAAAATATTATTTATAAGAATTGTTTTGTAAATAATTTAGCGTATTATTTTTTAAAATAATTTTTACTGGTTTTATGTGTTCGTTTTATAAAAATTTATAGTCCCGTTCTAAATGAAATTATTTTTAATCAATACGGGAATAAAATGCAAACCTATAGCATCGCACACGTGTAAAAAGGTTTGCATGGGTGTAATCGCTATGCCCAGAAACAAAAATTAATATACAATGAACAGTTTCATTTCCATTTTCGCCAATTTTAATTACGGAAATTAATTTTTACTAATGGTTTTTTATTGCGTTAATAAATTTTTCACCGAAACAAAATAATTTTAATTTAGTTATAAAAGTTATTAGAAATATATGTAAATGGTCCCGCCTGTATCCGCGTTTCCATAATTTATTATTGGCTAAATGTAATAAATAAATGCGTATAGATTTTGTGGAACAAATAAATGATATAATAAATAAATCTGATCAAAACAAGAAAATTTCATAATCCATATATCACCCGTGTAAATATATAATTATGACAGTAAAACAATAAAATTTTAAAGGTTGCAGGATAAATTAACCGTACTGATAAATGTCACCCACGAGCAAAGTATATTTACCCTATAATATTGAACGCGTGCACCAGCACAACGCAGTTACGTTCTGACGACACTCTAATTTATACGTTCGAAATAATATCCGCCAGTCCGACAATAATAATAGCTAATTATATCTTCACTGTATTTGTCCGTTTCGAACTGATACAGAAATTTACGATACAACAGTGTACATATGGTATGTGTTTACACCACATACTTTGTTATAACAACCATAATATTATATTACGTCAAAAGAAATGCAAAATTTATGGCTCTCAAGTTAGAAATGACAATGGAAAAGATTGTATGGAGGAATCGAGCTTTCTACCATCGTACATTGGGGCCAAACGCATGAATTCTTGGCAGAAATTATTTTAGTGACATTTCTTAATCATAACCAAAAAGTAAACACTGGTAATTCTTAATTCAGTAAAATTTACTATTTTAAATATGAAAAAAATACATTAGTCGCTCTCTGACGAGCTCTCAGACGTGTGAAGCCAAAGAGCTATCTAAACTAGAACTGACTACTGGTGGAGTTAAGATGTTTGGGACATCTTTTTCTAATTTGTTGTGTCCTTCCTTTTGGATGTAATTTTCATACGTGGGAGAGGAGGGCTTGATGATATCAAAAGTAAATTTTAAATATCTTCATTCGTTTATATCTTACGGGAATAACATTCTCTATTTTTGTACCCATATTATCTTCTAATATATGCATATGCATTGGTAGTCCTGGTGATATTTGGAAAGTAAAATAACCAAACTATCAAACACTCAAGAGCCACTTAAATTACTATCAAGATCAAACCATGAAATTAGTTTCTTCAAATCCGATAGTTAGCGCTGGGACCAATGATAGTATCCCGTCAATCATTTCCGTTGCCGAGCGCCATGTAAATATAATGACACATTCTGCTTTTTTCAAATATTTTAATTTTATTTTCCGTTTAGTTTGTAGTACTTACTAGCTTTTCTGCTCTATTTCTGTATTTATTTTTTGACATTTTATTACGTCCATTTATTCTTATTTACGTAGTATTTAGATTAGTTCTGGTTTTATTTATTTTATTATTAAATGTGCACAGGCGTTTTGGTGAGCCTATTTTTTTAAGTAAGAACAGATGAAAGTATTTAATCCCATTAAATGTTAATTTAAAAATACAAGTATTTCATATTTTTAACATTATAAAGCGAACACGTTTACTTTTAATTAAAATAACTCATCAATATGCGAAAATCTGATGTTACAAAGCGCTACACTTGCATGCATTAACAAAAAAAGACAAATTAAAATAAATATGTGTCTCGGAAAATATTAACTAAGCACATTTTTTTTTCTACGTCCGCTTGCGCGCATTTAAAACACATTTGTATGTTAAGAATTTAGCGAAACGAATTCACGTGTCTGTAATAATATTTGTTTATCATTGACCGTAAAGTCCTTTAGTTGTCATATCAATTAAACCCAAAACGACCACTTCTCATCGCTATCTTGAAGTTCCATGACTATTCCCGGACCTTTTACTGCTGAGCTGTATACTTTGACATGGGTGGCACATGTTCCGTACTACGCTCTTGCTACAATCGTTTTACTCCGTGCGTTCGCGGGGTTGCTTTCACTTGATTCTTGTGGAGGGAGTCAGGCATGTGAGTCAGTAGAGTGTTGTGTGTAGGAATTTCTATTGTATACCCTGTAACACTTTGTAAATCAAAAATATACTAGATGTACAAAGAGATGTGATTAGCTGATGATGAAAGAAGGGGGGAAACTGGTGAAAAATAATCGAAAAAAGTTTAGAAGTAGGAAAAATGAGAGCGTACTTCTTGGCTTATGTAACATATGTGCTTCGTATCACTTTTCTTATGTCATTCGTAACTCGATTTGTGTGGGAAGCATATGGAAATCCTGCTCATTTAACCTGTGTTTAATGACAAATTGTTCCTGCAAAGTCAGTAAAATATAATGTAAAAGAATAAAAGAAAAAAGTAAAGCATACTGGCTATTAGATGGCGTATAGCTGTTGTCTCATGTCTTTTGTACCGTCAAATGGGCTAACATTGATCATTCATTCGCTATAAACAAATATGAAATAGCGCCAAATTTATAGCACTATAGAGTATTCCTCAAATAGTAGTCACTAGTCTTTGAAAATATTTTTATATTATGAAGCCGAATGAGTAATTAATTTTACCCCTTGTGATCAATTTTATCCCATTTTACGATACCTCAAATTATCAATAAATCGCATACATAAAAAGAATTGTATACACACTAAAGCCAATTATCGCCCAATTGCTCCATATTCCACTTTTTCAAAACTTTTAGAATATGTCATGATTGACAGGTTGTTCAGTTATTATATATATAATATCAGGTAGTTAATAAAGACCATGTCGCGGACATTGGTTTGTGATTAAATAGGTAAAGTAATAGTTACCAACAACCCCCAAGAGCGTATCATCTAAAATACGTTATTAATTAGTTAGTTAGAAACGAGTCCATGTAATTTCATATCAGTAAGTTGCGATATCGAATCGGCTACACTTGCGCAAGTATCTGGATATAGGTAAGTTCCTCCCCGGTTAGATCAAAGAAGCGACGCCATAAAACGGAATTAACTCGGTAAGTGGTAGTGACCATAAGTTAAGCTAAACCCCGGTCCACCAAACCGTGCCAAGAATTAAACTGGCCGAAGTCGATGGCGTCCGTCACCCACCTCCGTCCCCGCGGCGCGGCACCCACTTCCGGTTAGAGATATTTGATTCGTCCCCTCTCGGCCGTCACATATATCTCCGACACTCAAGTGTTTTAATTAGCATGTACAGCATTAAGGCACCTAATCACCAGTCGATGTGGGTCATTTCTCGAGGGATGGCAATCTTACCCGGCGCTCGGGCCAGGCAGCCCAAGCCACTCGTGCTGATGACCGGCGTGTCCGGCCATTTCGCGGGCATAATCGTTTCACGGACGTCGTTCCTAACTTCGGCCAACCTTTAAAGGTTACTTCCGTTTACGCCGATCCAATTGGCCCGTAAATTGCCCCTATCTTTGACACCTTCACGGCAATTCAAAGGCGTTGCTCGAACGTTTCTAGCTTCGGCTTCGGCTATAAACCGGACGAGTGTGTGTCCGTTCCGTATGAAAATTAAGCTTTATTACTGCAGGACAATTCGGTACATATTTATTAGTCGTGTGGATGCCCGTTATTCTGAAATTTGTTTCAGGAGGTTAAAAGAAGACGAAGATGAAAAGTGAAAAAATTTCTTTTAATCATTCGTTATCCTTTTCTTTGGGTTTCACTATAAACGTGATTACCTCGATATGTTGCAAGTGTATATAATCACAAAGTCAGTGCTGTGCTTTGGACATATGCGAAAAGAAATCGCAGGCACCTTGATGCAAAAACTATCAAGGAGTGGAAAAAATAATTGAAAACAGGTAATTTAAATCCTCGACAACATCAGACAGGACGTTAAATTGCATTAAACGTTAGTGAGTAATTCAATATGGTAGAAGCAAATACCACAATATTTGTGGGCATTAACATTCAGAAAAGGCCAGGCAAATGTAAAAATTGCGAATATTGAGTCTAGCTTTTAGACGTTCTACAAAACATAACCAAGAAACAAGTATTTGAATAGATTTACGTGTTTTAATATTTTTTTTTTTATTTACATAAACAGTTCCATATATGTCCCAAATAGTTTATTGCTTAGCCAAATATGATGCGATATGTACACACCTTTTTAGTTTCACAAGGGACTACTTCCATGAAATATATATGTACATTTTATCCAAATTACTACGTGTATCTTTTATATTCAAAAATAATTTTACTCACAACAGTTTTAAATAGTCACACTTTTAATAGAAAAGTTCATTAGTTTGAAATGTAGGTTCAAGTAAAATAATTATAAGTACTTAGAATTAATTGAAATGATTATTTACTTTTTGGCGACTATATGTAGCATGCAATATCTAAGTATATTTATTTCTAAACTTAGTTCAGTATTAGCTTACACAGAGGAAAAATGGTACAGGATGTTTCTTAAGTGGTGTTACATGTTTTAGAGTTAACATAGATTACTGAACTAAGTTATCTCTGGTTAATAAAATGTATTTCATTCTTGTTAAAAAGTAAAAAGTTAAAAGCCAATGTATAAAGAGAGATTATTGAGAAATTTTATCAATAAGATTATTTCGTTCGTTTGTTTTCTCTAATACCAAGCAAACAAGAAAATATTAAAAACACATTTGGCATTATTTGCTTTGTAAAATAATGTTACAGGTCAACAGTAATTAAGTAAATTAAGTAATATCATTTGCAGCTAATAAATATTCTTAGGTATAATGCAACAATAAAGTAATATAATCAATTTTATCGCTATGGATTTGTCAAATGAGAAAAAAAAAATAAATGTGTTACAATAACGTGTCATAATACGAGTATACCTACAAGTTTGAATCACGAGTTGTGTAGTAGCAAGTGATTTAATGCACGAGTATTACAACAATCATGGTAACACGTGTTTTTCATATTATTTTTTCTATTTCGCATTAATTTACTTTTATTTATTATTTGGAATGGAATTTCTTATTCAAGCAGGAATATTTATTGTTTCTATGTTTGTAATACAATTATTGTGGCATGTCAAAACATGTCACACCGATGTGAAACCACGAGTTGCATTACCAAACCTCGCATAAATAATAGTAAGTTAATAGTTTTTGTCACCACAAGCAGTTACATAAAATGCTCGTTGGATATGGAAAATAGGAAAAGAAATAATTTTAAAAGAGGAACTAAAAAAATTCTAAAATTTACACTGAAAAATTGTGAAGTATAAATAAGACGGCCTATGCTTATTGATAAAATTTGTAACAATAAATATATTTATGTTTGTAAGTCTATGATTAGGTTATTTAATCAAAAAGGTATAAGATAATAATTTATATTAAATTTACTACAGAAGCACTATAGTATATTTAATAAAATAATTAGGAAATACTATTATCTTATAGGTTTTTGATTAAAATATTATTTGTATTATTATTTCATTACATTTAATTCGAATACTTAAAGAAAACGTTGCTGAGAAGATACACAGTTGAGTCCAAAAAAAAAAACAGCGGTTTCGGATTTTATTTACGGCCACGTAGTAAGTTCTCCGAGTATACATTTTTGGTTAAAATTCTTTTCAGTAACAGATACGGAAATAGGTAAACTATACTTACTGTGCTAATTTTAGTACATACATTTAGTCATCAAAGCAGGTCGGTACCAATTGTATTTTGTGCGTTGCTTGATATTACGGTAAAAAGGGCAATACTTAAGGGTAACTATCAAAATTTATATCGGTTAGAGCTAGTTTTTAGTACTTTTTAATGATCTAATACCTTTAAAATTTATTACATCATATATTATCACAACTTGACAAAATATTAAAAGATTATTCGGTTTTCTTTATCCGTTTATTTTAGTTACCAATATTTTCGGACAAAAAACTTTTTGAATTCGCCGCGTGATAACAAATACCAACGCCCAACGCGTCCATTTGGCCAGGTGGAAGGAGACGACGCACCAATTACCGGTTTTTTTTCAACAAAGCACGCCAATTGGAAATGTCCCGGTTAAGATAGGGTTAATTTAGTGAACGGAACGCTAGCACGGTCGCAGCAGAGCAGCAGTTTTCAGCAGAACGGCGATAGACATAGTAGTCGGCGTCGGCGTCGGCGTCGGTAGCTCTAGATAGGATAAACAGTGGCGCGGCGCCGAACGACGAGCGTTGCCGGGTTTTTGCATAGAGAATGGTCGCGCTGATGGAGTCATGTCACAAGGTGATCAATGAAGTCAGCGACAATTGCAGCCGGCAGCGCCGCAACGTTCAGCCCGGGGTAATCGACTTCGCACAGAGGTAACCCGTGAAAGAAACAAAACTATTTGAACGCGAGGATATGCGGCGCTTTGTTCCCGGCTAATGTCTCCGATCAATAAGAAACTTTATGCAAGTTGGTACCCGTAAAAGGGGATTGGAAAAAAGCAGTATTAGGGAGGTACTGCATAGTAACGGACGGAATTAATGAACGCCGTGTGGTGGCCATTGAAACTACCGTTTTTAAAAGTCGAAAGTATTAGAAATATTGTTAAAAAAAGATTATTCATTTTTAATATTTTTTTTCAATCATCGAACTATTAACTAGTAACTGGCCAAATTCGTATTCGAATGATAACTGTACCGACTTTACTGGTGCTTTCTTTTTGTTGATTTCGTACGTGGTAAAAACTGCCTGGAAATTAACAATCCATAACCCGCAAATTTTGCATACTTTTCTTAACCAGAGCTGGAATTTGTGGGCAAAAGAATTATACCACTTGGGACTAAAGCATACCATCGCTGTATACCGATGTATACAGCGATAATGAGACGATCATCACTATGCCATCAGTAGCATGGAGCAAAAGAACTAATCTGGCCATCGCGAGAATTAACCTCTCGAAAGTGGAAAGATTAGCCATGTGTATGCATAACGGGGGCTATGAGAACCTGCCCAAACAGCAGCCTTTGAAGTAGTATTGGGATCTTGCCCCCCTCCACATTGTAGTAGAGAGTGTGGCGAAAAGAACCGCACTAAGAATGGTCAAGGAAGGAATGATTAGGCATAGGCCTCAATCTCCTGACGGTGATCAAACCTTGGATATGCCCCGGGATGATAATGTTTTAAAAAAATTAAGCTTTGTGAAAGAATTCACCATAAAGCTAAGTAACAGGAGCGAGTGGGATCATAACACCCTCTTGAACTTGAATAGAAATGCCATCAAATGTACACTGGTGGCTCCAAAACGGCAGAAGGAACTGGAATAGGAATATATGGGCCTAGAAATACATATTTCGAAAGCTTGGAAAAATACCCAAGTATATTTCAGGTGGAAATACACGCTATTGGAAGATGTGTCAGTTCATTATGGATAGGAACTATCGGAAGCAGGAGAATTATAATCGTGTGTGATAGTCAAGCAGCCATCAAGGCGCTGAACTCATATGAAATCAGCTCCAAGATGTCTGGGAGTGCCTAGGGAAACTAAAATGAGCTAGGGCAAAAGAAATAAAGTAACCCTCCTGTGGGTTCCGGGTCACACACAGGAGGTCGAAGGAAACGAAATAACGGATAACCTCGCAAAAAAAAAGGGACTGGAATGCCTTTTATAGGGCCTGAACCCTTTTGCGGGTTAAGTAGCAGTACAATAATATGAAGAAACTAAAAATGAAAAGCAGAGAAAAATCTAGTTACTGGGAAACATCTCCGGGAAAGAGGCAAAGTAAAAATTCTTCTGGGAACTTATAACCAGAAGAGGTTTACAGAATGCATTCAACCTGAGTAAAAAAAATGTTCGCATATTAACAGGAAATACTTTCAGGCCATTGTAGACTGAAAGGGACACCTGAGTGAGCTTGGACTGGAAAAAGGATCCTGAATGCAGATTTTGTGGGAACAGGATGAAACATCCATCCACCTCCTCTCCAAACTGCGTAGCACTGTGCAACTCGAGGGCATTGTACCTGGAAGCATGTGAAATCGAAGAGGGGAAGACTTACCTAGACTGGGGCCCTCTGGACATCTACACTTTCTAAAAGGAATGAGGATTGGAAGGCCAGCTGTAAAGCAGCAAGAATAGGACACAATAGAATCTTTTAGTCCAGTTGTAACACCACCCTTCTAATTTACATACATACATACAAAGACATACCGACAATTTCATTTGTTCTTAGCAGTTCAGCTACTTACATTTTTGATAAGGAATTTCCACCACATCTTATATCTTAGCAATCAGCTAATTATATCAAGTGGGATCGCAAAAATTGACAGGCTAGCTTTACGCATAAATTTCTTATTATAATGGCCAGGCAAAAGCTAAGCAATCCAGAAAGAACGATTCATCGTGCTCTCATATGTGAATAGGCTTGGGATTTATTTCTGTATAAGAAAATCTAGCCAACCTTAACGTATATGCGATTTGAAGCTCAAAAATTTGGTACCTAGTTACTTTGGACAGTTATTGTTGTTTGCTGTAATTACATCGGCAAAATGGAACACCGTTACAAAACGGGTATTTCTGAGTACGGATGAGTTCTCTGTTAAAATTCCAGTGTGGCAAATAATTAGCAGATAAGTAACATATAGGTGCCAGTATATCTGACTTCAAACCGGCAAACATTTCCTAAAATGAACCCAACCTCTCTTCATCTCCCCTATCAGCGTTCCGAATCGGCTTTATATCACGCCAAGACAAAGGCGACGGTCCAACAGACGTCGTTCAAAAATCGTGGCTGGTGGCGGCGATATCGGTCCCCGTCCGTCCGTAATAGAATCATTTCTGCTTACAGTGATCCCCCGGGCACCTTAGGTGGTGGGGTGGTGGCTTAACAATATCTAGATGCCGAGCGACGGCGCTCACATAAATTCACTCTTTAATTACCCCCCTAGCTGTCAAATCGCGGACGATCTGACGGTTTTATGACAATTTATTGTCGACGTTCGAAGGAGGGTTCTCTGCGGTAATGTCGCCCTGACTGACGGACAACTATGCATTCAAATGGGTTGTTTTAGCTCGCCGCCCGGAGTCGACCGATCACTCCGGAGGTTCGGCGCTCGTTCCGGAGAGGGGGAGTGGCGAGGAGACGCGCTGAGGTCGCGACGTGCGTCCGTCCGACAATCGTTCGCATTGCTATTCCACTAAGGTCGCAGAACAAATTTAAAACTGGAAATTTCTTTCGGTCGCGATTTCTGAACCTTCGCCAAAATCGTTTCCCGCATTCGCTCATCCTCTCCGCGCCGATTTATGGCCGACCATTACCATAATTAATTTGTATAAAGTACAAGAAAAAGAATTTAGGACCGTCGGAAGCAAAAGGAAAGTAGAAGAGGAAAATTGACTGGATCCATCTGCATTTTTATAGCCGACAATTGAAAAGTGGAATTAAAATGTGTTTCTAAAATAAAACAACTCCAAAGTACACACAAAATATTAGATTAAACCGGACATACTTCCAAATAAGAATAATTAACAAAATTAGTCTTGGCAATTATGTTCTTCACTATGGCATTCTTATCTTTTCAGTCAATTATAATATGCTCTCAAGGTAAGGTTTTTCCATGGATTTTCCCTTATTCCTTTGCGAATGGTGTTTAGTTAAGTTCTTTAATTTCTAAATAATCAACCAGAAATGTCAATGCATTTGCGCACTATCTGAATGAATTTATTTTACGCACTAATGCATTAAAATGGTACAGAAATGTAACAAAGATTTTACATTCGGTGGAATTCGTCACTTTGCGATTCGTGAAAGAATAATCCTAGAAATAATTTTTAGAATTTGGGCATCCCCAATCCTGGATAGATTTTTATTTTTTTTTTGGTACTTATATATGATATTACAATTAACAGAGCAAGCACCATCATTATTATTTTAATAAAATGTGCGTCGAAGTTTTTACAATCAAATAGAGTTACAGCTCCTTCTCAAGAGAGGAGTTTATTTAAACATTTAATCAATAATTAATTTCTTTCAAAATTTATTCTTAAAATTTTTTAGCTTGATTTATTTTATTATTGTGGGAATTTAAAATTTTAAGAATTGTATCCTACTTTGAGTTTAAAATTTTTATACCTATTAATAAATATTAGTTTTAAGATTTCTGATTTATGTTACTTTTTTTTATAAAGCTTGTGATGAAAAAATATTAAAACGAAATAATCGTTAATCGAGTATTAAAAAATGCACTATATTTCCTATTTGATAACGCCCCGTATATCACATATTAAATTATTTCATCATCAATTACTGACTAATATTCTTTATTTAAAAACTACAAATTTTGATCAGATGCATTGGTAAAAAACAAATTCATGACTTTCAAAGTAAATGTTCCACTCAATAAGTGCAAAGTTTGTTTGATATAGTCTGGAGCTACATTAATAATTATTACATAATTATTATGCATAATTATTATTGCCGAATACTCGAGGCCACCTGCAAAAGACCCTCTGGCTATTCATTAATTTTATTGGCTAGAATAATTTATAGCAAGAAAATTGATATAGCACTGGAAATATACATACATAGTGGTAAAATAGGTACACTAAGATATTGATGGACTGTGATCGGCTTCTGAATATTCGGCAAAGACGGACATTAGGAGTGACGGTTAATGGTACCCACGTCTATAGTAATACTATATTTATAATTGTGAAAAGAACAAAATATAAAAGTTCCATATTATTAAAATACGACACAATTTGATTTTATATATTCACAAAATAATAAAATAAATAACATCCGGTAGTTATTAGCACTATTCGCATAAAAATCTGCCTCAATGTATTGAATTTAAAACTATTCAATATATTACTTCGGAAATTTAAAGATGCAACCACAGGCATATATTTAATATGATTAAATTGAAAGAAATAAAAATAACCAATTATCTAGATTTGATTGCCAAAGAAAATTTCTTTAATTAATATAACACTTATTTAGGAATCTGTTTACTTACCATATGAGTAGGTGTTTCCACAATTTTTAACATTGTTTTTTTTTGTTACTATGTGCAGCAAATAAGATAAATAGTAAACTTCATCACTTCCACATTTGTTGGAATAGAAGACCATCTCCTTACCAGAGTAAGAAAAATACGTTAGCTGCATATTGTACACGTTCGACGCCTATGGACATAATATCCGATATTAAATGAAAGTTTACTGCATTGCCGAGACCTACAGAGGCTATACAGATCGGCCCACGTAATGGTAGGATGCGGGATTTGTCAGAGACCCGAGCGTGTATGACAAGGATTACTTGGTCGATCGCAATGTTTCCTGTCATACCTTTCAATAAAATCTCTAAATGTTCTTTATGCGTCGGACACGTATTCGGATTTTCGTTCCGGATCGTGATATTGTCTCGAACGGGCAACGAAGAGGGCGTATGTGTATATACATATATCCAAAGTGTAAATAAAATATGGTAAAAAAAGCATGAGCATTAAAGTAGAAAAAAACTGAACATATTATATAAGTGCATATGCATATCTTACGCCTCTGTTAAACGTATTTTACTGTGGTTTATTTGTGCATTTAATATTATTGTTTCCTATCTGTCGATAGAGTAAATCGATGCTATCGGGTGTTATTATTTTCAAATACGTACACTCAACAGCTACGTTATAATTACTGTTCAAAAATTTGTAAGTACTATTTCCTTTATCCTTAACAGTTCTTGTCGAGAGTCGCTTTTGTGCCAGTTTTTACTTTCGGTGGATTTCCACCTTAAATATACCTTATTCTTTTCTATTACCTCCTGTCCTGTACCGCGGTCTACCGTGTTTGTGTAATTGTTAGACACTTTGATAGACCCCAAAGTGTGAAGATATTGTCTCTGTCAATTTTTATCCTTTGTATTCCCCACTCCGTTTAAAAAATTATTACAATGTCGACGACGGAATTAGTTAATTGTCAATGCGGCTGTAAGGCTACCGCGGAGGAGCACAAAATTATCAATTGTAGCGTTTGCAAAAAATCTTTTATCCATTCCTGTGTTGATTTAACTACTACTGAAGTGAGAACCATTAAAATAAAGAAAGGCTTGTTCTGGTCCTGTCGGCAACTGTAACATAAATTAGTAATGATATTGGCGACTGAGGGAGGCTATATTGAGTCTAAAAAATGAGATAGCTTCGTTGCGGAAAACTGACATTGAATGAGTCCAATGTTTGAACAAATACTGGCTGAGCTTAATGATCGTAATAACCGCAAGCAAAATATTATACTCTTCAATGTTGCTGAATTACAATCAAACAACTCAACTGAACGCAGTGGTCATGATTCGCAAGTTGCACGTGAAGTATTGGGAACTCTTCACGCGCATATTAACTTAGAAAATATAGAGATTCATCGCCTTGGTCGCTATATGTCTAATGCTGAACGTCATCGACCCCTGAGGATTAAGCTTCCTACAGAAAGAGATGTACATGAAGTTATTAAAAATGCCAAACGACTAAGAGAGTCGGTGGAACCTCAACAGATTCGTATCTCCTTGGATAAAACACGCCGGCAAACTGAATACTATAAAACCATTAAAAGGGAACTTGATGCACGTGTTGCTGACGGTGATGCTAATTTAAAAATTAAATACCTACAAGGAGTGCCCACTATCGTATCAACGACATCTTTAAACTAGCTTCGCCCAACAGAGAACTTTTCATATATTACCAAAACGTTAGAAGCTTAAGGAATAAGATTTCGGACTTTTGTATTGGCATTAATAGTGAAAAAATAGATATTGTGTGCATAACTGAAAGTTGGCTTTCGGATGGGGTTCTGAATAGTGAGATTTTTCCTCCTACGTATAATGTTTTTAGGCAGGACCGTAAATTCAATATGGTTGAAAGAACTCGAGGTGGAGGTGTTGTATTAGCATTTAAATCTTCTTATTCTGTACAGCAAATTGATCTTAGTATAATTAATGAAAATATACCTTTAGTAGATATTGTAGGTTGTAATGTACTAGTAGACTTTAAGAAAATATTTATTTTTGTATTATACATTCCACCTGATATCACTCCGGACGGACTTGATCATTTCTTTAATATGCTTGAGGAGGTGACTGCCTACTCCAATAATCATGTTATTATATTAGGTGACTTTAACATTACCTACTTTAACGATCCTTCGATTAGTGATAACAAATGCCAAATTATTGATGCTTTCATAAATTTTACCGATTTCCGTCAAATTAACACGGTCCTAAATAATAGAGGCCGACTTTTAGACTTAATTATAACTAATATTCCATATCTATCATTGGAGAGGGAGGAACTTCCTTTGGTGCGGGAGGATCTGGATCATCCTGCTATTAAGCTTTGTTTAAAATATTCTAGAAAACCTTTATCTTACCTTCGGAACAACACTAATGCACGTAATTATAACTACAGAAGAGCTGATTTCATAGGTCTTTATAACTCTCTTTCTACTGCCGACTGGTCAGACCTCTATCAATGCAAAAGTGTTAATGAAGCATCCACAATTTTATACAATGTCACTTATTATTACATTAACTTACATGTTCCGCTAAAAACTCGCCGTAACACTACTTACCCAGTGTGGTTTACTGCTCAGCATATCTCTGATATTAAACAAAAAAATTACTTCCGTAAACGATATCTTCGTACAAGTCCATGAACGATCTTTCCTCATTTAAGGAGTTGCGAAAAAAAGTTAAAACTAATTCAAAAACTTTATACGATAACTACTTGCTTCATGTTCAAATTATACAGGCAATCCTAGCGAATTCTGGAAATTCATACATTCTAAAAATAAGGACCAATCTCTTCCCAATACTCTTGAGGACATTGATGGAGTACGTTGAAAATCCACACTCAATTGTTAATGGCTTTGCTCATTTCTTCGAATCCGTCTATTTGCCTACATTTAATCTTTACCCAACTCTGACCCTCAATTTACCAGTAATGTTTCAATTGATATACTTGTATTACTGAAAATGATATACTTCTTTCATTAAGAGGTCTTAAGGATGGTCTTGTTATGGGGAATGATAATATCCCCTCGTTCATCTTGAAAGACTGCGCACAAGCTTTTGTTGGTCCACTTCATTATGTTTTCAATCTGGCTATTCAAATAGGAACTTTTCCTGATACTTGAAAACTACTCGACTTGTTCCTGTCCCAAAAAGGGTGATAGGCACTCAATTGATAATTATCGACCGATTGCAATAATTAACAACTTCGCTAAGATATTCGAGAAATGTTATATAATCGTATTTACCCGTTGGTGCATTCCACTCATATCCACCAGTCAGCATGGATTTGTTAGCAAAAAATCCACCGTTACGAATTTGGTCGAATTTTACTCAGTTTCTCGCTTCCAACATCGACAATAATAAGCAGGTAGATGTGGTTTATACTGACTTCGCTAAGGCTTTCGACAGCGTGGACCACTCCCTACTTCTCCGTAAACTTGATCGTCTTGGCTTTTCTTTATCCTTACTATCACTCTTTTCATCCTATTTATTTAAAAGAACCCATTATGTAAGATATTTGGGTCACGAGTCCAGCTGTTTTTATCCCACATCTGGCGTTCCTCAAGGAACAAACTTAGGCCCCTTGCTGTTCTCTATATTCATTAATGACCTGTGTGAGCACTCTGTCATGCCACCAATTATTGTTTGCTGACGATTTGAAAATCTACGCTACTGTTGATGAAATCAACGATTCCAGACTCCTTCAACATCAAATTGATTCCTTGCACGGCTGGTGTGTTGAAAATAGGCTTTCCATGAACGTCTCTAAGCGCAAGGTTATTACGTTTTCACGCAAAATAAGGCCTATTGTATATGATTATTATTACGATGGTACCATACTTGAGCGTACGACTTCTACTAAAGACTGGGTGTAATATTTGACACTAAACTTTCCTTTATAAAGCATATTAAACAGCATCTGTAATAGCGCACTAAAAATGCTTGGATTTATCATAAGAACTTGTACTAAATTTCATAACATTACCTGCATTATCTCGCTGTATTTCTCGTATGTTCGGTCCAAGCTTGAATACGCAGCGGTGGTTTGGTCTCCTGCGTATCGATGCCACATCTACTCCCTTGAAAAAGTTCAACGTAGATTCCTAAAATATCTTTACTTTAAGGAACACCTTACTTACCCCATGCAAGGATATAGCCATAACGCTTTACTTCATGCATACAATATTACTCAGTTGGATGTTCGGCGGTCCCAGGCTGACCTGAAATTTCTGTTTAATTTATTACATAATAGAATTGATTCAATACCTTTACTTAGTGAGATCAGCTTCACTGTACCTCGCCTATCAGCTAGATCATCTACAACCTTTTACTGTCCTAGACCAAACACTAACATCCTACTAAACTCACCACTGCATCGCATGTGCTCTACTTTCAATTCGCGTTCTAACGTCACTACTGACATTCACTTTACTCCTTTGCCTTCATTAATAATAAATGCATGCAGATAGTTCATTATCAGTAATCCGAACATGACTTTAACTTTAATATCTTGCTTAACTTTAGTGTTTAAGATACTTTTTTTCCTTTCTTATGCCGAATAAGATGTTATTTAATGATAGTTTAGATTAAGTAACTTTGCTTCTATTAGATATATTTATATATATGTATATGCACACTTATTTTATTGTTGCTGTTGTCCTGTAAATGGATCTTTTCTGTTGGGCAGCCTAATAAAATTATTTTATCATTATTATTAATTATTATTATTAATACGAATAGACGACTAAAATAAATATAACTACGAGAGACGAATTTAAGAGGAGGTAAGGCGGAAGGGTAATATCAGATTAATAATGTGAGTTTAATAATATAAAAATAACAAGTATATAACGAAGGCAACAACAAATACTTTACAATTATAAATGACAATTTTATTTTTCACACCAATCATTGCCAATCGCATGCTCCAATTTCGCGGCGACAGTGAACTATTGCTCTTACTAAATACTGTATCATTCATTCTTCTATAAACACTTTAAATACATTTTTTTTACACCAATTAGGTATGTGAAAAGAATGTGTTAAAAGAAGTAAAAAAAAGCACAGCTTTTGAAGGTAAAAGTGAAAGTTAAAATCGTTCTTCAAAGATAAAAACAAGTATTATAAATCTGTGATAAGGTTCTATGGGTAAGTTATAACTAGATGTGGTGATTTTTGTTTGGCACGCAGTAGCGCACTCAGAGAAAAAAAAAATTTTCTAAATCAAAGAAACATTTCTTCGACTATTCTTAAAAGAACAATTTTTCAGTCAATAACATATTTCTTCAAATTAAAAAATATTGTCTTGTTAATGGAAGGAAATACGTATTAACGAAGGCAATAATGTTTTCAAATAGCGGCAAATAAAATGTTTCTTGAGTCGAAGAATTCCTTTTTATGTATAATAAATTAGTACGTACTCCCCAAGCAAAAGCGTGTGAATCGATTTATATATGTACAGTATATGTATAATATATCATTAAATACCGACCTATCATACACCAGTCTTCGCCAGTGCATGCCAACAAAACCACCATCTATAACAAGATCCCTAATAGGTTTGTTTTAATCTTTGAAGCTCAGCGCGCTAAATCAATAGAAAAACTACACTAATTTTTCTTTTTTTTATGTAATGGTAACGGTCAACCTCCACGCGAACTTATTGACAAGTATGTATGTACATCCACAACAGAGAAAGAAAGAAATGCGTAATAAGTAATGGCCGTGTATTATGCTCACTTGCACCGTCACGTTAAGTTTGGTTTAATTTGAGGTAACACCAGGTAACACTTTGAAGGTGATATGTCAAATTTAATACATACAACGTATGTCATATGGCTCTCTCAAAACTTAAACCAACAACGAAGTCATATTTAAGTGTCTCTCAAACTTAAACCAGTGCAGTGTTTCCGGAGTCTTCATGTTAGGCGGCTCCTACAACAAAAAGAAAACTTAAACCAAGCTTAACATGCCGGCGCAAATAGGCATGAGTGCTTATAGTTCACTTTTGTTAAACTTCTTCTCACCACCAACTGTACTCGATATTCCGGCTAGTATCTGAATCGAATCTGAAGCTCTGGTCAGCAGAGCTACCTACTTTTAATAATAAATTGCATACAAGTACTTCCAATGTTATTTATACGATAACAAGCATAGTCACCGCCACTGTCACCTTAAGATTGTGATAAAGTATTGCAGGTATGTTAAGCAGAGAAAATCGACCAAAACGGATCAATTATATTTCTCCCTTGCCAAAATTTCTCTTACACAGACTTTTTTTCTTTTCAATCTCAAGAACGAAATAAAAAGGAACAAAGGGTTAAAGGAGTTTACTTTTCCGATTTCTTGATATTTTCTCGAAAACGGCTCTAACTTTGAAAGTCACATTTTTGCTATATTTGGTACGAGTTTCTATTCTTCTATGCCACTTCTTTTCTCAAAATTGTCTGAGAAGGCTTTTACTCTTATGTTTTATAAATCAATATCGCATATATCTTCGCTTAATCGTTCGATGTAGAAAACATTCAGTAAAAAAAATAATCCTCTAGTAATGCTAACAATAGGGAAAAAAATGTCTACGAACCTTTATGAAATCACTATAATAAAAACACCTGGGTAAGGAAAAACGGGAAAGGTTTTCACATTAGATTCTCTAATGATATTGCAATTTTAGCCCGATGATAAATACATGAATTCACAAAGAAAATCCCCTTCGATTTCAGATATATTATAGAAATACACTTTAATTGATTTGACTTATAAAAATGAAAAATTGATAAAAATGAAACAATCTTCTTAGAAAATGTTTATCAACAACCACGTCGTCGCTGAATAGTATCGATCTCAAGGAAACTACATTCAAACCATACAGTTACCAGACGTTAAATTTTATACACCTAATTACACGGCTACCATGTAAGTTAAAACCTAATATAATACTGGATTACAAACAGTACGTTAACAGTGTGTTAAAGATGTTGTAGGACGATATTAAGAAATTGTGAATGAAACTTTTACGTAAGCTGACCATAAAGGTGCACTATTCTATGCATACACCAACTAATTTGACCAGCAAACCAAACTTGTGAATACCTTTCAACTATCATTAAAAGGTCTTCTCCTCTAGAGTTCCTTTTAGCGGCTGTAAAGCAAGGCAATCATCAACAGTAAACAGTGAACTCTTTATAACACCTCGAAATAAATATAACAGTTGAGAGCCTGTGGTCAGACAAATCGGTGCTCTCGTCTAATGCTATGGAAAACGATTCAAAACCAGCCATAAGGTCAGTCAAAGTTTGTTGAAAATATATATGCGGCATATGACATTCAGCATAAGAGTAAAAACCCTCGCTTCTACAACTTTGAGAACAAAAAATGCCATTGGAAAATAGAAGCCCTGTACCACATGTAGCAAAATGTGAATTCAAAGAAATCGTTAGGGCTGTGTTTCGAGAATATATCAAAAAAAATCGGAAAAGGAAACTCCCCAATAAGAACATAAACTTAAGAAAACGTTTTCTTAACGTAACCAGACGTTTCGTAACGTTTATAAACAACGTCGAAGTGACATATCTACTGTCCCGATAAATACGTTGACAAAAAGTTACTTAGTAAGCGTTATTTCACGTCAATATGCTAACTTAGGTTTAACGTTTAATTTTTAATAGAAAATATCGTTAAATAGAAACGTTTAGCAACAAGGGTATTTTAACGTTTAATAAACCACCTGTGTAAAAACGTAAAAAGTACGTTTACAGTCTACGTGATATTATCGTTTCAAAACAAACGTTGATTGGTAAGTAAGTTTAACGTTCATAAAAATCTATGTAAAACGTAAAAATCGGTTTACAGTACGTAACCTCAACGTTAATAAAATTTCTATATCAACCTTTATAACCACGTAGTAGTAAAGCACATCTGCGTAATTTAGTGAAGGTGCCGAATGTAAGAAACAACAAGTCTTTATAAATTATAGGTGAATTATCAAGTTGTTGCATTCATGCGCGTCTAAGACGCTGCGTTATAAAGAAACTGCACAACACTTACCGAGTTCCAAGATGTGACATGTATGTTATCTTAGTATTTACAGTGCGTTTTAATGTGGTGTAACGAAAATTGGGTTTATATGTTAAAAGTCATAATGTCCAATACTAATTAAATTTTATTTTAAAATTAATTAAAATTTAATGATCACAATCATAGTATGAACTCAGGATAAGCTCTTCAATGAAACATAAATGCTTCTTCAGAAAAACTGAAATGGTAATAACCGATAAAATATAATACAAATGCAATAAAACATAATAATAATAAAAAGATAATAGAATTCTTTACCAAAACTAAGAAAGTAACGAGGTCATTTCATTTATAAATATATACATTTTCCCCTTTTTCTGCACATCCAGGTCTTTTACCCAACAGTCCATTGGGGCGTTATATTTCAACCAGTCCTTCACTGCAACTTTCTGCTGATAAGTATGTATTGTTTAATTGTAACTTTAGATGGACTCAAACAATAGGTATCATAAGTACACCAAGGACTACAGGCTGGGTAAATTTAGGGATATATATATATATAAGTTAATGTTACTTTGCTTGGTTTTCCTAAGATTTTTGTATTACAAACGAATGAAAGTATTTAATAACTCAATGTATATTGTTTACTATAGTTTTCCGTATTATCTCTGGTACCCGTGTGAAGAAACTAAGTGTCCTTTCCTTCCAGTTATGCTTCACTGCAACGACGTCATGTAACAGTAATTAGAATAATTCCTTTTATACAAGAATCCAAGATTTTAGAACCATCAGCATTCGCTAACTCATATATATTTGAAACTAAATAAGAAAGGGGTGGTATACTAAAAACCAGGTTCCTCAAGAAACAAATTTAAGAATATAGTTAATATTTCTGACATTAGGGTTCTTAATTTTAAGATGGCTACTATGCTGTTTTGCCAATTGTGTATATGGCATATAACTAATTAAACGTTCAATGTGCATCGTAATATGCAATATACCTGCATAGACTTAATTTGATGGTGGTACCTAGCTACTCAACCGTTTAGTTTAAATGCAACTATTGTTGCGTATCACATATTAATATAAACTTTGTTATAAAGATAAAAGAAAAAGTTCTAACACTCGACTAGGGTAGAAAACATGTGACTGCAAGTGGCAACGTACACCGTTGCAAGATGCGCAACAAGGGGTGGAAAGATTTATTTGAAAATGGGGGAGGGATGATACATTCATTCAGTAGTGCGTTGTAATACAATAATTGTGTGTAACCTATTGTTAAATACATTTTGGCATTCATCCATGTAAAAAAACACATCTTATCTTAAAACAACGAATTTAACACCAATTTTATTTTAAACTATACTTATGCGTTGGATTGCAGTTTAATAGTTTTTCATATTTCAACTGCTTGCTTTTAAACGTAGAAGTAGAATGGTGAAACTACGTTTTTTATTTTAGTGTACTGGAAAACTATGCGTTACGTTTAGAAAATAAATTTTCAATTTTCAACGTTGTCTTTCAAAACGTCCTTTCAACGAGTAAACGGTGAAAACTACAACGTCTTATTTTAGTTATATTATAACTATGCGGTTACATTCAGTCAATATTTTTCCATATTTCAACGTTGTTTTTTTAACGTAGAAAAGTACAGTGAAACGACAACGTTTTATTGTAGTTATATTTAAACTATGCGTTACATTTCAGTTAATAATTTCTCATATTGCAACGTTGTTTTATAATATAAAATAAACGATGCAACTACACACGTGTTGTGTTTTTAGTTAATTAAAAATACGTTACATTCTTAGTTAAATATAGCGTTTCTTCAAGTGTGTAGTTAAAAGTTGGTTATAATAAAAACGTGTTAATTATAACCATTAACGTTGTTTCAACCAATACAACGTTAAATCACGTAAATGTAACCAACTTGTTCTCACTGGGTCATCTAGCCCTAGACCTTTCTTAACCAAAACCTTACTGCCGCGTCTTCTAAAAATACCTAACTAAAGCAAATATAAAATATGAAAGCTCTCAAATACTACTTCGTTCTTGAGATAGAGAGGAAAAAAAAAGAGTTGTGTAAGAGACATTTTGGGGTGGCTATAACCCCTGTATGATAATATTGGGAAAAAATTAAAAAGCGGTAAATTTTTATTTTGAAAGTAGTTTATGGATTAGAACAGAAATATGTTAATTTCCACCAAAGCTCATCATGTCACCAGTGATCTCATAAAACCAAAGTCCAAAGGTGTCAAAGGAAGAACACTTCTTTTAGTACAGTTTGATATCTCTGTAAAATATCAGCAGCTAAAGAATTACGGGGTGATTATATTTTTCACGTCTCTACATGCCTGCAATATTTTATCAAAATCGAAGATGACCAGTTGTGTGACTTTGTTTGTAAATGCCGCTACCGGTTTTCGTTCCTAACTTTGAACCTTCATCAGGTTGGCTTCCAAATAATGGTCAACGAATTAAAAAACAATAATAAAAATGTTAAAATGCAGAACATCGATGGAGCACTACCACTATGTCACTATTCTAATATTACTTCAATGAAAAATGCATATTTTTGCAATCGACAATAGTTCCAAGTTTTAAAATAAAATGTTTCAGTAGTACGCTTATAGTATTTAACAAACAACGATAAGCACAATATATCCAATACTTAAGCTCCAACCTTCATTAATGCACCTCCGACTAACTAGCCATACTATAAGGACACGCCTATATTATAAGCAGTAGTCGCGCGTGAATCTAATAAACGAGTAAAAAAGAAAATTACATAACCCCTTCACCTGCTTAGATGCGAAGCAAACGTGACTGAAATAATATTTATCATAGTAGTAGGAATATTTAATGAGGCCCAAATGAAAAACGTAAATTTATTCAAGTAAGAAGGATAAAACATAAAATAACACAAGCATGACTTTGGTAGTTCAGACATCGTTACATTTTCTATGACAGTAAAAACGTTGGGGCGCTATGGGTAATTAAAACTAGGAGACCTTGAATATAATTTGTATTAAAAATACAAGATGGAACTTTACAAATATAAGTAGACCTGGAGAAGAGGATTGTTAAGCAACGGCAAAGCGATTTGTTTTGATACAGCTTCTTCTATTACTGAATAACGAGGTTCTCTAATGATCTTTTTTTTCAGTAGTGAAAAATAAGTGAAAGTTGATTATTTAATTCCCTTAATAATTCTTACCTTATAGTTATGCTTCTTACTAGCAATAGCAATACTATGTGTCGTATAACAACAATAGCAAAAAACGACTGAAAAGAGTATATGCCAAAATCATAAATTTGATTTTCAACTGAATGTTTATTATTTTATTAAATATATTTTCAGATTATTTGATATAGATATCATTTGGGTACGTTTGAGTAATTTCCTCTGTATAGTAAAAAATAAGTAATACCTAACAACATATTAAATAACATTTTAGATGCGCTTGAGTTTGCCCGTCTCATCATATTACTTCTTGTCTTCTTGTGGTCCAGAGCCCTCGCATTTACACAGAATGTGGTAAGCGCTTCTGCATCTTACACAGTCTGCACTTAGTAGCTCTAGTATTGACCCCAATTTTCTGTAGGTCTCCTTTCAGGGACAACGTCCTGTTAGGAGACCTGTTACGAAGCGAAGATGATTCCTACTCAGCTGCCATAGTTCTTAAGCTTTCTTTTCTGATGGTCCTTAATAAAGGTCTTGCGAATGAATCTGCTGAGTGTTTGTTCAGTGTTCTTCTTATTCCTCTTTGGACCCAATTCTTACCTGCACTCGGGCTGTGTTTTCAGGCACTCCTAGAACAGGTTCGGGCCTATAATATGAAATAGTTTGATTCCTTTCTGTTAACTCATCGGCTTCTTCATTTCCTGCGATTGCTCAAGTGCTGAGCACTCACAGCAAATTGGACTTATTGGGTCTGTCAGGCTATTCAGTTCTCGAATACATTCCCAAACCAGTCTTGATTATATCTTGGGGTTCACTAGTGCCTCAGTATTGCCTGGCTGTCTGTGAAAATTGTGGCAAAATTGCGTATGCCTTTGCTTAAAAAACTGTGGCATTTTTCTACTGGAAGGGTGATCAATTGTATTTCTCACATCGCTATAAGATTTCAGCTCCAGTCCCGTTTTAGGTCTTGATTCCGTTCTGTAAACTAATCAATTCTCCGCCTGGTAGTTGGATTAATTCATTAAAAAGATATGTCAATACCATGTGGTCTTATCTCATTTTCAAAAAGCTTGGCTTCCACATTGATGGACAATATTATTGTGTTCCAACCTTGGTTCACCTGTAGTTCTTGCAAATCGCAGATTACCCCATTCTGTGCTTCGCCCATATTACATATAAAAGAGGAGGGGTCTAGGAGGTATTCCCATTAAAGCTGCAGGAAGGGGCTTCATAGTTTTGCTAAGTTCAGTTATTAGAGTATGCTGCTGTACCTTTGCCCATCATACCAAAGATGCAAAATTGATCTGACAACCGTGATGTATGTCCATTACATCAATTAGGTTCTTAACCCCATGTTTCTTCCATGAGCTCTTCTAAATAGATAAATTGCTTAATGAAAGGCCTTAAAAACAGGTCATTTGCATTTTAAACCTATTTTCTCAAAAATAAGTAGATGACTGCTTAGATGTATCTCAACCGAGAAAAAAAAGTATTTTGTCCAATATTTAGCTTTTCTCTTGAATTACAATTCACCCAAATTAGAATAAAAATAACAAGATAAACTTCTAACGAATTACCACCACAAAACCAAAGTTTTTAATATAACTCGCAAATTTTCTTCTCCTCACAAACTTCTCCACAGCACAGCTATTAACTTAAGTGACCCAAAAGTATACCAACAAGAAATTCCAAATACAATAGAGCCCTTAAAATTCAACAGAGAGAACAGGGAAAAAAATAAATTTTAAATGATCAACTCTAATCAAATTCGGGCAAAATCAATATCCAACCAACAAATGGAAACTAATATAAATATATAAAATATCCACATTTATCCCTTATTCAATTCATCATATGGTGCAATAACTATAACGGAGTTTAGGATATTTAATTTTTAAAAAAAAGTTGCTATACTGAGTAAATAGAAATTAATTACAAAGCTAGAAGTACAGCAAAATTACTTAATTAAGGCTGGTATATTTTTCATCTTTAAATAGGTATGTATGTGCTATGTACCGACTAAATTTTCCGTCTTGTTTCCCTAGATGGTACAACAAAACAATTTTATATGATCTTATAACAAAACAGTTGAGTGCAATTTATATATTTGCTAACGATCGAGCTTAGCATGTTATTCTTTTTCGCGTGCAACAAAAAGATCGTCATAATGTTAAAATGCCGACATAAGAATATTGCATAAATTAAAGAATATTTTATAAATTATATAAATCAATTAGGTATAAGAAAGCAATAAATGTCATTTAATGTATTGTCAAGCCATTATAATACAAAAGTTTTAAACTGGAAACTAAATTAAAATACCTTAATAAATTACAGGTTTTTCATAAATAATGTGAAAGATAATTTGACGTGCATCCTTTTGCACCTCCAATATCACAATATAAAATTTAACGCCTATTACTTAATTTACCTTATGCGTGCGAACGCAATTGATATCTATATCCAATTCTAATTGAAAAACACCGGAGAGCGTTCAAATCCCCGATGAAATAAGTCAAGGCGTAGAACTCCCAGGTCTTGTCATTATATCTCCACTCCGCTTCCAATAATAAAGTAACTCTCAAGGGGCGGCATCAAATAGAATAGTAGCACAAAGAATGTGATAAATGGGACGCCATTAAAAATTTACTCCAACTGGGACTTATAATAAAATCTAGGACTCGCCCTTCTTTTACTAGAAAATTTAGTTCGTTATTTCTGGATAGCGAGGAATTACGTTGTTCGATTGAAATAATGTAGTTTTGCTTACTAATGAGGAAAAACGGTGACATTTGATGATGTGTTATATGAACTAAAGTAACAGTAGTATAAATTAATGAAAAGCAAGGGTATAAAAGATTGTTCACGATTTCTACAATTATTTTAAAACAAATCCAGAAGGATATATACGGTGTTAGCAACCACCTTCAATATGTGTTTTAAGCAGAGTGTGATTTTCAACAACCATAGTCAGAAAAGTAGACAATGGCAGCATACATTGATTATCAAATTTTTTTATGACAAACCTTTAAGGTAGTATGGATGAGATAACTTGGGAACTAAACAGAAACCAGGGTTTCAAAGCTAAAATTGGGTTGAAGATTGGTCAAAAAGAAGCAGAGATCGTGGATGCTATATGGAGAAACCCTAAATCACCGAACGGAAATAAACAGTACTTTTACGAACTGTTTATTTTCATAAGTTTGTGTACGTGTGCACAAACGTTATATCGTATATTAAAATATACTGAGAAAGAAATAAAACGATATCTTAATGTATTTACCACGCATGCACCTTATCTAATGTGTTTAATGATTTGTGAATAGGAACTTTTACCAAATATAGAACAAAACAAAATACGCAAACCGTACGCTACGGTTAACCAATTATTAACGTATTAGCAGATTTACTATTTAGTTTAGCCTGAATTTGTAATATGTGATAATTATTAATTATTATATTTCCAGCAACTACAAGGAAAATAAGTAGTTTGAGATGAATAATAATAAAATGTAAATAAAAATAGGAACTTTAGTGACAAAAGAAAACAGTTCTAACAATAACAATACAAAAAAATAAAGAAACAAATAAAAATATAAATTCTTAAAGAAATAAATCACTATTCCAAAACAATGCTAATAACAGTACATAATGTAAAAGGATTCTAAATCAAATATATCCTAAATATCTTAAATCAATAAAAGTAATAACATGATAGCCATGAGCAAAATTAAAGCAATAAATTATTCCTAGTTAAATATACTATTTACCCTTACCAACAGTATATTTTTTAAATTCGCAGGTATCACCGATAATTCCATAAATATACTTCAATGATCGAAAGAACTTTTCTACACTGGTTTTGGCACTAGGTATTGCTAACTATATTTTGGCAATTTTCGATAATTTATTTTGCATATTCCAAAAGCTTAAAATATCGGCATATAATGATAAAGGTGGTTCCCGTTCGTACATTAATAAGTTTGTGCCCCACATGTGAGACTTCAGATGATGGAAACGGTTTTCAAGAAATATCTGAAATTGTTTTAGGCCTCTGGTGGGCACTACTATACTAGTTGTAGGTTCATTTTTCAATTCTTCATCCGAAATCGTTTTCAAATAATTCATTTCTGAAATCGCCTTTTAATTGACTAGAGGTATCAACTTCAAAAGTACGTCAGTAATAATATCCTTACAACACAGCTACTCTCTTTGTAATTTTCTAGTGACAGTAAAAACCGGGTTAAAAGTTTGAACATATGTCGGGCACTAAATCATTTTCTTCGGTCAAAGTATTCTATAATTCACTGTTTAGATGATTTGTTGTTTTCAACATTTATATATTGGCACCATTATCCCTTCTTTTAATGTAATAATCTAGGCAACAATCTTTCAAAGCGTCTAGTACTATAGATTTCAAGTACCTATTTGCTTGTACGGGCTGATTTTAATGATTATATTGCAAAATGTTTTAATTTCTAGTGATTTTCTCTTAACATATTCCACATTTACACTAAGTGCACTTAGATATTACCTACTTACAGTGTCAGTATTTAGCAATAATAAATTTTCTTTTAAATAACCTTCCTTTTTAATTTTTTGGAAAAAAGTATTAACCTTTCCTTAATATCGTATTTATTGACATTTATGTTTAATATGTTAAACACGGGTTGAACAAATGTTTTAAAAACGCGATCCCAAATCAACCACAAAGGTTGTCCATTATTAGTAAATAGTACTGCAATTGCTACTTCAAAAACAAGTATATTATTGGATTAGATAGCCTTGCTGCAACAATATTATTTTCATTCCCTACACCAGACTTTTGTTTTATGGAGTTCGGGTAAAACTCTAGATGAAATGATTGTAAATATCGTTCTAAATTGCCACCGTGTTCACCACCACAAATTCCATTACTGTATATTGTTTATGGTTATTCGCCCCTAAAGAACAAGGCAAAACGTTATGCTTTGGTCACTGTTAGAATAAAATATATATAGTAAAGAATGTCATTTTATCGTTTCATACGCTCAGCTCTGTAATTCCGTGTGTACACAAAACAAACACGCCATAACGGAACAAACTAAAGGTACCCACTGCACATTTTGCTTCTTACAGTTACACAGTGCTTGTGTCAAATTTGTGATCTAAAATATGCAGTTATCCATAATCCGATAAAACTAGTATTTATTTCTAATATTAGAGTACTTAATAAATAGAAGAAAAATTGAATGAGAATTTAAGATAAAAATTTGATTATTATCCTGATGATATTTGCTGAATTGTCGATCTGAAACTATAATATTTATCTATAAAGGATAATAATAATTGTAGGACGATAACAAGCTACTATAATGTGTTAGTTAAGTAACGCTAATTAATACACAAATATTTCACAATATTATAGTTACATACATTATTGGAAATTACACTTATACGTAAAGTAATTTTCAAGTGGTAAATGGTATAAGCAAGCCGCGAATGTGTAAACCCAGAACGTTTTGGTTTACACATTCGGTTCAAGTTAGACACAGAACTAACATGGTGTTCGATCACACGTGATTCTGTTATTTCCGTTTCGTTGTTGTTTTGGAATTATTATACTGATTACTAGTAAGGTAGTGTTAATTCATATTAGAAAATCTGCTTACAGTTCAATTAAAGTTTTAAAGTCTGTTATGCACCCTACTACAATTTTGAACATAGAATATCTTAAACATATTACATGCAATTTAATACTCCATTTTTTTAATTTTCGATTGCTAAATATTCTTGTGATTAATTCAATGTTATCTGCCAGAACACTCACCCAGACGTTGAAACAAAGAGCTTTTCGTTTTTCACACCAAGAAAGCAAGAAAGTTATACATCTATGAAAATAACTGGATTCTACAGAGGGTGACTAAGATAGGTAAGCAACGTTTTGCCTTAATAAATAACAAAGGGCGAGAGAACCCGAAGACGTTCATGAATACTGAAGCATTAAATAAATAGGAAGTATTTAAACAATAGATACATCATTTTTTACTTTTGCTTTTCTTTTCCTTTCCAGATTTCAGAAGTCAGAAACTTATTATGATATTGTATATTATACATATTAGTGTGTTCACGGATGAAGTTGGCAATAGGTATAACAGACAAAAAAAAATTGGAATTTAATTTTTGGGAAGCTTGGTCTGAAACTTATTTATTGTTCGCTTTCGATTTTTCAATACTGTTTCCGTTTCAGGTAAAGCATCTTTTTCGTTCGCATTATGTCAAAATATTACTAAAAAATGTTGTTCAGAATGAAAAGTTATAACGGTATGAAAATTTTCAATCATAGCCCAGTGAGAACAAGTTGGTTACATTTACGTGAATTTAACGTTGTATTGGTTGAAACAACGTTAATGGTTATAAGTAACACGTTTATTATATAACCAATTTTAACTATACATTGAAGAAACGTTATATTAACTAAAAATGTAACGGAAGTTTAAATTTAACTAAAATAACACGTTGTAGTTGCATCGTTTATTTTTAGGTTATAAAACAACGTTACAATATGAGAAATTATTAACTGAAATGTAATGCATAGTTTAAATATAACTAAATAAAACGTTATAGTTTCACTGCTTATTTTACGTTAAAAAACAACGTGGAAATATGAAAATTATTAACTGAAATGTACCGCATAGTTTAAATATAACTAAATAAAAACGTTTTAGTTACACCGTTTACTCTACGTGAAAGAACAACGTTGAAAAATGAAAAATTAGTGGCTGAAATGTAACGCATAGTTTAGATATAACTAAAATATGAAGTTGTAGTTTCACCGTTTACTCGTTGAAAGACGTTTGAAAGACAACGTTGAAAAATGAAAAATTATTAACTGAAACGTAACGCATACTTCAAGTACAATAAATAAAACGTAGTTTCACCATTTACTCTACGTTAAAAAGCAACAAATATGAAAAACTATTAACTGCAATCCAACGCATAAGTATAAGTATAGTTAAAATAAAATGGTGTTAAATTTGTTTGTTTTAAGATAAGATGTGCTTTTGCATGAATGAATGCAAAATGTATTTAACAATAGGTAACACAATTATTGTATTAAAACTGCACTACTGATGAATGTATCATCCCTCCCCCATTTCAAATAAACTCTTCCACCTCTGTTGCGCATCTGCAACGTGCACGGTGCACTTGCAGTTACATGTGTACTACGCTAGTCGAGTGTTAGAACTTTCTTTATCTTTATAACAAAGTTTTATATAATATGTGATACGCAACAATCAGTGTATTTAACTAAACGGTGAGTAGCTAGGTACCCCATCAATTAAGTCTATCCTGGTTATATTTGCATATACGATGCACATTGCACGTATAATTATGTATATGCATATACACAATTGGCAAAACAGCATAGTAGCCATCTTAAAATAAGAACACTAATGTCAGAAAATTTAACTATATTCTAAAATTTGTTCTTGAGGAACCTGGTTTCTTAGTATACACCACCTTCTTACTTTATTTTCAAATATATAGGTTAGCGAATGCTGATGGTTCTAAAATCTGGATTCTTGTGTAAAAGAACTTATTCTAATTACTGTTACATGACGTCGTTGCAGTGAAGCATAACTGGAAGGAAGGAACACTTAGTTTTCACAAAACGGGAACAGAGATAATACGGGAACTATAGTAACAATATACATGAGTATTAAATACTTTCATTCGTTTGTAATACAAAAATCTAGGAAACCAATCAAAGAAACATTAACTTATATATATATCCTAAAAATTTACAGCCTTGGTGTTACTTATGATACCTGTTTGTTTGAGTCTTCCATTTAAAGTTACAATTAAACAATACATACATACAGCAGAAAGTGCAGTGAAGGACTGGTTGAAATATACGCCCCAATAGACTGTTTGGGTAGAAGACCTGGATGTGCAGAAAAGGGAAAATGTATATATCTATAAATGAAATGACCTCGTTACTTTCTTAGTTTTGGTAAAGAATTCTATTATCTTTTATATTATTATTATTGTTATTATGCATTGTATTATATTTATAGGTAATTACATTTTAGTTTTTTCTGAAGAAGCATTATGTTTCATTGAAGAGCTTATCCTGAGTTCAATACTATGATGTGATCATTGAATGATTTAATTAAATAAAATTTAATTTAGTATTGGACATTATGACTTTTAATCTATAACCAATTTTTCGTTATCACCACATAAAACGCACTGTAAAATATAAAGTAACATATATGTCACATCTGGAACTTGGTAAGTGTTGTACAGTTTCTATAACGCAGCGTCTTAGAGCGCATGAATGCAACGAACCTGATAATTCACCTATAATTTATAAAGCTGTTGATTTTCATACATTCGGCACCTCACTAAATTACGCAGATGTGGCGTTACTACTACGTAGTTATAAAGGTTTGATATAGAAATTTTATTAACGTGAGGTTACGTTACCTGTAAACCGATTTTTACGTTTTACAGAGGTGGTTTATTAAACGTAAAATACACCTTGTGCTAAACGTTTCTATTTAACGATATTTTCTATAAAAATTAAACGTTAAAATAACATTAGCATATGACGTGAAATACGCTTAAAAAGTAACTTTTTGTCAACGTATTTTGTCGGGACATAGATATGTCGCTTCGACGTTGTTTATAAACGTTACGAAACGTTCGGTTACCGTTAAATCAACGTGTTTCTTTTAACCGTTTATGTTCTTATTGGGAGGCCTACTTTGATAAAATCCATTGTTTGTCAATTTCGTTTCAGGTAGTGTTTTTGCGCTCACAGTACGCCAATATATTAACTACGAAAAAATGGAGAGGTCAGAGTTATGCAAATTTTTAGACTGATCGGCGTGCTTTGATAATAATGATGGAGTGGAAAAAACAATTATGATAACTTTTTGCTCTAAGCACTTCTTCCGAGTAACTTATGAGCTTATTGCGAGCACAAACAGTACTTTAAAATTTTACATATCCTCATAACTTTTCATTCTCAACAAGATTTCTTATTAACTTTTTAACATACTGTAAACGGAAAAGAAAAACCAAAACATTTTTGATTCAGTTGCAAAAGTCTACTGGATTTTAAAAACTCAACGCAAACGATAAAGAAGTTTCAAACCAAGCAGGACTTACTTTCCAAATATTAGCTTCCAATTCAGAATATTTTTGTCTTTCATATACTTAATAAATTGAAATAGATTATTTTGTGACCACTGGGCTTAATTGCATTCTTCTCATGAAATTTCAATCTTGACTTACCGAATATTATGTGACATGAACATTGTAAAAATAAAGATGAATTTGTAAACATCTATTTTGAAAATTAAATGAAAAATTTGTTTAAAATCCTTTGCACTTTTTCATTGGCAGAATGATCTCTCGGTATATGTTAAAAAAAAGTGTCATTCTTTGGTTGTGTAGTTAAATAAAATGGCAAAATTATAATTAATATGAAAATATGTAAAAAGTGAAACATTATTAAAACTCAGAGAAAAACAATACGCCTGCGGGTTGAGGATAAACAATTTTTCACTTTTTTCACATTTTCATATTTCGTACTAACCTTCTTTCTTCTTTTTTTTAAATTTTCGTTTGCTAAATATTTGATTTTGTCATTTGTCATTTCATCATTAAAAATGTCTATTTCACTACATAACCTAAGAATAGCATTTTACCATTTTAAGATACACCGAGACATGATTCTCGCTGAAATTGGCTTAGGTTAGGAAAAAAAATCAGAACTACTGAATTTTTCTTTGCAATTTTACTTTTAAACAAGTAAAACTTCTGTGGAAATTATTACCACCTTAGAAATTTTTCTTGCGAGTATTCCAGACTACATGAAAAAATATTGGGAAAGTTATCGACACTTATTGTTGTTGTTTATTGAATATTCCAGGATACATGAAAAACCTTCGAAAAATTACTTAGAAGTATCGTTATTTATTTTTATTTTTTTCTGTCTGTTTCTGTTTCATTCCACTTATTTATTCTTACCGCACTTATGTCCGCTTTCACTTTCTCAAGCTACTTTCTTTTTAGTCGTCCCCTTCTCCTTCTCCTACCCTCTTCTTCATATAATACTTTTTTTAACAATTTTTTGTTCAGGCATTCGGGCGATATACCTTAACCACCACGTTCTTTCTGACCGTAACATGTGCGTCGCTTGTTTTTCAATCTCACCCTAATTTTGATATTTCACTATATTGTTGTGTTGAATTTCTTTAATTTAGGAAGCGCTTCAACACACGTCTGCACGTCACTACACAGCAATTTGTACTGTTGACGCGACAATATACCAAGGTATATTACACTAATGCCCGATATGCTCTATATTAAATTCCTTCTAATGGAAGTAACTTCTATAAAAAATTTAAAAAAAAACTGCCATAAAGTGCATTGATAGGAATCCTATTTGATTGTTAAGCGGTACCAAGGACACTAATATCTCATCAAACAATTTTCAAACTGGCTTAAGAATACCTGTAAGGCCGGAGATCATTACTAAGAACACCACAGAGTACCTTTGATGAAGGAACTAGGATATAACGACAGAGCAGTCGAAGAAATTGCAAACTAACTGGCAAGAAAAGATTCAGAAACAAGCTTTCACTAAACCTCACCTGGGCCTGTCATTGATCAAATCTGCGATATGTGATGCAGTTGTATGATATACAATAGGAAAACACCAGCTTTGCTGGAACGATCTTGATTGGCAGAAATACATCAAACGGACGACGAGGAAACAATCTTCGTGCGTTACTATGGATGCGCATATTAAATTGAGTTTACTATAAGTTTTCCTGAATAAAAGAACCTGTGACACGCAGCGTAATATGAAATGATGAAAATTCTAATGAAACAAAGAAATTAATTCCTTACAGAATTCTCTCTAACTTAATTTATTGTATTTTTTTTGCAGTGGGATTCAAGCTGTCTTAATTTCAAAAGTCGTATTTCAATTTGTCCGCCATAAACTTCTTGGACTTTATCGCTGACGTTAAATTACCAGCGGGAAATAAGAAAAGGAAAACGTTCTCCTTTCACGTTTAAATTTTTAGAAAGTCACGCGCAGTTATATCCGCATAATGTTTGAGCATTTTCGTGTATAATTGTTTTACATGCAAACTTACCTTTGATCAATTTACCGTCATGAGTTTTTTTAATAGGGGTGACTGGTTAAACTTTAAACAAAATGGCATGTGTTGGAAAGAATTCGCTAAACGACAGTAATGATACCTTTGGGAACAATTTGGTCCTTAATCAAATGCATTGCGTGCTGTTTGTAATAAGCTGTATGCAGCTAGTGTTTTCTACAGTTAAGAAAACGATCTTGAAATTACGACAAAGAATATTGCGAATTCTAAGTTTAAATTTGGCAAGTGCCTCTTCAGGAAATCATCGATCATCTGCTAATATCTCGTCCAAATAGATATAAAGTATAGAGTAATACTGGAAAAAACTTCATAACATATTCCATTATATCTAGTAACTTATTAACATTATGAAGTGCTGCACAATATACAGGCTGATTCACAGAACGCGTCCATTAAAAGTTTTTGACTTTGCAATGATATCTCGAATTCGAAACTTTAGGGTTAAACATAGCTAGCTATGATATATTTATAAATTATAACTTCATCTATGTCGCACTTCCTGTTACATCAAAAATCATGATATTATAAATAGAAACCTATATTTTTAGTGCATTTTTAGCTTTTACTAGGCATTTTAAAAACAATTTTATAAAACATCTATTTATCTATCGGTTACCGTTTCAGAGTTATATTGATTTTTGTGAAAAAAAGCTCAAAAAAGTATGATGCATTAAATGCGTATAACAGTTATACAGTAGAAGGTATAGAGTTTTTATGTTGACTGTGGAGGGTGTAAGTCCTCTACTATTTAACTAAGGAATAAAAGTAAACAAAATGATACAGGTATCCACAATTAGGGTTGATTTGTGTAACTTCTCAGTACTAAAAGTTTTTTTTCAAATGAAACATCCTGTATTTTTTTTATACCATGTGATGGGGAATCGTATCGTCTATCGAAAAGCTATAGGTGTTCTTGTACCTATTTCTATCCCTCCTTTACGATTATTGATTTCCAGAAATTGTAGTTTTTAATTAGTGTTTAATTAATAGTAGGCGGTGAAGAATGAACTGCTTTAAGGAGAAATATATTATTAATAAATAAATTATATTCCTTTCAAGGAAACACCAAATCATGTTGGCCATATAGAAAACGTAAAAACTTTTGGTTTAATGCAATTCCTTTTAAATAAAAAAGATACTTCTATCAGTGGTAAAATGTTTAAAAGAATGAATAGTAACGAATATTTAAATATTACCACGCTAAAATATTAAGAAATGTAAGATTTTATGTTATATTCTATTTGACTGTATTACAATATATTCTGTGGTCCGTTATATCTTTCAACAGGACCATGTATTTTTCCTTTGCGCTTCCCTCAAATTGGTAACTATAGTGGTCATTTCAGTAGCAGCTTCGTTCAACAGTTTTAAAGCTTTCAGTTCAGGTCAAAGGTTTCAGCCCCAATGAATTATGGTCAAGATCGCCTTTGATTCCCTGGTGCTCTTCATCCTCGTATTCGAGGAACTTCATTCATTCAAATAGAGGTTGTTTGCCGACAAAACATTACTATTATTGTTAATAATATTTAGATCTATAGTATAACTTGATAGTTATTTTAGTATGGTTTAGCACGGGAGATTTTATTTCTGCTGACTTCTGCTGATGTTTTATTCCCAAACAGCAGTCGTATGCTGTGTGGAAAATTTAAATTTATATCTAATGTTTTAATTTATATAGGTTAAATGTAACTTCTGAATAAATATAAAGAATTTATTTATTTATTTATTTATTTAAGTATAAGTACAAAAACAGGACTAGCCAAGAACATTGTACCTCAAGACATAAGAAAAAAAAAGAGAAAAGTACGTAAATGCTAAATACAAAATTAATGATTACATATATATTTGTATGAAGAAAAAGAGATAACAAGAACAAAAAAAAATTATAAGAGTTGCAATAACAAATTATATCAGAGAAAAGACGGAACAAACAAGACGTTTTTTAAATACGGCCGGAGAGTCATAAAAGATATCGAGATCATTATTGAATTTAAGATTATCATTAGACAAACGCATTAATCTGTTAATAGGAACTTCTGGAACGCAAATGTGCGACACAAAGGACTATGGAATAATATATCGTTCTGGTAGTAGGTGATGAAATTTTAAAATGTAACTAATCCCACCAATTCAGTACAATCAATACCATTATTAAGTAGCTTTTTAAGAAAGAGTAAGTCTCTGAGCTGGCGTCGCAGATAAAGTAGTAAAATGCGAAAATAAATTTGCGTTGAATAGATTCAATGTTATCAATATAAACCGCAGACTTCGGAGACCAAACTACAGAGGCATAAGCGTCAACACCACAAATGTGGGCAAAGTATAAGCTCGTAAGACAATTGACACTACGAAAAGGCTTCGACGTTCGCATCAAAAATCCTAACATCTTATTGCATCTACCAGCAACATTATCAACATGAGAATTGGAAGTCAATCCAGTGTCCAATAAAACACCAAAACACCAAGATCTTTAATCCAATCATTATAATCCTTTATAATTCTACCACACTAACCTGTGAGTTACACGATCAGACTTAGATAGTCTTCGACACTTAAATGAAGCAATAAAGCTATTAGAGAAAGTAAAATCCTGGTGTCCAAGCTTACTTGGAATCGACAGCTTCAGAGGATTAAAACCGAAGCGGATACAACACTCACGTTGGCTAGAAAAGCTCATGGAAAACCATGGAGGTTAAGACCTAATACATCATCGGCATATGTACAGTCGCGAGCAAATGTTATAGGCACCCTAAATTTTGGGCGAATACCACAGTAAGAAATGAGAAAATAAAAACTTGTAGTAATACAGGTATAAATATGTAGTATTTTAAGGGATCTTATTAATTTGCTTGCATATTAGAGTGTTTTTAGTACAGCTATAACACTTTTTAGATGGGAGGGGGAAAGTGACATCTCGAAGATTTGAAAATATATAAAAAAAGATAATACATTTACAAAAGGTATCTATAAAGACTATTGTAACCATAAAGACGATTATATAAACGTTGAAATAACTGTCACAAAAAAAAATGCAAGAAACATGAAACCCATTAGTTTGTTAAAGGTGCCTATAACATTTGCTCGCGACTGTATATCACTGTGTCAGACCCATGGTCACTCATGCATTTCTGGTATGGTGGACAAAGGTACAGCAGCAAACTGCTATAACTGAACTTAGCAAGATACAGAGGACGGAATGTTTAGGAATAACAGGGGCAATGAAACTACACCCACAGCAGCAATGAATGCCTCTTTCTCTCCATTTGGTGATAATGGATGAGGCAAGAGTGGGACATCTCAGATTGTAAGAACTACCAAGTAGCAGATATGCAGAGTTGGACATAATAATGTTGCCCATAATGTGGGAGGCGACCTTTTGGGAATGAGATCAAACTGCAAAATTTCGACGTTTCTTTTTCACATAAACCACGGATCGGATAAGATGAAAACGATCCGACTACAAAGAGAGGAGCGGAGAATTGATCTGACGGATCAAAAACTAAAAATGGAATGAACTGGAAGCTACTTCGGGGTGAGAAATACAATGATCACCCTTCTACTATAAAAATATGCCGCGGTCTTCAAGCAGACGCATACGCAATATTGCATTGTACAACTGAAATCAATCAGAGGGTTTGTGAAAATAAGCAGGTCTATATTGCGACAGACATCCAGGCGATACTGAGGGTACTAATGAACCCCATGAATGATGCAATAAATAATACAATCAAAATTGGTTTGAGAATGTATTTGAGACCTGAATAGTCTTAGACCGCAATAAAGTCGATGAGTTAGCAAGAAAGGGATCATTTGCTTCATATATAGGCTCAGGACCTGTTCTAGGAGTGTCAAAAAATACAACACCAGAGCAGGTAACAAGTTGAGTCAAAGAGAAACGGAAAGAGCACTGGAATAATACAACCAGGCAAATTCATTGTAAGATCTTTATTAAGCGACTATGAAAAAAGAAGGCTGAAGAACTACTTGCAGGTCAGTGGAAGTCATCTTCGCATTGTAACAGGTCTCCTAACAGGATACTGTACACTGAAAGAACATCTACGGAAAATTGGGATCAACACTGGACATACCAACTACAGACTGTGTAATGAGAACACCGAGAACACTTATCACATTTCATGTGAATGAGAGGCTCTGGACGCAAGAAGAAAAGCAACTTTTGGCAAGGTAACTCGAATTACTCAACTACAAAGTATTTTATTTTATAAAATAATTGCAAATTAATGCTGTATACCTTATAAAATTAAGAAAAGTAAACTTGATTTTTTGAACATTTTATCAGTTTTTGAAATGTTCCAAAAGTTTGAAATTTGTGAACGAAATAAAATTTCTAAATTAAAACACTACATAAAATTAATATTAAAATGCTTATAAAATTGCTAATATTTGGAAAGAAGCAGATAAACAATTAATTGAATTATTTTTCTTTTCTTCAATGTACTATAACGTACTGTTTTCTGGTCCTAGTATAACATTTAGTAGCAGATAGCAAATTATAACAGAAAATGCAGCAATATATGGTACGTAATGAGCACTTTAAATGCAAACACTTCCTCCTCTAGCATTTTTACGAAAGTGTGCCACTGTATTGAACAATATAAGGAAACTTCTTTATTAGATCGCTCAACTCCCGCACTAGAACAAACCTATATTGTGCCGGAGATGGTCAATAGCTCGACGAAACTCCAAATCAGTCTTTGAAAAGTTTGCTTGTGGAGAACCCTGAAAAGTTCCAAATTCATATGCGTAGACTAAACCAACTTCTATCTAAGTATACATGGTTACTATCCGATAAAATACGAATGTAAGTAGAATCTCGGAAGACGTCTACCGCGTTTGTTGCATCTAAGCAGCGACGACCTAAGTAAGTATATAGTTTTATACAAATTCAAAATTTATTCATATTGAGGGCGTGATTATACTGTAATACATAGTATGGTAAGTAATCCTCTGCATAAATCTGTGTTAGTTCCGTGTTAGACACAATTTAAGAGAGAATTTTATTGGTGACACGAATAATTTTACTAATAGTCAAAACATCTAGAACGTTGTAGATTAACTTTGAGAGCATCTACTGGTCTCGTAAAATGGATGCTGGACACAAACATTAATGTGTCATAGCTAACAAGTGTATGCATACAAACTCAAATCCAGATAACGCATTATCAAGCAGAAGTTGTCACATAAGTCGTAAATTCCATCGTGCATGCTCTCATATGCGTTTATACCTTTATTACAGGATATTAGTCAAATTACAGATACAAGCTTGGCTGGTCTTCGTGTGGTCACATTTACTTGTTGCAATTATACCACGCAACAGGAATGTGAATATGCTGCAAAACCGTCTATTTGAAATAGTAATGATATATATCACTTGTCTAATTAAAAAGACATTTCAGAGGAGAAACCTTTTGCAATGTAATTAAGCTGTAAAACATAATTAACTACATCTTTTTAGAAAGTGGATGATAAAATTCTTTAAGGTATTTCTACTATACACTTGTGGAAGATTATAATGTAAATAAGATTGTAAAATTAGATACATAATTATTGAATCATGCTCCATGCAAGTTAATGTAAACAACAGTATATGCAAGTGTTCGAAACATCTGTACGGAGAAAAATATTTTTGTACGTAAAACAACAGCTATTATCAAAATTATATGTTTTTTGCAACAGAAAGCCAAACAAAGGCATACAGTTAAACACGATTAAATTGCGCATGCAAAATTTTATTTATATTTATTAGATTTACATATAACTTGAGACGACTTTCTAATACAACTAGACTGTCTTCGTTCGCGCACATGTTTAAAGACCCTGCTCCGATAAGCCACTGAAAAGTGCCCCTAAAGCCAACGGGCTGAAAATATAGTAAATGAGTACTACTGTCACACATACTGTAAATACCAAAAATTAGCTCAATCGATGGCACCCCATTCGAGATGTTAGCATAAGGGTGGTAAAATTCAATATTTTTTTTCTCAGGAATTACTTAAGCTCTCACGTTCAAAAAAATTATGTAAGTAAACACTGATTATGGGCATTCTATAGAAAATCAAGAACTAATTCCCTCCACTCAGTTCAAATTTATTATTATTCTCCCCTTTTTAGGGGTGGTTTCTTTGAGTTTGGTTCAAGGTGCCAACTTGGCTTTTTGTTATATTAGACTGTATGTATTTAGGTTTATTATATATTTTTTTCAGTTTTTTCTGTGTGGTAGAGGATGTTCAGACAGAACGTATTAGTAGTAACTTAGTACTAAATTTAGTAGTAGAATCGAGAGTATTCGATTGCCACAATATTATAAATATATATAAATGGTAGGTATTTTTTTACCACAATATTATAGAATTTAGTGAACTAGTAAATATGGTTGCAAGAACTACTACTATTGTGGTATGCTGTACCACAAATATATTGCACAAGTGATTACTTTTAGAAAACTGCAAAATATGACAGTTCGTACCATACCTCGATAGTTGTCACTCAAGTAGCTATAAAAAATTCACCATAATTACACACCGCATTTATGGTGAATTTTACAATAGCTTTTCCTTCTCTAAATGCCACTGCCGAGTACATCATTTCGCTATAAAAAAAAATACAATCAAAATAAGCAATCCTCAGCGTTTCGCCGGACACAATGTTTGCCAGCCTACACAACATGTAAGCATATTTAAGCTGTTGGATGACGTATATAGAACATGCTACAGCCACATCAATTTTAGGTCCAAATATAACCCGAGTAACTTTGCTTCATTTGCTTTGTCAATATTGATGTTCCGCAATAAAAAAAAAAACATTGCTTGTTCTTCGTTTAAATTTAGAGCTCTTTTACGTTTCGAGAACTATTCGTCCGGAATACAAGAGCGTTGTATGGTCTGTATCCAAAATACTATTTCTGTACACATCTGCTGTATCGCTCACATAAATTAAATAGAGCATCGGTACCAACATTGATCTTTACGATATTCCACAAGTCGCGAATTTTATTAGCACCGTTCTTGAGTTTGACCGCCTGAAAACAATTTGAAAGATAGCTAGAACAGGATTTTAAAACAGTGCGCCACATATTGTACTACATTCCGAGCCAATCAATACAAGTGTGTGATATATACTTACAAGGGAACACCGCCAACCCGTAAATTCAAAAAATTATGAAACTCTACAGAATAAAAGAGTGCCTTGATCTGAGAACAACACCATTTTTTTAGCGATAATTAGATAATTAGTGATAATTTCCACGATTTTTAAGTTTTGGAAATATCTCGGAAACTATAGCAGATCGAATTTTCTTTCTCCGCGGATGTAGATTATCTCTCTAGGATTAAAGAAGAATAATAAAGCTTTACTTGTCATAGATTGAGCTACGTAGGTCACTGTTATTGTAAATAAGTATTATAAAACAACAAAACGTCTAAATCAATTGGAATTACATACTTACTATTTCGATAACGTGTCAGAGAAGTAATAAGTACAAAATCCGATTGCGATGGATTAATTGGACATAAGTAGGTATCAAGATATTAAAAATATGTGCAAGCATTCTGCCTCGTAGACCGTTATTATGATGCATAGATAACAGGCTGCAACTGATGTATAAGTGGCCGTTTCACAAGAGTTTACGTATAGTTAGAAATTGTTATTTGACACAATGGCAGTTATTACTATACCTATATAATGCCTTCAATATGTTATTTGCAACGTTTCAAGTACCAAACATCGCAGTATTTAATCTGACGTCTCAAGAAATGGGGTGCACGACACCTTAAAAGATATAATTGTAAGTGTTCAACAAGAACGCAAGTTTTCTTTTGAATATGTAACGGGATTGGAGTGTGAAGATTTGGAAGAACCACATTTAGCGCAATTTGTGGAAGATATAGCGGAAGATGAAGAAAATAATTTTGAAAATGTTCCATGCGTTCCTGAAGAAAGAGGCAATGTTATTGAAAAGGATTACAAAATTAAAGCTGTAGAATACTGCAAAAGTAGTAAAACCAATCGACATTCTGTCGAAAGTGTGAAAAAGAATTTTAAAAAAGTGAAATCGTTAACGCAGCTATATAGATAGGAAAAAAGTATTAACAGAGGTGGCACTCATACACTTTATTTATGAAAACTAAATTACTACAAATCATCCCAACCCCGTGCTCCACCTAAAAAAGGTACTACACGAGGCTGCCTGTTCTAAGTACTATATGGGTTCCATAACAATTGAAATGATCCTACTCTAACTAAATAATTTCCCTATGATTCTTAATAACAAAAATATAATACAGTAGCCTCGCGACCATATGAATACTACTTTTGAGAAATGATAAAATATGTGAAATGTGATTAGTTCACATAATCGCGAGTCTACTGTAAATCAGTCAGCTATTAATTATTTTAAATGCGCCCATGAACGACTTCGTTATCTCCAGCACTCATACAGAATATGTTCTTACAAAATTTCAAAGTAGCATGGACGATGGAAAATAGTTCATGACAATGACCTTCGACGGTGACTTTAGAAGCTAAAGAGGAAATTGGACACGAACAATTTAAAGCAGAGCATTGGTGGATATGGCATTTCAAGAAAATACATAATATTGTATCACGCAAAATAACAAAATTTATTACTCGTTCTACACGTATTGGTATGGAAGGGTTACAGTTAGTAGCCTTTATTAAAGAAGGTAAACCTTATATAATTAGTATTGGCAGAAGCAATGCAGATAATGCTGATGAGAGTGGTTTTAACCAAGAAGTTCTCTCCGGCGCTTGGACTTCGAGTTGCGCAATCATTGTTTCAACGTCTGGAAAGCTCACTGCAAATTATTTCAAAATCTGACCAACAGATGTTTTCTTCCCAAATATTGGACCAAATAGGGTTCTTTTGATTGATTCTTGAAGTGGCCATTGTGTTGCCGAACTTCAGAAATTGGTGCCAAAAGACTGTAATGGTACAACCTCTGGATGTGTATGGTTTTAGATTATGTAAAAATTTTATGAGAACTCTTTCTGAGACAGTGATTATTGTGAACTATTACGACTTCCATCAAAGAAATAGTATAATCAAGCTGCAATCGTTAACCCACAATCAGTTTTCTTAGAGGGTCCTTAATTTGAAAAGTTTTGATCTCATTCATTTATTTTGTTCTGTATGTGACGTTTGCGAATTATCCTATATTCGCCGGTATACAATGTTTTTCCGGTAAATGCACCAAATCAACTTTTTGTAACCGTATTTGAGTGAAACAGGAGAAGCGTCGTCTTTACAACAATAGCTGTAGCACATATAGCTACTGAACGTAACTATATGGGTAGATAACTTCGCTATAATAATAATGCTTGGATCACAAAACCTGTTTACAAAAGTGTGAGCTGGATTTGGAAAAAAAGTCATTTGAACAGAACAATTACTTTAAATTAACTACAATTGTGGTTAGCGTAATCCTCTTTTCTTAATAATATTCACTTTGTTAATTGAAGAGTGCTTATTGCTTAAGTGAAATTAGTGGGTTTCGTAACTCAATAAACTAGAAGTAACAAGATAATATGATCGCTTTTTATACCAATTATTTTCATAATTTTCGCAATATCTCTGAAATAAACGAGATTTTATTAGCTTGAGCATTTGTTGATTTCATTAACGACAATACATAAATTTCGAGGGATGTTGGCAGTTAGTGGATATAATTATTACTGCTATGTCGACAGGCCGACGCCCGTCTTAACATAAGTTTTCTTGATTCAAAATTCAACAATTCGTAAATTTTGAGGTATGTCCAAGATCTTGGCAGACCGACAACATTAGCTGAAATCAGAATATTGCAATTATAGTTAACTAAAGTTTTCCAGTATAAAAATTCTCGCTTATAAGTTTTTCCCACTCCTTCATATGCAATTTGTTATATTTACTAGTTGTAAAATATTGTAAACATTTCACAATATTTTCTAGGAGATTGTGCTACAATATTTTCTAACAACTTTACGGCTTTTTTGTAACTATGATATAAGTACAAAATTGCGGCGACGTTTAAAAATTTCGCACAATAGTAAAAATTCTTAATACAATTTTCGCCCAACAGTGAAGTGTAAATATTACTATACGGATTACGAGTGCACTGAACGACGTGGTTTGCAATATTATTTTTTTTCCCAGCAGGGAGGAAAGTGTTACTTTTCCTCCCTAAGCAGGAAAGTTGCACTTTTTCTCCCTAGGGAGGAAAACTAAGTGACATTGACATGATGAAACTGTGCATCGTATAATATGTGACATTATTGATAGATTAGTACATTCGACCCAGTCTGAGCCCATTTATGAGATAATTGCTAAATTATCACGTATTAAATTTCAATTAAACTATTATTAAACACTTTTAAAACGACGCTAACTTGACAGTTCTCAAAAAATTTTTGACAGATTAAGCCTATTATCTATCATGTCACTCACAGGTATGTATTTATTATTTTTAAACATTTAGTTAAAATTGACTGGTTGGGAAAAAAATAGTATTCAACCAAGTGAGAAAGTCTATTGCAGGCCTTGGGCAATTACAAACCTCACCTTCGGCTCGGTTTGTAATATTTCCCTTGGTTTGAAATATACTGTTAGACCCTCTTTCTTGATACATTACATTACGTAGTAGTTTCCATGCCGTTCTATGTTTTATCGCTAACATAGACAGTGCCACATTTAATTAGATATGCATAAAAAGAAACTATAATAATTTAAATCTTTACAAAGTTGTGTAACAAATTACGCGTATTAATATTTTTTTAAGTAGACTGTTGTGATTTGCTCCATTAATCTGCTGTTATATACGTTACAGTTATTCTAGATATCTAGATCTACTTCATTTTTCTGTCTATCTACCTTAGAATATTAATTGGTATTACCCAATCTTGCGGTATCGTAGATCAATTTATGATTAGGTGTTGTTTATTAGTTGTAAAACAAAGTCAATGTTATCTCAAAGTTACACACATAATAGCGCAAGACTCCGTGGCGCAACGGTAGCGCGTCTGACTCCAGATCAGAAGGTTGCGTGTTCAATCACTCGGGTCATTTCTTTTTTTTTTTTTATTTTAACACATTAATTGATTTATAAATTGGAGATCTGTTCGTATGTGCTACTATACATCTAAAACACGTTAAATTATTTTTTTATTTATTCTGGAGATCTAAGTTTTTCACGATTTCTTCGACTTCAGAAATTTTCAGTAAATATGCATTACCCACTTTTGATTTATACTTTATTTTATTTAGACAAATACATTGTACAATCTTTGATATGAGCTAAAAAGTAAGCAAATCAAAAGTTACTAAATCCAAAGCAATGTTTAAAAACGTGTTCATAAAGGCGATTGAATAGAAGTATCTTTATTATCGGAAATGTAACTTTTTAAGAATTTAATTAACGGTTTTATCTGACAACTATTCAATTATGACAGAAAAACTTTACTTGTATAATTATGTTATTAATATTTATTGTAAAATTGATTCTATTGTTATTTATTTTTCAAAACTTCCTCAACCCAAGTATAGCACATTTAGTCGCCAATACCTATTTGTTACCTTAAAGGTTTCCACAAAGTAAGAATTATTAGTTGCTGTTTCACGTTCTAATTCCGGTGATATATTCGTAACTATACCGCATGGGAACAAATTATTAGGTACTAATTACGTTATGGCGAAGTAACATATTAGGTACCCACTAGAGTTTAACGGACGAGATGGAACCTATTACGTCTTGACAAGATGCAGTAATGAGAAAAATAAGATCACTCGTTGTAAGGAATAATAGGAAAATGTAGTCTTTTTAATTAAAAGAGGTGATAAATTTTTTTATAAGGTTTTATATTTGTGTCATAATTTTCGATAAACCAGAGATAAATACATGATAATAAAAAACAAAAAGAAAAAACCCGCATATTGTATTTTAACATCTATTATAGAAAGAATGGTAATAGTTCTGCTCAGCGCGGTGGACGAGATTTCAATAAAGATCTCGGAAATCGTGCCTGTTATACCGTCACCAGATCTCAACGAGTGTCGATACGTATGCGAAATGTCATGGAAGCTCAATAACCTACTTGCGCTAACCTTAGTACCCACTACGGTTATTGCATCTAGCTCATCTAAATACCTTACACTCTACTACTTCATAGTTAAATTTCCTATAAAGTTGTAATATATTTGAAATGATTACTCTAAGGTGGTAGTCAAATGTAACTTTTTGGTTAAAGGTACATATAGTCGCCCTAGGAAGTAATGATTACGTAATTGCAACACAAAAAATGTCTATAACTTTAATAGGTAATATCTAACGTGTTGCTCATCTCAATTCTACGTAAATATTATACTTAGCGGGTAGCTGGTCATTTATAATAAGGTCAGAATTTTGGATAGCATATGTTAGTAACGCCAACTTTTTAATCTATAGCTATGTGCACGAATTAACTTAGAATGACTCAACAAGTAAGAATCACGTAACAATTTTATTAGCACATTAAGTAATTAAACCTTAAGTAATTTATTTGGTGACCACGATGTAACTGCAACTAAGTAGATATTCCTTCAACGTTGATAATTATAGTAAAAATTACGTAACATTGACTATAATGAAGTAGTCATGTCTATAGCAGTGGTAATCACAATTAACGTGCTACTGGAAATCGAAATTATTGAAATTTTACGGGTGTTGACAATTAATGTAATAAAAAGGTATATAGATAATAGTAGCACAATTCAAGTAGGGCAATGCAATGGGACTCTGACTCTTACTTCTCATCTATTTTCAATGAAAACAGTAATTCCAATTTGTGTGAGGGCGGATTGGTTTTTGACAATAAATCTGTATATTGAAAGATGAAAATTCAACAAAATCATTAATAATTGCAAATATTTCCATCCTCTTCGATTCGAACATATGAAAAAAAAATAGATATAAAAACAATAAATAACAAGAGAGACTGTTTATGTGTATTTTCGTCCAGACACTAAATGATAGAGTCTTCTCTCTTTTTCTTCTCCTCCCCAGAGCTACAAATTCATTTAATCATTAGAAAAATCATTCATTCAACTAATTTGGTTGAAATTATTAACTAGGAACTGATCTAATTGAATGTGGAAATTGTTCTCAATTAACATCTAATGAATATTAGTTGACTGTTTTGTGTTATTTAATTAAAAATTTGTTAATTATGCTCAACGCTGGCAAAATTTAATAAAAAGTATTTATTATTAGTTAATAATCAACACAAGCTCTACGAGGAACAGATCTTTAATATGGAAATACATTAAGAGAAATCATCATTAAGGTATTTTTGAGAAATCATTAATGGGCTTTTGAATACTTCAGAGGCTATAGCCGGATAAACTAGTGAAACCGACCCTTGCATAAATTTCGCTATTTTTCATTTTAAAGTTTAAAGCTTTATATGTAAATTGAATCCTAGAAATTTTAACTTCGTAATGTTGTAGTTTCTGAATCAATAGCTGTTAAGAAGAAAAACAAGAAAAATCTCTTTTATTAGAACTAATGGTGATTCTTTTGAGTTTGTAGTATGTTGTAGTATTTGTCAATGTACCTGTAGCTTTTTGAGGATTCCTAGACGTTCCTCAAGTAAGTCAAAATATAAGTCAATATTCAATGTTTTTTTTTTTATATATACAGGCTTCTGCATAATATAATTAGACTATCGATTTTGATATCGATTTAAATCTAAATAATTGATTATTTTTCTTTTGTAAGTTAAGTTCAATAAGCCTCGGATTGCCAATTTATCGAGTGGAGTTTATTTAAACTAATCGATCATTGCTAGAGATTGCATGACAACGTTTTATAATTTTTAAATACCTTATATTTTTTTCAATAGTATGGATTATTCAGTGCAACACGTGTCCGTGGAAATTTACATTAGAACTGGTCTCAGTTAAATAAGGTCATGCATGCATGATTCGACGGAAAGTTTGGTTAATAATAATAATTAGGGTAATGCGCCAATTGCGCAAAATAGTTACAGCATGGTTTGCCAATGGATCGTGCAAATGTTGTGCAGATCATTAAAAATATGACGTGAAGAACGGTTTGTATACTTTCGTAAAACGCAACGCGTTGGACGAAGAGTTCTCGAGATGAATACATTACATTTGGACAACACTGTATACAGTCACATTCTCCAATCTTGATTCTACTGTTCCATCGATATATTACATTCGTACTTGTTACATTTGGACAACACTGTATGCAGTCACATTCCCCATCTTGATTCTACTGTTCCATCTATGATTTTATCTCAGTTCAGATTTATCACATTTTTGTTGTTAACTGCTCAACTTTAAATTCCCTATATCTTCTTCATTTTCGCGCTATTTAGTGTTGCCTTAACCTCACACTCTCTTGTTGTTGCTTCTTAATTTCAACCGTTTTATTTTAAATTGTAATATAATTTATATTATGTTGTCAACGTCAAACGATGCTTGATCTTTTCAACGTTAAAGTATATTTTAATCATATGGTTAACGTTAAATTTAATTTCATGTTTTCGCCTGCTACTCCCACTCTAATTTAACTCTAATTAGTAAGTACTTTGCTTTAGTTAGTTGTATATTTTATTGTTGCCTGATTGTTAATAAATATTGTCTGATGAAGCCAAGGATGTTGGCGAAAGCTTAGATATTTAATGAAGGACTTTTTGACTGCATACTCTGTTCAGCTGCATCCTTAATAATCTGATCTCCCTTAAAAAGTTAAACCTTTCCGAGATTCCGTGTTATACATAAAGCTACTTTAGAAAAAAAAAAGTAGACAAATCTATGCAAGGGCCCATTTCACTAACTTATTCGGTTATGTCGATTTAAGAATACAGCAAAAATTGCTCTTTGATGAAAAAAAATAAGTAAAAAAGCATCAGATCATCTGCTCAACCTCGATGGATTGAATGACTTTAATAAATGCAACGAATAAATCAAACAAACAAAACAATAACGAATTATCATTAGGAGAAAATTAAGAATAAATAAAGGGTCTTCAGCTTCTTGTGTACTGGCAAGTCAGGTTGTGTCAATTACACGAGAATCGTTTACCCAAGCTACACATTACCTTCTCGAAAAGACTATATCGCGTCGTTTCATACCTGCAACATACGAAAATCCATTTGAGGAAGCCAAAAATACACTTCAGTTTAAATAATTTATCGTATGGCCTGTATAATCTGTAGAAGCGTTTTCAGTCTGACAACCCATGCTTGTACAGATCTGGCCGCAGTTTAACGCAATACCTAGTGTTTATAATTCACTGATACGTATACAATACCATCAACGTAGTATCACATATTTCCTTCATTCAACAATGTAACCTATTCAAATATTTATGAAAAATTGTAGGCGCTAGAAGTGGTTCTTTCAGCTGAGAAAATTTCATTTCAGATATGCATCAGCTAGCGTACAGCGAAAAATAAGGCAGTGAATTAAACAGCAAAACTGTCACACCGCGAATGTTTTTGGCGTTTAGAAAATGATTTATGGGCGTAGCGTATTTTAAATTTCTATTATTCACATAGTGTCGTTGATTCGTCACGCTAAATTATACGTATAGGCACGTCGTACAAATACAGCTACGCCCCAAATTAGATAAAATAATACTTCCCCATTGTGCGGTCGGTTTATCTTTCTTCAGTGTTGACAGGCTTTTCATTAATTTCTGTAACGCTTAGTGAAGTTGTTAGGGCACTCTTGTGGAAAGCCTGAAATTAACACATGGACTTCGGTATTCTTTGATGTTGCTGAAATTACTTTAGGTAGTTTTCTGCATAATGATACCTGGGAGATAAAATTAGAACATATGTGGCAATTTATAGTTATTTAGAGGAGTATGAAATGAACATTCATAATTAGAATAGCTTAAAATATCATTAGAGTTTACCTTCTGTATCAAAATGATTTACGTACCTGCACTAATCATAATTCACAACTCAATTTAAAATGGTTAATGATACATTAGAGCTTTTCTCATCCATCTTTTTGAAATTGAAATCTGTGAAATTCATTGAATCTACTATCTTTGCATAGCGTTTTGTAATGTATTAAATATTTATAAATAATTTGCATGTTTAGAAATAACAGGCGAAATGAGGTCTAATCCTACAGCAGTAATGGAGTGCCTACTAGACGTTCCTCGAAAAAGCCCGATGAGTTAACAAGGAAAGGATCATCGACTTTATATATAGGCCCAGAATTATTTCAGAAATGTTAAAAAGACAGTACAGAGAGCAGGTAAGACGTTGGTAACAAAAAAAACACAGAAAGTGTTCTTGGGATAAAAGAACAGGCAAATTCATGGAAATACTTTATTAAAGGACCATCAAAGAAGAAAGACTAAAGAACTTCTGCAACTTAGTGGAGTCATTTTCGCACCGTGACAGGTCTCCTTACAGGGCACTGTGCACTGATAGGACACCTACCGAAAATATGGACCAACACTGACGATACCAACTGCAGACTGTGTAATGGGACTACAGAGAACGCTTACCACATTCTGTGTGAATGCGAGTCTCTGGACCTAGAACCACTGAATACTTCAAGAAAGTCCTCTCTATCCTTGAATTTGGGACGGAATGAAGCGAACATCAGAACTGTCACATGATGCCACATTGAAGCAAAACATTTGTCTGTCTTATGTTTTGTACTTTTTGGTGTTTGTTTAACCTTTTTTGCTTTTAATTATAAAACAGGTATTATTTTAGTAGTGGTTCATTCTTGTGTGGATATAAATCTACAGAAAGACAAAAAAAAAGGAAATGGAATATCCTTTCATAAGTTTGCCTGTTTATGTTTCTCAAATTTAACAAATATTTGTAATCCTAACTTGTAGTCCTGCCTCAATGCGACGTTACGTGTCACATTGAGGCAAGTCATGTTTGCTTTACCTGTCAGGGCTAAGAGCGCGTCTATGTTCGACAGTTATATTCATAGTCTAAGCTCTGAACGCAAAGAAAGCAATTTTGGCCAGCCGAAATAAACCGCAGGGACTAATTCGATGACTAGCCAGAGACTGTAAGGTTAGTGTAGGTAGTAGATACTGGAATGGCTGATATTAATTTATAGTGAAAATGGGAGACAAATACAAAAACCCAACAGGCTGCAGTGTTTCGGAGACTTGGATCAGCTAGGCTTCCCACGAGAAAAAAAATGAGCATGGAACTGTATTCAGTGTCCTTTTGAAACATAAAATGTGTAACCTGAATAATACTTCCAATTACCTTCATTACACAACGTTTATATTAGTGAGCTGTTTATACTCCTTCCTTAAAATCGTTAAATACATGGGTGCAAACATAATATGAGCCAGGTTTAACGTTTACCAAATGATGCATCTGAAAGGCTTCCAACCATACCATTATTTCTTTTACAAAAAACCCATTGAGAGCTTATTTATCAATTCTCCGTATTATTACGATAACTGGAACTCACCCCAGTTTCAGAGTAACACTCCTCTTTCGTACAGAAGTTATTACAGTAATTTAAATTTCCATACGCTGTGATGATTTAAAATTGTTAGGTAGGAAAATTTCCGAGATATGCAAAACATCAGCAGGATACATTTTAAGATGAGAGTGGCGTTTTAATAATCTGAATTTTGAAAAGCAGTATGGTAACATGAAAAAATGATGGTAACGCAAGCGAATAGACTGATGTAGTTGATAATGATAAAGTGTCGAAGCAATATGTAACTGTTCTGAATTATCAAGTAGATGAGGACAATACAAATTCAGATGGCGCACCGGAAACGTGAAGAAAGAAGGGAAGCAAGAATTAGAATTTCAAAATAGAATTGTAAAATATTACCATTCTTGCGGAAAAGCTCAAGGTTTAGGAAAATGAAGCGGAGAGATGGAAGTCGCAAGTTAAATTCTGCATGGAAGAGATTATTGGAACAGAAGCTTATCATCTTCGTGACATTGACATGATTGAAATCGAAAGCCTTTCTGGGACTCTTAATATTTACAATCAATTTTGATTCTGATCATGAGAAAATAAAAATTCTCTTTACCACAGATGGGCAGTAAAATGATTTTCTATACTTTTAGTAGAGCCTAAATAGGAACCTTTATTTATTACGTCTTCATAATCCCGAACAAGAGAGGAACGTAAAAGGAAAGATTTCAATTACTTTTATTCAACTTATTAAAAATTCCCAAAGTGGATATAGAACTGAGCGATCTGTCACAATCAAAGAAATGCTTATGGTTATTCTTTTTTGTGGGCGTGTACATTTAAAAATGTACATGCTGAACAAGCCTGGCAAATACAGAATAAACATAGTGTGTCTAGTAGATGCTAGGATGCGTTGTTTTCGGTAATCCATACTCGTGAGCAATAACTACAGATGATACAACCATGCTCTTATATGTGGGAAGAAAAGGCAAGGCTACTACTTTGTTGTCTACCATGCATGGCAGGATTTGAATGATTATAATTTCGAAAAAGGTGAAAACACTCATATATTACAATGGAAATGAATGAGGGATGAATAGATATTATGAGTGAAAACTATTCAAAAAGTTCATGGAGTCGCCGAACAGAACGATGTTGTATGGCAGTATTTTTTCCAATTTCTCATGGCAAATTTTTATTGTACACCAGTGTTTTGCAGATAATCGTCAATTAGGATCCAATTTTGTTTGTAAGACAGCTATGCAACATGACACTAGTGAAAGATAGTGACGAGATGTCGAACATTCCGAATCTCGAGATAGTAAGTTTCGCCGTAGGTGCAGTCTTGGCTAGCAAAAGAAACAAGGAGGAAGTTGTTACTTTGTCCTCGTTCGAATGATTACGTTCAGCGCAAAAGTTTTATGGCTTCAGTGGTCAAATCACTGTGCACGCGTGCATTACTAAGACCAGTTTTAATTACCGACACCGCAACTGTTTCTTGTAAACTAAAAACAATGATTTAGTGTTATGCTGCAGGTTATAGAATAAGTGTCAATTGCCTATGTTTCGTCTATACTCTCTGCGGTATTTGGGGGTCAAGAGAATTAAATGTATTCCAAAATGCATATTTTTATGGATAATTTTAAGAGTTGTTCCTGAATATGTGTTTAATCAGTTAAATTTGGTGAAGAGAATAACTTATGTTTTAACTATAAATAAAATATAAATGATGTATGTTCTTTAAAAGTTTTTTTTTTTTAATTTGAAATCTCTAAGACGGCACATGTTCGATTGCATAGTAATTTTCACTGTCCATCTTAAAAACTATTCTCCTACATTCCGACTATCATTTGGATAAATCCTTTTTATATAGATTCTTTCATCAAAGTCTCATCCTCGATTAAGTTCGTGAATCACCTTATCCTTACCTTGTCTCCATCTAATCTCTCCTATTGTCTTGGCCTCAATATTCTTAGTTATACTTCACCACACGATGCCAGATGAGAGGTATCTCTACCGAGTGCTAGAACATACATCTAGATAGGTTTTGTCCTATATCTGTAGTCATTATCGTAGGTCATTTTCGGGCGAGCAAAGCCTACTTTGTCCGCTCTTTTTTTGAGGTATTTGACTCGTTTGTTGATCCATTTCCTTCACTTTCTTTTATAATATTTCCAATCCAATTTCACTAGATCATTTGTTTTCTACAACGGTTGATAAAATTTGCATATCAAAGTAGACACCGAACAATTTCAAACAAGCGAAAAAAAAAATGTTTTTTTTTTAACTTCTTTTGACAATATATTTCTCACAAACGAGGTCATTTTCGTATTACAGGATGCATTACTCCTAACAATGAAACCCTTAATAATCCAGATGATATCGTACATGCTTTTGCTACTATGTTTTTGCTACTGCATTTTTAACGTTGCCTTGCGAACTAGTAACTATCCTTTGCTTTGGAAGATTGGGAAAATAATGCTTGTTCACAAAAAGTGATCATTGTTGCTTGGAAAAATAATAGGCCTACTTAACTATACCTTCTAATTGTAGCAAAGTTTTTTAAATACTCTTGTGTACGAACTTATAAGCCTGTGTTAAATCTCTTCTTTCTATTCATCAACATGGCTTCATCGCTGGCAGATATACTTCAACTAATCTAGTTGAAATCACGCAGTTTATAGCGAGTGTCTTGATAGACGCAGGGAGATGTTATCTATACCATTTGGGAGGCTTTTGATAAATTAGTCACCTTACTTGTTCAAAATTGTCATTCTGGATTGCTCTAGACTTACGGCCTTATACATCATACCTAAGCGATAAACGACCTACGTTCATTACAACGGCTTTGCTTCAATCCCTTTCTTACCTTTGCCACAAGGACCTATTTTAGGTCCCTTCTTTTATATATCTTTATAATAATTGTTCCAACTCTTAGTTGTCTGTTTTAGCGTATGCTGATGAACCTTAAATCTTGCAATATTGCTTTGTACTGATTGTTTGGGGTACAGAGGAAATTGTGTATCTAGGAGTGGTGTAAGGGCAACCATATCTGTTTAAATTAATTGAAAAAATGTGTGGTGTATCCTTCACAAAATGTACTACTAAACTTTTTTCTTATAACTACACACGTCGAAAATATTCGGTGTTGGCGTTAATTTTGCGCTAGTCAAATTTTTAGTGTTGATTTTTCCAAACTTTGCCAGGACGGAGTTGACTACCGTAATTTAATAGAACAGAAATTACTAGAATTTCGTGAGAAATTCTTTGTTCAGGTATCAGGTTTACTATTTTTCTCAGAAGCATCAGAAGCGGTCAACCAATCAGAATTTTCCCTCGGATAGAAAATATAGAAACCCCACTATCTAATACAGTTATTGCCATTAATCGCACACACCCCTGCTTTGCAGTGTATCTGTTTCGTGTTTGATTCCCGTATTAACATATCCAAACAAACCACCAAATGTGACTGACGTGCAAAGTGTACCTCGTGTTATTAAACGTTAATTCCATGGGCATAAAATTTAACATCTTAAAGATGTATTGGGAACATCTATGTACGCAATAGTTAGACTTGAATCAAATAACATTAACATTCATAACAATTTATAATATTCACAAAATATAATATTAAAATTGTACGTTTAGCGAAACCAAGACTTGTGAATGAGTGGTTTGCATATTATAATTGAGAAACTCCTTAAAAGAAAATATTATAGGCACTAAGAAATAGAGTTGCATAATAAGGAAGACGGTGTGTTTAGAAATGGGTAAACACCCATAGATCGCATTCATTAGTTAAACACTAGTAAAATTGTCTAGTCTAGATAAAAGATACAGTGAGCTAGAAGTTTTTTATAATTCACCTGTCAGTTGGACAAAATAACCCCCTTAGCAATAGACAATATTGACATCTTTGCTCGTAAATTAAACTGTGTGTGACCTCTTCTGCTGACTATTAATTAGTCAACGTTGTTAAAATGTTTCAACAGTGGTCACTGTTTTCATTCAATAGTCGACAGGGTATCACAGTTTACAGATCTGGGATTACTTTTGACGTCACTTAAAATTTTATCCGAATATTTTTGAAAAGTTCTTCAGTGCTTCAATTTGGTTTTCTCTGCGTCTGCAAGGGTTTTACAGTCCAGTGGCATTAGAAGTTCTATATTTTGCGTTAGTTAGATCGAATTGGAATAGTTGTTTGGCATAGCGCATTAGGTACTTGTATCACAGCTTGCCATTGAGCCGTGTCTAAAGAATAAAAATAATAAAAATTCTAAAATACTTGTCTATTTAAGGGTAATGGAATAAACCGGGTTGTGGGCTCGTTATTCTAATCTGCTTGAAGACATGGTTTTGTTCACTGATGCAACGAAGGAAGAAGCTTGTCAAATTTCTCTGAACTAATACATAACAACATTGACGCCAATTCTCTGGTCAATTGGATTTGGTGTACCCGCCTTAGTGATAGATCTGCGCTGCTTCCATTCTAGAGCTCATACAACATCTTACTTAAAGGCTCCCTAACACAGATATTAGAAACATTAGAACATGACAAATGTTCACTGATCCGTTTTAATTTATATTTAACCTTTATTACTCACTTTTTTTGTGAATAACTTTAATTTTGTAAAAAAATTTCTTTCACTTTTGTTTGTATTATTATTATTGTATTATTGTTATTATCGAACGTTGAATTTTACTTTTTCCTATATTAGGCCTTTAGTTGGAATATTTTCTGTTGGACAATAAAGAATATTATTATTAACTAATGTAATTCAATAAGCCAACCAGTCCTGTGCGAATAGTGTGTTTGTATGTCCACTATAAAAGCACCTACCTGATAAATTTTAGGAATTTATTTTATAAAAAATCTGGTTGAGGAATTTATCTAGTTCTAATAGAATGGGTAACCCAAAATATACTACGAATCTTTGGTTGTACAGTTTAAAGCTCTTATTTAGACAACAGTTGCGATAAGGTTTTCTTAAAAGAAATTAAATTTAACTGTGATAAACAAAGTTTAGGTAAACAACGAATATTTCAAGGCATTTCAATACAGAAATATGAAATGTAACAGTGCGAGAACTGAATAAGAAAATCGTTTACAATTTTTCGTTAGACGACTATATTGCCTGATGAATATTGATCGGTGAAAAATACATTACTGTATGGATACGTGCATGCGTTCTAGTTTAATACGTCTATGCTACGGTGAAAGAGAAAAATATAATAACAAAAACTATGCTACACTATCAACTATACACAAGAATAAACCACAATTAATACTTAGATAAATCAAGTATTTAGAAAAAAAAATGAAAAACTACTTTCATTTAAAAAATGATAAACTTTTGAAGTATATGTCTATATTAAGTAAGCCTAAGATTTTATTACACTTAGCACACTCTATGAACGAAAAATATTCAGGATAGGTCCTCGTTAATATAAATTTGAAAATAATAATAAGAAATACCATGCCACAATATAAAATTTAACCGTCGATATTTTCAATTTTGGCAGATAATGTGCGCCAATGCCATTGAACTTAAAGAGTATTCCCCAAAAATGGTGTAGATAAGGACTGATCCTATGGATCTGTGCACTAGGAACGGGTATGACGTAATATCTATTTCCTAATGTTTCCATTTTTGTTACCCAGACATAGATATATAAGTATATAATGAATATAAGTAGGTATCAATAAAAAATTACAAATTGTTTAAAAGCAAACCATAAAATAGAAAAAAATAATCTTTCTAGCTCCACCCCCAGTTTGGAATTAAAAGCATACGATTGCGTGCTGCCTCCAAAAAGTAGACAGAAAGTTCTACAAATACCCTGATTTGAAGAATTGAAAACGGCATAAATAATGAGCGCGGCTTCCTGCTGTCAAGAAGCCCCAGCTGCATGGAAAGCGTAAGGTAATGTCTCAGTGTACGTGTGTATACGGCAGTGACTTGGATGTTGCACTCTCCACAATATGGTGCCTGCATATCTCTACCGCATTGATACATTATAATTCATAATAATAAACTTCGCTAACACATCATCACGCGAAACCGGTATCGCTGTTGGGCATCTCGACAACAGGGTTTAATTTTCACCCTTCGCCGTATTGCATTCTGATTTTTAAATCAGTTTTATCTGTTTTTCTTTCTGAATTCTTTCCTGAATAATATTTATTCCGAATTACGTCTCTCTATTTGGTAAATGGATTGGAAAAAATTATAATTTGATGTTTTTTATCTATACGCGCTTGAGATAAGAACACAAAAAGAACATTTATAAATGCGATATTTTGAAATGAATTGCTTTTAAGATTTGTGAAAATGTACATGTTGAGTGGCTTTTATTTTTATTAATTGTTGGTTGAAGCTGTTAGATAGTATAAGAGCAAACTCAATATGTATAATAGTACTATAAATTACAAAGCAACAAAACTATGAAGCAAAGATTGCACGCTTTTTACAGTAAGAAATTAACTAAAACTTGTTAAAACAATGATGTTTAGATCGCCTTTAGATAAAGTTTGATTTTTAAAAGGGTTTCCCTGAAAAATATCATCTTGCATTTAATTAAAATATATTCAGTATTGCCGTTATTAATAATATTTCAATAATAATAAGCTACAAATATGTATGCATACTAGAAAACAAAATTCCAAAAAATATATTTCATTGTAACTATTTAAATTGTAGATACTTAAAAAAAACTTTACATTAGCGGCAACACCAATTTATTAATTTCATAAAAACGATGAATATATCTAATTTTTGTAGGAATTTATCTCTATCTGGTATAATTTTAAATTCTTAAATATTTGGACTATTTAAGAGCAATAACACATATTCACATAGCAAACTAAGATTCAATAATCTGTCGAATTATTGGATTTCTGCTAAAGAATAATATCTCTATAATAATAAGCTACAAAAAGGTGTGCATACAAGAAAAAACAAAATCCTAAAATTATATTTTATTCTAAATATGGAATTTGTAAATACTTAAGAAAAAACTATACATTAGGGACAACATTAACTTATTAATTTCATAAAAATAATGAGTACATCTATTTTTTGTAGGAATTTATCTCTGTCGTATAATTTTGAATTCGTAAATATTTGGACTATCTAGAAGCAATTACACACATTCATATAGCAAACTAAGATTTAATAACCTGTCAAATTATTGAATGCCAGTTAATTAACTATAAATTTTGACTCAGTTGTGGGAAACGGTAACCAATAAACGTGGCAAACGAACTGTTTATTTATTTTGAATAAAGTCTCATTAAATATGATATTGTTGCCCGTAACCTGTGTCCCACATATCTGAATTCGTTGATGTTTTTGAGGCTATCAACCCTAACAGCCACAAATATACCAGAAATATTTTTAAAAATATATTTGACAAATACTTTTCGTGAGAGGTTTTTAAATATATTTTTTTTTTAGTATTTTGTATAAATATAGATAAAATATACAATTGAAATATTTACTCCATATTTTAAATCAATGAGTTTGATATTTTTAAAAATATTTGTAAAATATTATTTATATGAAAATTAAGATTTTTTATGCAACCATACAAAGCTATTTAATTTGCCAGAATGAACTAAAAATGTTTTGTAGACAGTAACTTATATATCTTGGTTGTTTAGAAATGTATAACATCGATAAGAAAAAGCTATATGAAACTTTCTCAGGAAAATAAAAAGAACAACGTACCTGGAGGTGTATAAAAGGGAAGAACTTCTTCGTGGTCACCATACAAGTTAATAATCAATAATGCCTCAAAAATATAATATAAATATAATATATATATAATTATAAATAAAATAAATAATTAAAATCAAAAAATAAAAAATGAATTCTAAAGTTAGATAAAGTAGAAGTGTATATCGTTCTGGATTATGAATTATATTATTGCTTTTTGATTTGGTGTGAATAGATGCATGTAGCAGTTACCTCGCTGCAAGTATATTTTAAGCTCCTACGTAATATAATTACCTTTTACGTAAACGCAGATATATTAACAGAAGTTACAGCGCTCAACTTAGATACTAACTAAATCATAAATTTAGATATATAATATCTATTTTAATCTTTAAACTATCATTTTAAATAGGTACTTAATATGTATGCATATTTTATCCATTTTATATTACTAGTCCTACGCAGCAAGTGTACAAAGGCAAAAATTAAAGCTTTAGTTTTTTATACGAAATAAATATTTACAGAAATACAAAGCAAAATATTCTTGCAGAGTTAAGAAAAATATATTGAGAAATCATTTGCAATAAAATATAATTAATGCTACATAACAGATTTATTTGAAAAACGTATTCCTAATATATTTTCTAAATATTTCTGAAATATGAAATAAATATAGTTGGCTACTGGGGAATGGTAAAAATAAAAAGATCAAAGGAGAAGTAACTCTCAAATTAGAAACTGATAAGAACGTATAAAAAGGAACTAATTCTGTTTGTCAGGTAAGGATTTTTATTTAGAAGAAGTGCAGAAACGAAATTGTTTGTATTTATGTAGTCTGATAGTACGGAAAATTTGATTCTGTAGTATAGAAAACTGTCCATCAAAAAGATTAATGCTAATTGTGTAATATATTTCAGCAATTGATGCCTCACATTGGACCTAATTCCAAAATATCTCTCCATCAAAATCAGCAAATCACGACTTTCATCGCAAAAAACCATGATTGTGAACGTCTAGAAAAAATACACAAAAAAGAGAAGCAAGCAAACATGATCTTGTGTTTCTTTATTTTAACATTTCAAAAAGCCATTCAACAACGAAGAACTTTATCATGCCCTCCATAGCCTCCATTGCTGTTCAAATATTCAACACTAACTAATTTGTATTGGATTAATAATTAATAATCTAAATGGGGATCGGACAATGTGTAAGTATTCACAGCTTGTCTAGTACTGAATAAAGTACGGTTTTGTATCGTTGAATAGCATTCCAATTGCGAAAAGCAAATGTATCGAAGTGAAGGGGCAGAGTTTCGAACACTTGGCTTTTTTTAATGTTAGAACCTCTCTTTAAGTGCCCTTAAACCCAGCACGAGAGTAGGTAAGAATCTGGATAAAAGAAAAACATAAAGAACACTAGAATAAAACAACCAGGCAAATACATGAAAAGATCTTAAGGAACCATCAAAGGAGAAGCCTGAAGAACTATTACTAGGAAACATCTTCGCACCTTAACGTCTCTTTAAGGGGGTTACTACATAATTTGGGTCCAAAAAAATCTTTTTTTTTTATTTTTGTTTATCATAATACAGGGCTTTGTAATTATTTTCGAATAAGTTTCACGAAAATCCGAGCAGTAGAACTGGTCGAATTATTTTTTTTAAAATAGTGAAACCATTTAACACCATCAAATTTCAAACAGAAGAAAAAACCACAGTTGTACAGTCTTATTTACAATTTAATAATTAAAACGATGATAATTGATAATAAGAGTAATAATAATGGAAACGAATATGCAACAAAGTCCCATGGCTGAGAAACCTACGGAATTAAATACACACTTAGAGCGAAAATATTATAATGGGGACGGGAGTACATCGGATGGGATGGTAATTGACAGTACAATTATTATATTCTGTAATTAATGACTTAATATTAATATTATTGATGAATTAATAATTGATACAACGGTGGTCGCGCTATTGCCCCCCATCTGGAATATACTCAAAGTTTAAGCGAGTCAGATAAAAAGAAAGTTATGATGGGTGAAAAGATGAATCGAAGGTGAAGGTCAAGAACAAAAAAAGATGAATCACAAATGAGTTATTGCTACGTCGGCGCCCGTAAAACGATATAGGCCTGTTTCAGACGAGGCGACAAGTTGAACGGGCGGTTGTCAAGGAGTATACTGATGTAGCAAATGATTGGAAACCGCCTGAACCTTCATATGAGTATGAAATCTCAGATCCAGATCTGTCATCCGTAACCTCGGATCCAGATCCATTATCTAAAATATCGTATCGCGTGCAATAATCACTAAGATTTGTTGAACACCTGTGTAATGCAAAGTGACCGCCTTAAAGGGCACAGTGCACAGACAGGACATCTACAGAATATTGGCTAATACCAACTACAGACTGTGTAATGGGCTGACAGAAAACGCTTACCACATTCTGTGTGAATGCGAGGCTCTGGACGCAAAAAGACAGGCAATTTTTGGCAAGCCAAAAATTAACTCAGAGGATTACTTCGATCAACCACCCAGAAACATGTTGAGACTAGTGCAAGATACTAGGACACTGAAATGGCTGATATAATTTAATGGGTAAAACAAATCGGAGACGAAATATAATAAGCTAAGAGGCTGAAGTGTTTCCGAAGTCAGACCGCTCAAACAAAAAGAATAGATTCGAAAACGCGGACGAATTCTGGTTCACATGCGTAGACGTGCGTCTACATTAATTGCGATTAATACTGTAAACAAATGGGAGAATAAATGTTAGTCTTTTATTATTATTTTACTACTTCCATTTGAAGGCCTCAGTCTTTCTAGTGATAATGATATTGCCCCATCCAATATACACATGCATATTGTTGTTTTATCTAATCATGATGTATTTTTTTTTGAGATTAAGTCCATGAAAAACAGAGTGACATCTGGATATAATCAGGTTCCGAAAATTGTTTTGAAAGATTGTATCTGTATATTATCGCCTCATTTTTCATCTGATGTTAAGTACATTTCCATCTGTTTGGAGGCTTGCCAGGATGTGTGCAGTATTTAAAAGTGGTAGTCAATCCAATATTTGTAACTATTATACACCGATTTCAATATTATCAATAAGGAATTGGAATAATCCCTTAAAAATAATAATGGTCTACTTTCACACACATTCTTTTTAATTAAAATGACCGCTTTCGCCCAAATGAGAATATCCTCAGGCTGCTTAATCTGCTTTTAATTCTTGCCTGCTTATTTCTTTATTATCAAACATACCCAAGGTACTCGAATTAATATATACAAGCACTTATGTATATATTCTGCCATAGCGTATTATATATCTGATTGCCAGAATGGTTTCGTAGATAAAAAGTTATCCATATTGATATGTCCACAGCATTTCTCTGGACTTATCACGGTCTTCTGTTACGCAAATTACGCAAGCTCGGATTCAGCTCTCTTATTGAACCAATAAATTTCAATTAATTGACCGTAGTTTCTACCAGTCTTACAACGGGTATTGTTCATAGAATAAAACAGTACATCAAAAGTACTACAAAGATTACCTGGTCTCCTGCTTTTGCTCTTGTTCACCAACGATATTTCTGGATTGCGAAATTTTGATGTGTGTGGGTGATATTAAGGTTTTCTCAAAAATAATATCGCTTGATGGTTCTGCGAGGCTACAAAATAATTAGGAATCGATATCATACTGATGCATATGAAGTAGATTAACTTTAAATGTGGCAAAATTCAAATTGTATCACTAACTAGGAACAAATTATCTTATTTAATTACTCTATTGATTCGGAAATAGGTTCACAGTACCAAGGCTAGGAATCCGGCAGTACTTGATGATGCCCAACTCATCCTTGTGTTTGTTGATCACTTCTCAGCTACAAAATCCGTCATATGTTGCCTCTACTACGATGTCCATGTAAAAAAAAATCGAAAAAAATACATTTAATTCAAGAAAAGCATTGAACGCCTCTTTTATAGCATCTTTAGAACTGAGACGCAATAATGCTTGTCTTCCCTTCTTGTATAAATTACTTTCTAATAAAGCCGATTCCCCTCTTCTGTTAAGTAAACTGAACTTCCTTGTTCCATGATCATCAGCGGTGCGATATTCTTTGACGTTTTACATGCAACCTGAGCGCACCAATTTAATGTTTAATTTTCTTGTTACACGGATGCGCAATGATTATAATCGTATTCGCAATAAATTTCTTATTTTTAACAGTTCTTTGAAGTAATTGTTGGATGTTAACGTTAGTAGTTTTGTGTGGTACGTGAGCGGTACACTTGATACATGAAGGAATGGCAAGTATTCTTTTGCTTTCCTTTTTGGCTATACACATAATAAACTTAATGCCTAGTACTTGAATTTTTTCTTTTTTCTATACACACAAATATTGTTTGTGTTATATCTCATGTTGTCCTTAATTTGGTATCTGTACTGCTGGGTAATAAACTAAACTATTGTTGTGTTATCCGATACTTTTACCAACGGCCTCACGATGAAAAGGTACTTACGTTTCATCTGTTTTATGAATAAGATTTTATTGATTTAGATGCGAAATTCCCTTACCATACCTATTACTGGCACTATATGTCACTATAATATAGTATTAACAAGCCAATTAATAATTTAATCAATGCTTGAATTAGATTCACATATAAAATTAGCAGCACATAAATTATTATAATTATCCTGAAATTATCTTAATTATTAAGGCCCCTTAGGTCGAGGGCTATCAAACTATAACTCATAAAATTAATTGATAGCACTAAAAGGGTCACTTCGGCTGTTGCAGTGTTATCCTAATATCTTCAACGCCTAATTTCAATAGCCGGCAGTATTGTTAGCGTGCTAATTTGCTCTTCTCATCCGACTAATCGGTAGATAGTCCTCTTGCAGCTGGAGTGGGATCAAACGCCTCGAAATTCGGTTTGGCTATAGGAGATTATGTTTATTGGACTTATAAGGGAGGACGACAATGCCGACCTCCGTACAAGGAGAAAAGAATATTCGCCCGTGTCTTTCCACATAACAAGCGGAAGAGAACGTTTCCGTAACGTTATTTTACGACATGGAACGTAGACAAAGGTTCGGTATACGCAGAACGAGGGTCTAAACCGATCTACCGGCGGCAGTTTTCATTTCCGCTACCTTCTAGGCAATAGCCATTCGATAAAAATAACACAGTTCAAACGAATTTTATACGACGGTGTCCCTTGTCGGTGTTTTCTTGTTATTCATGTTATCGTACAATGAGATAGGGGGTATCTTTTAATACCCATTTGACTGCGAATTACTTCCTTAGTACTCGTTTTTGATCGCAAAGTGGAACATGTAAACAAACATTTAATCGGGTATCTTAGATCTCACATACAGAAAAAAAAGACGGAAAAAACAAGGTACCAGAAAGAGAGTGTAGCTGCCACATCGAAAACTACGCTTCTTCTGTCACGGTGACTGTAAAATGTAAATAAACGTTAGAATGTTCAATTATGTTTAACGACCGGTAAATTATTTATTAAACTTAAATTTCCCTTCGGATTTTGACTATAAAAACGACAAACGACGTTTTACGAAGATAAATAGAATGACACACATGTTCTAAGGAAAAAAATGAGTTCTCTCTTTTTAGAATTTAAAAAAATAATTCAAGTGTTATTTGTTTTAACACCGATAGCATTGGTTTCAAAAAAATAGAAGCGCCAACGGTCTTGCACAATTATGTGAGCAATAAAATTGTGTTGAGAAATTCAAAATATCGTGAATAGTTTTTGTGATATTAAGGAAAAAGTGAAAATCATGAAATTTTAATTTCCTTTCTAGTGAGGTTATTTGAAGAGATTTTGAAAAACGCAAAATACCTTTTTAAGGCAATTTTTTTATTCTTTATCACACGGCTTTATAAAAAGTACAATGCTACGTTTCGTACATTTGGAATCATCTTCAGCTTTATTTTTTTAAATGCACATTAATGGCCAAAACGGGATCCTTTGGTAGCCCTGAGGTTTCTCTTTTCTATGATATAAGGTTGTTTTCAAAAATAAGAAAGTTATAAGTAAAAAAATGTTTTCTCACGGTAGACTGTGGATAATGACAGCGAACAATATTAAACAAGTGAATATTAATAACCTGTACTGTCACCTGTCATCCTATGTAGTTTATGATTGCAAGTTAAGTGTTTATTTTGGTGAAACTAGCGGGCATAATGGCACAGTACAATAACGCCGAGAAAAATTGACATGTTGTCGTGTTTCATTTTGACGCACAAAAATGTAGTATTAGCCGAAAGAATGTATGCGAACCAATTTCTAGAAAAAACGACAACCACATTGGGGGACCTTTAAAAAATTAGCAGAAAATTTAAAAGAATGTGGCTTATTTAGTACACCGAATACGAAGAGACATCGTGAAACAATCGTGTAAATGAGAACACTGTTTTGCAAACAGTTGTAGAAAACCCATCAGTGTCAATCACACCGATATGCTATGAAACTGGAATAAAAAAAAATGTAGTAGTATCTCCCTTCAAGGAGCACATTTGTCAGGGACTTAGAGAAGGCGATAGAGAAAGGCAGCAAACATTTTGTATCAGGAGGGTGTAGAATTTCCTACGAGAGTTCTATGGACGGATGAAACTAGATTTACCGACAATGGTTTATTTAATAGACATAACCGTCACTATTGGGCAATTGAAAATCCCCATTTGAAAAGAGAATCTAGACACCAAGTCCGGTTCAGTTTTAGCGTATGGCATGGCAACCTCTTTAAGTTGCGGAGTTCTCGCGTTCTCCTAGGTCGTACAATAATATCCCTTGATCTTCCAAAACTTCAATTTTTTTGTAAACGAAGATGCAGTTTAGTAAACGTTTCATTTGGACAACGTTGGGTATACATACGTGTAGCTTCTAAGGCACTACCATTGACTAATCCATACAAAAAAAATATAATTAGCCATTTCAGCATTAGTAAACGCAAGCATGTTCAAAAAGTTTAAAATGAACACAAATGAAAGCACAACTCCAATGCCACTTCCCGTTTTATAGATAGGGTTTGCGATTTCGATTGTCATCCCCAACTGGCTTCTTCAATTTCCGCCTCTTGTCAGTCTGTATACCCCCTATTCTAGCTTGTCCTTTATTATAAATATCCAAGGGGAGAAGGGTAGATTTAACATGGTTTCTACAGCAGCTATTGGTAAGCAGTTTGCAGCTCCAGTGATGCACAGGCAAGTCAACCTCTGTATTTTGCCAATTTAGTAATAGGTTTTCAGCGTAGTTGTGGTATATCAAACCAAGCAGCCATAGTTTGATATGAGTCTTACCACTGCAGTGTATAACCAGTACATCATACATGGTTTCAATCCCAATGTTTTTCCAATTGTTCTGCGGGTTGACGGTTGTAAGCATTATGTAACACGGTGTAATTTCGAATTGGTTCACAGGAGAGTGTTTTTGGACGTCATTAGTCAAATCGTGGATTTTCTAAGTGATTTGAACTTAATATACATAAATTTAGTCACGTGTGTGTTAATTTTGGTCGTGTAATAAAACAAGTGCGGAGCATTACACAGACAGTCCATTCCTTAAGCAATCAGCGGTCATACCATTGACCGCAACAACAGTAATACCCGCTTACATTTGTCTGTCATCTGTTCAAGACGTTGATCCAGGTTAACTTTGAGTCAAGAACCGTTCCTAGGAATTTAGCATTTTGACTGAATTGTATCGTTTCGTGGCCATCTAGGGCAACCAACAATAATATGGTACAATATATTGCCACCATAATATTGACCGTCTAGAGGTCGCTTAAAGCATCCCTTGAAATAATGTCGGTTTTTTCCAAATTTAGGAACACTTTTCTTAAAAACCGTTGCATAGGTGGTGATTAATATTTTGGCTAAGTAAGAAATCGAATTTAATTACGTATTAAATATGAATGATATTATACCGAGCAAATTTAGTTATTAGCTGGTTAATGAGTTTCTGGTAGAAATATAGATTGGGAATACTTAGAAGTTGGTTTCTTAACAGAATATTTTACTTATGTTAGAATGAGTGCTGTAATAGTGCTAATCTGTAATTCGAACGTCATTCAAGCCCGATTTTAAATGTCACTATTGTCAGAGTTATTGATTGTGTAGCAACATAATGAAAGGTCAGCGATTAAGGTTACTTAACCGTACTAAGACGGATACCACATTATAATGGTTTTTTTTACAAAGATTTTGATAAAATGTATTTGACAAGGAACTTTTATAGTGTAATATCATAAAACATGATGAAGACCACTACAAACAATTTAATTAGTAAGATTGTTGAAATAACCTTTTCATTTCTTTCATTTGAATTGGTGAATTTAAAATTCTGGGGAAACTAAATATAAAATTGAGATTAAGTCTTTATTTTTAGTAATTAAACTCTTTATGTGATGAGTTATGTGATAAGTACGTAAGTAGCTTGAAAAACAAGAAATATAGGTAGAGGAATCATAACCCAATGTCTTCATCGTATTAATGACAAATAGTTCTTTTTTGTTGCAAATACAGAATCGTGCATATTCATACAAATATTTTACGTTATTTAAAGTGGTTTTAAAGGTACTTTGCACCGCCTGAAAATAATTTTCACCATGCTTCGTTAGAGGTCGACTTAAATACGTTAGAGAAACAGATGTTATATTAAATCATGCAAATTAAATAATAAGTTTAGCAACCCGGAAACGTGCCCTGAATTTATTATCACCGGCCTATGTTGGTCAACGACGGTCGTGTCTATAAATGCAGTGGTAACAACCAGGTCTAAATAATGCTAGATATTTACACCTTGTGACTGTTTATTTATGTTTAATCGACTACATAAGCAAGAAGTTTCTCCATTTTTCGAATTATTCTTAAACTAAACTCATTACGATTTACTCATCCTAACCGAAATTATTGATATACTTATGCACAGAAAAAAAAAACGTGCATTGAAATATTAAAAGAAATCATTCTGCTTTAAAAGGTAAAATCAAAGGAAGGATTAAATGCCGAATGATTTTGCTATATAATAAAAAGAGATTGGATTAATGAATTATGAATGATTTATTGAATGAAACATGCTACTTCTGTATCGCACAACATTTATGTTTAAATTATATTTGCTCCAGTTATTTTAGTTTTATTAACCGCTCTGCTACATAGGAAAATAAACGTGCAAAAAATTGATAATACTTGTTTATATTGTAATCATTATTTGTTGGTTAATCGTATGTTGTTCCTAGTTACTCCAGCCTTAAGAAATTTCAGTTACTGTTAGAGGGTAATCAAGTTATTAATATGCACAATAAATTTAAATTACTCCTGCAGCAATCGCATTACAGCTAGCGAGTCACATAGCTATAGAGCTATGAGCTATAGAGCAGTCACATCTCCAGAAACAAATCTCTGCAACAAACATCCTATTAATATTACAACTAACAACTGCATTTAAAGTATTGCAATGGACTGTGGAACAATAATTGCAGCAAGCCCACCGATATACAAAGAAAACCATAACAATAAATAGATCGCACCTCCCTCGATTTTTCTTATAGCGATTCTATCTACCAAGACACCAAGAAGGCAGTTGATACTTTCTGTTGAGGCCCTTCATCATAAAGTAGTTTTAATGATATTTCATAAGTTTATGACTAGCGATGATGCCTTCCTGACGATTGTTGGAGGGCATGAACAGAATGATGGCATTTTAACAGGCGCAGCTAGGCGGATACTCAAATCCTTTGACCTGACTCTGAGGATAAACATAAAGAAGCAAAGAAAAAAATATCCGTAAGACTCATACAATATCATCAACTTATTTAAATTTGAAAGTAATCTGTCGCATATTCAAAAATTTTTGGCAAACTAGGTTAAATTGTTAATGGGCGATATCCATTTTTTTTAACTCCCTTTATTCAGCAATCTGCCCAAGGGCAATAAGCTTTTGCTTTGACATGTTGACATGAATAGGATGGCTCCAATGAGCCTGCTTAATTATAACCTAAAGTTTTTTTTTTGCGTCCTTATATAAATAAATAAATAATTAAATACTTTGGCTAAAGAAATCTGTTATGTAAGTCTTTAGGTGTAAACCTTTTTAATCGTCGCACTTCGTCACACTGCACAAACAGTTGATTGGCTAATGTATTCGGATGCACTAACACTCTTGCTACTTAATGCTACACTGGGTGATTACCTCCTTCACCGGGGCTAGTGGAATATCATGTAAGATAACTTCATTGGTCACGATTGGGCGATATCTAATCTTGAACCTTTTTTATATAGCGGTGTCACACTAGATATTTTCAATTTTTCTGTAAATTTACCTAACGTAAATGCCATGTTTACTAAAATGGTTAATGGCGTAACTAGTAATTCTGATATTTTTTAATTCAGTTGCACGGTACATCATAAGATCCAGCGGATGCTTTATTTTTAATTTTATTAAACAAGTTTCTTATTTTATATTCGTTGAACGGCATTGCACACATACTGCCAACATAATTATGACTGCTACCTGAACAGTTGCCACCACCAGAAATTTTTGAAGCAATATCATTAACTGATTCAATGAAGTATTTATTAAAAGTTTCAGCTAGTTGAAAGGGATCGGTTATTGTTCCTTCATAATTGTTTCAGAACAATATTTTAATGATATTTTACTTTACCAGATAATTCATTATGACATTCCAAGCCGCTTTGATGATAACGTAATTTTATTTGTATAATAATCCCGTTTAGTATTTTTCAACAGGGCAGGCGTGTTGTTTTTTTCGTTGCATATATATTTCTTTCAGAGCAGGGAATTTCTTTTGCAAAATATATAAATCTATAATATCTTCACAAGAACGTCTTGCCTCAAATGTAACCCAATTTCGATTATTTTTAATGTTTTTCTTTGTCACTGGGAAACAAGTATTAAAGCATTCTATAAAAATATTATAAAAACAGTTGAAAGCACAGTTCACATTTTCACAACTATCTAAATAACACCAAGATATTTTATTTAACATTTGTTAAAAACGAAGGATATTATTTTTACTAAGATTTCTTTCATAATATACGGAATTTACAAAGCTACATGATATAAGTAATTCGTTCACAGCATTATTACAAAATTGAGGTATAAAAAGCTCCATGCGATGAAATGGTGGTCCTAGTAGGCCTTTAATAAATGTATATGTGCAAATCTTAAACCACATATTTTAGATGTTTATGCACTTGCAGATAACTTCACAGGTGCTACATATACCTATAGCATCCCACCATAACTTTAAGTTTTGCACATCTGTTCTGAATGTTAGCCTTTCAAATAGATATTATGCCAATTTACTGTGGCCACGAAATTATGCTAGAAACACAAGTTTCGCGTAAAAAAAACACTCAGCTTGATTACAGGTGCTTGCATTTTCCATTAAAAGACAAAAATTTTAAATCAATGTATCTGCGTGTCCACGCAAATAAACCAAAACCGACTTTTTTATTTAAAATATTGTTATAATTCAATAATATGATAACGTACTTAAAAGAAACTAAAATATGTTTTTAAATATGTACATAATAATAACAATATAAGCATGTACTTAAGAAGAGAATAGTCTTCCGGCAAAACAGCACGCTACTTTCAATTAAAATAAAATAAACACTTTGCTGAGAAAATGTTTTCCTTTCGTTGAACACGATAAAAACCAAAAGCTATAAAATTTTTCATTTAATGCAATCTCTTTTCTCAGTGTAAAAGGCATCAGGCTAGCTATTGTCTCCCAAGTAACTTTGTATAGACAACGATTTGCGCTTTAAAAGACGTAATACACACTGTCTTCAGAAAGCCTATGTCACACTAAAGATTATTTACTGGTTGAAGCATGTAGTAACATCTTCTCAAATTAAATGCGAATCTAAATTCTACAAATCTTCGATTGCTTATGCAAGCGATATGTAGTTCATTTCACATTTTTAATTAATATTTAAGTGTATTCTATTTTTGGTTGCATAAATAATCAAGAATTTATAGGGCTCAGATTCGCATTTAATTTGAGAAAGATATAAAGGCATTTTTGTGGAATTTATGTTAATTACTGTGACGTAGTACATGGTTTAGCGTTACTCAGCTGGCAAATATCGTTTATAAAAACTTAAAAATTCATGTATGTCTGCGTTTAATATTTGGCACGAGAAAGTACACTGAGAAAACTAGATGTGTTGAATCAACCAAAATTTGGTTAATCCAACCAAAAATTAAGGTTAAATACAGTCAACCAAATTTTAAATTTAAATTAACTAAACGACTTTTGTCAATAAATTTTGGTTAATGTAATAATATTGCACATGTTGAATCAAGTAAATGGGATAGGGTGATTTAACCAAACACGCTTGTTGTGTTGCACTTTTTTTTTGGTTGAACTAACAAAACTGTTTTGTTAGTACAACCAAATTAGAGCGTTGATTTAACAATCTCGAATCATTGATCCAACATTTGTTTTTCTTTTATTAGACATTCTATTTTCCTTACTTTAACAAAATGAAATTGTTGGCTTAACTTAATGAATTTGTTGTGAGCACAAAATCATTTGGTGAAACTAACCAAACAATTTTGTTGACACAATAAAATACTTTCGTTAATGTAAGCATAAGATTTTGTTGCCCTAACATTTATTTTCGTTCGGTCAAATGTCCTGATTTTGTTGAATTAACCAAAAAGAAGTATTGCTTCAACAACATTGAATTGTCAACTTAAATAATGCCTGTGCTTGAAACAAACGTATTTTTTTTGTTTTTTCTAAAATTCAATAATCGCATCAACTTTGTTCCAACAAGTAAAACTGTTTCACATAAAACTTTTAAACAAAATTATGATATTGCAAATAATTTTAAATAAAAATAAAATTATATTCTTTTGTATTATTTATACACGTAAACAGAAAATTATGTACCACATGGTAGCTACATGGAAAACATAAAATTAGGTGCAATATCAGAATTTCCAGCCAAATTGTGCGAACAGTTTTACCTGGAAGAATAAAATTGCTTCCAATTCCTGTATTTTGAAAAAACAAATACTTTGAAACCAGACATTACCAGACAGGTAGGATCATTATTTCCATTATAAACCAGTGCTTTTAGCTTTATGGGATTGTTTTCCATATTGCAAAACTAACAGTCCTTTTTCCTCCCAAGTGCGTTAGTAATTAAGCAGGATTTAGACTGAAAAAAATTGTCTAAATTTTTAAGGTTTATTATTTCATCAAAATTTATACAATATCCAAATATATTGTTTCCTAATAACATTATGTAATTCTGGGTACTTATGCTAAGGATATTAAAATATAAATATTCAAACTTATCTACTAATTTCTTAACTAAATAAAGACGAATTCATGTTAGTTATATAGTATTCAGAATGGTATCGCTTCGCAGTTATTTTTTTTTATATATCTACTTAAATATACATATATCGGACGAAGACTGAAAAAAAAACGTCAAATGCATAATACGATAATTAAGATTATGGTTCAATTTACCTTCACATGATTTATAAAACTCTCACGAGATTCTGCTATAGACAGTTTCCAATTTTGCCCCTTTTTTCTAGTTATCCTTGACATTGGTGGTAGTAATGATGTTAGGATATAAAACTGGAGCAAAATCCGCGAATCTGAAAAATCATTTAAACATTGGGTTTATATGTCTCGTTTCCATAGTGTGCATGGATCAATATATATAAACATTTATATTGAATAATTTGAAATAACACGCTTACTGAAACTGCTCGTCTAATATTATAGCATAAATTTTATGTGAATAAAAATAAATAAGCTAACACGTAAAGACAAAGGTCTTGACTCAAGTTTAACATAAATAGAGATAGAATCACTGACGTTCTTCAGTATTTCAATATTTCTCTCTTTAATTTTGAGTCAAGACTTTTGTTTTCGATGGTACGTATGTGCCTATAAAATATAACTGGTCAATGTTCGGTATTGTTTTAAGATTTTAAATATTTTTCAAATGAATATCAAACAAAAAATTGATCTTATTTTCGTAGGTGGAGAATAGAGACACACCAGCACCAGTGTAATATTAATTTAATAGATACTAAATTGATGTATATTTACATGATCAAACATTGCCATAAAGATAAAATATTTCGAAAGTATGTGGATAAAGTTGAAACAGAAAATGTAAAAACAATTAATGTGTTTCGTATGTATTCGTTAAAAATTTCTTAACAAAAAATAGTTAATTTTTCAAAATAAAAATAATAATTAGCACAAAATTATAAAAAAATCTAATATTTATAAATAATATCAGTAGTAAAAAAGTAATAGATACTATTCTATATATTGCAGTGTAGTGTATCATTCGCTGCGAACCTTATCAAGTAATGTTACGCTATGTATTACGTTATATATAATAATTATTATTAAAAAAAGCATACTTTAGAAAAGGGCTATCCAAGTTCAAGTGGTCTTGAAAGCCACATCATAAAATACTTCATTTCCAAATTTATAAAAAAAGATGTAGCGGGCCAAATGCGGTCTCCATGTTGGACAGCCCTGCTTTAGAGGTTTAAGTATTAATAATAATCACAACTAGATACATATTCATGCAGCCAATTAAAAATGCACGGCTTGACATCACACTAACATAAAAATACGTTCTTTCTTTTCATTTTCATGTTATAATTTGTTTCTTAGTATATGTAATATAAATAATAATAATCATAAGATATATTCGTGTAGCCAATAAAAATCCATGGCTCGACATCACACTAAGATGAAAATGGTTTTTTCAATTTCAATTACAACTTGTTGTTTCAGTATATGTAATATAAATAAATTGTTACTTACCTCTTTAAACACCGGAATAATGTCCCCTAATTGCCACTCTTTTAATAAGTTGGAGGTGATTTCATCTGCCATAATTTACATGTACTATCCAACAACGACACGATGCACGCTAACATGCCCAAGCGAATAAAACCGGATAAAACCAAAATATATATTTGTAGAAGCATTTGCACGTGTTCAACACGTGGGTACTATAGCCAATAGAATTCCAGCAATTCAAGGATATCTTAGTGGTAGATACAATCAAACCGCAGCGTTAATGTAAACATAAGCTCTTTGTATAATAGATTATTCTCTTGTTTGTATTAAATTTCTGTTTTGTTAAAACAATAGCATATATTTGTTTCGTTCAACAATTTTATTTTAGTTCAGGGAACAATCGTAGTTTGTTGACAGGATGCATTTCATTTGTTTAATTTTTTGTTTAATAATTTCAGCTTGTTAATTCAACAAAAAAATGTTAACAACAATTTTTAGTTCATTTACAGCTCTATTTTTGTTGGTATAACAACATTTTCGATTAATTTAACAAACGCGATCGTAACAAAGCGATTTTTGTTAATTCAACGCATCTTCTTTTCTCAGTGTAGTTTCTGTCTATTAATCATATTAAGGCTACGCGATTCTTCCAGCTTACAACTTATATGGTCATACTTTCTCTCTCTCATCATCAGCATCAAAATCGAATTGTGACTGATACTACATTAAACTATTTATATTTATTATTATATATAAAAGAAACACGATACAATAATCACGGTCATGGGTTGACAGGCGTCATGCTTATCTAACCATCCTTAACCGATATCTACTATTATACATTTATAGATCTTAAAGCGGAATTAATTAAAATATAGTTGTTATCATAAATTTTCAAATCTTTATAGCAATTTAATCTTATATAACTATTTACACTATTAACTAATTTTTCTTTTCTTACTTCCTACTTTAACATTCTCTTCAAGCATATGTAGCGCTATACTAGATTTATCATCCCCCAAATTATAAGTGCTTCAAAAGCACTTTGTGTATTGAGAGAAATGAAGACGCTATTCCACAATTTTTGTAGTTTTAAATATTTATGCGTTGATATACACGTAGAGAGAGAAAACTGTTGAATTAATCAAAATCACTTTGTTAAGCTCAAATGCGTTGATGTAACAATATTTTTGTTTGACTTTACATACATTAATTCTTACAGTAAGAATTTGTTTTAGTTAACATAATTTTGTTGAACTAAAGAAACATTTTAGTTGTTTGATGAATGAAATGAATTTTCTGTTTATATTAACTCAAATAATTCTCTTAAAATTACTAAAATGTCATGATCAAAACTAAGCTTCTTGGTAGTTGTTTTAACAAAAAATTATGGTTAATCAAACACATACAATACATTAAATTAAGATTTCCTATATTTTTAACTTTAGGCGTATATCAGAAATTAGCATTTTGTTATTTTAGCTACATCGAAATTGTTAGAAGAACACTTCACAGTAGTATATTTTGAAAAACATTTTTAGTTATTTTAACAAAATTTGTTCTATTGATACAACTATATTAGATGTTCCGTAATGTTTGTTGCGTTAACCAAAATTTTAGTGAATCTCGCAAGAATACCGTATAATGAAGGCAACGATATCATTTTATTAATTTAACAAAGCCAATGGGTTCACGTGTATAAGAATTTTCTTCCACATAGTAGCAAATACGTTAAATATAGGTAGGTATGTATTTCAGAAATCGCAGTGAAGATGGCGTTCCTTCCATTTCACACCAGTAAATGACACATAAGGGTCATAAAGCACAACAGTCAGAGTTAATAAAATATTAATCTAGTGCATTTGCCAGTCAAACATTCAATAGGAGTTGCGACCATTAAAGCAGCGATTGGTGGTGTGCAATGGCACTGATGTAAATAAAACTGCTATTTTTGAGGGTTTTAAATATATCCCGCCTTATGCAGATATTTTACACTTTATGTTGTGAATGAGATGATAAATGTACAATACCAAGATACTTCAACATTTCCCTTGCAAAGCGAATCAAAAATGACCAATAGGTTGCTGTAGCAATAAAATATTATTAACTAACAAGCAATTGTGTTTTGGCTCAACATAATTTTCTTGTTTAACACAACAAAATTGTTTATTTTGACATAACAGATAACATTTATTCAATTTAACTTAAAATGTGTATTTAACCTAGCAACTTCTGCTTTTTATTTTAATGAATTCTTTTGGTTAATTTAACATGAAATAGTTGTTTATTTTACCCGAACACTTATTGTCCTAACAATATTGAATGTTTAAAATAAAATTATCTTGATTGTTAAAACAATGCTAAAAATATTATCAAATCTACACAATTATTTTAACATTCGCATGTTGTTACTTTAACCATGATTTTTGTTTGACTGTATTTAACCCAGATTTCGTAGTTAAATGCCCCATTTTTTGTTAGGTTAACACATGTCCTTCTTTACGTGTAACCATCCATCATTGCAGGTTCAAACCGACAGGACTAAAGTTTCAACATATATTCTAACGTTCCTTTGGTTGACCTAAAATTCTATGATCTTGTTTTCATACTTCAGACTTATGTGGTGCATGATACTTAATTTAGCAACTTAGGGGTTTGGTTTGACGTAGACCTGGCGACTGACGAAATTGTATCGCTACATATTTATTCAATTTAATGTCCCAGTGACGCACATCTTTTTTTCTGTATACCTCGCTACATTTGAATTCCCGACATAATATAACGTTAAGCCGACTACAATGTTATTAACAAACTTGTATGGAATTATATAACTTTATCTGCAATAGTTTTAATTACTTTATCTATTTATCTTATAATTTAATGGTTGTTGACGAACAACTAACTAAACAAGTTTGTAGCTGTAAATTACATTGGAGATTTGACTGCGCTGCATACAAATAATTTCTAAATTAGTTACTACGTTCGCTTGTCCCCCAATGCATCAAACCATTCCTTGCAGTTATACAACACTGTTTTCTAGATACAGTATACTCATACTGCAATATGATCTATCTATCTATCTATCTATCTATCTATCTATCTATCTATCTATCTATCTATCTATCCACAGATACTAATATTATGGAGCAATTAGTACAAAATTTATATCTACCATACTTTTACACATTTCGAAAATCCAACACCTAAAAATTAATATTATTTAGAATTTGTACTTTATGCCAAGAGCAGGCGATTAACGAATTTAACGAGAAAATTTGAAAATGAAGTACCCTTACCTGACAAGCAATTTAGCGCTCGTACTTCAGAAATTTCGGTTATAAAACTCAAGAAAAGCGTCATAATAAGCCATTATAACATGGTAAAAGTTTTTGAAAGATCATTTAGCCCTTTCGAATATAATAATTACGGAAACAAACCCCGCAATTTACTTCCGGCGCAAGCTTTACCTGCTTTTCCCCAGTGTCTGTGCATTATTAAATGCTATTTATAGCCTAATTACATCGCCAGCCTAAGAAGCAGAGCCCCGCCTAAATCTTATCTTAGTAATTGATGTGTACATTAGGGCGTTGCTTCTATTTATAACTGCAAACTCATCATCTCTGTTTTTCTCCTTTTAAACATTACACGTATAACTTTCTCCAATCTTCAACGTTTGTGTCATCTTCTACCCATTTTACTCGGGATGAATCTTTAATGTATCCTAAAATTGTTACTGATTTTTCAAACTTGATCTATTATTATGCCGCAGAGTGATCTAGAATTGTGCGTTCAAGACAAATAAATGTAAATTCATAGTCAAATATGTCAAAACTTTCTCGAAACACATTTTTCGGCATATTTCGGCCTGTTTCAGACGAGGCAGTTTAGTTGATTCAACTAAGTTGCCTGGTTTACTCTCAACTAGTTGATTGTCATTGAAGACCTATTGAAGTCGCTGAAGCGGATAAGTTGACTCCGTGTGGAAGAGTTGCTGCTTAACAACCGTCCGTTCAACTAGTGGAATCAACTAATGGCCTCGTCTGAAAGAGGGCTAAATGACAAACAATAAAGGCAGCAGTATTATGCACCAGCAAAACATGACATAGAGTAATATAGAACAAATTTTAAGGTAGAAAATGTGAAAAAATAATTGTAAATTGAATAAGATTAGCAGATAAGATGATAACATTATAACTATATGATTACAAGGAGGCTAGAATTTATTTCAAATTCTGATTATGAAGCAGTCATATAGCAAGAGATGGGATTCTAAAAGGACTTATTATCAGCGGCACTTGATTAATTTTAATTGATTAACTCCATATATTAAAATTAAATTTCGCATACCAAGCTTACAGTAATTAAAAAATAATTGAAAAGATTCACGTGTTGTTGCAAAGGGACTCAAATAAATGAGGTTCCAAAATTATCAATTTTTATTCCTTCAAAATTTTATTATAAATTTAACTTTATGCTTATGCAGTAGTTCGCACGGCACTGATTATCAAAAACTATTAGATCAACTCAAGGTGGCATCCCTTTTAGGAATGCCAAGTGATGCCATGGTTCCGAAATTCAACCTAGACAGAAAATCAGGTTATAATACCAAATAAGGACTGGGGGACAGGTACTCCAGTAAGAGCGGATTCAAACTGGTATACAGACGGCTCTAAAATGGACTACGGCATTAAAGCTGGGATATACGCTAAGAAGCCTAAAATGGCTCTTTCGGTAAGCTTCAGCAAAGACAGAATCTGAGGTTACTACAATCCACCATTGTGTCCGAGAACTAGAAACTTGTACCGAGTTAGGTAAAAGCGTTGCTATTTTCTCTGACAGTCAGTTCACACTTAAAGCGATTAGTTTCGTAAGTGTGGATTCTAAGCTGATTGGGACTGCGTAAGCGTCCTAAATGAGGTGGGCACCCAAAGGAAATTAATATTGGCTTGGGTCCCTAGCCACTCGGGCGCGAGGGAAATGAGGCGGCGGACGAGCTGAGGCGAGGCTCATTAAGGTCATTCGTTGGAGCTGGCCCCTCTTTCGGCACAACCAAATCGCAAATTAAAAAATTTATCAATGAATGGATACGTAAAGAGTCCAGGAAGTGGTGGCAAAAATCACCGGGACAGAGACAAGCAAAAGAGTTTCTAAAGGAACAGAGGCCCGAATTTACTAGAGATCTACTGAATAAAGACAGGAAGACAGCAGATGAGGAAACCTGCAGATCCTGCCAAGAGGAGGAAGAACCACCAGTTCGTGCGCTGTGCCAATGTGAAGGTCTGGCGAGGACAAGGCTTTTAATAATGGGCGTGGGGAATCCTACAGCTAGCAGCTACATAAAGAAGGCGCTCTCGAAGATAATAAGCCTAATTAAGAGGGCAAAATTAGAGAGCGTCGTCTAGGAAAAAGGGGATCACGATAGATCTGAAAGAGGCTATAGGCCACCCCGATCCTCATCTAATCTAATCTATGCAGTAGTTAGCTTCTGTGTGAAAGAGTAAAACCTAGGTATAAAAGCCAGGTGTTGATGGATTAAGAAACGAAAATACACTTGTCTCTTAGTGGTTGAATGTTGTTAGAAATCTTTGTCGCTCGCCAATAACTCATTCATTCGACTGCAGTGACATTCTGGGACTCTCCTCTTCTCTCAAAAAAAAAAGAAAAAAAGTACGCCATTGACGGATCTCTCCCCTTTATTGCGCAAATTTTAGCGAAAACCGGGCATTCGATAAGAAACATCGACATGCTCGTTGGTTGTTAGTCATTTTAGTATAAGTACCTATTTATTCTACATGGGAATATATGAATATAACTTACCCAAAAAAATAAGATTTCGTAACAAAGAAATATGGAACAGATTCGTATGACTTCATTACGAAAGCTCCTGTAAGCGCTATAATGATTTGAACTTGTAACCAGAATGGAGGAAGGATAACATAAAAAAAACGTGAAAATGTGTACCAGCAGCAAAAAGAAATGGAGGTAGAAGGTAACACACTAGTGTTATTATGGCAGCAATACTTTAGTGAAGCTACGAACAATGTGGTTTGAGAATGAGTACATCCTATGTTATAAGGAAGAAAATGGCAAACTAATGAGGGATGAAATTAAAGAAAAACATATTTGTTGTGTTATAACATTGCAGCTCCTACATATATTTTCTTTTTATCCATGTATTTATAGTGTGCAAATGCGGTGAAAAAGTATGGTGGGTGAGTGGATTTTTAATTTGTTAAAGTAATTCGCTAATTTTCTTTTATGATTTAAATACTAAAGTATTTTCTTATTATTCTAATATCTCTTTGAGCACATGAATTCTGTATAATGCAACAGTTTTCGCAATTTTAAAGCAAAAGCTATCACGTCATTATTTGACAATTTAACAAAACTTGTTCGTTGATCAGTAAATAATGATGTCATAGCAGATATCTAGACGTCAGGGTTACGCGTTTTACCTCATGGGATTACCTCTATGATAACAGAGGAATTTCATAATTTAGGATTGTTGTGCCGTTGATATGCATTGAATCCAGTAATCAATTAAAATGTTGAGGCATTTAATTGACTTAGTTCTTTGTTTACCCTTTTAATCAGTTAATTTTCGATCAGACTTTTACCTTTTGTGTAAAGTTTTTGCTTCGACTTCCCATTTTGTAAAATCAGAAAACTTTACTTCACGTAAAACGTTATCTATTCTAGTAAATTAGAATTAATCTGACTTACAGAAGAATCAAAAACGGAAATTTGAACTGGAGCTGAATCTTTAGTGAGGTAAAAAACAATTCATACCATCAAGACTGACTTGGGAATGTATAAAAAACTGAATGGCCAGAATGCAACAAAACTGCTTTAGTGGGGACACAGGAAACAAAAAAGGCGATGAGAAGAAAGGGATTATCCTCTTTGTATGTAGGCCCGTAACCTATTCTAGGAATACCGAAAAACATAACATGAAAGCAGGTTAAAAATTCGGTCAAGAAAGAAACACAAAGAGCACTTGAATAGTACAATTAGATACATTTATGGAAAAACCTTTATTAAAGGACCATCAAAAAAAGAAGACTGAGGAACTACTGCAGCTCCGTAGGAATCATTTTCAGAACGTAACAGGTCCCCTAATAAAACACTGAACTCTGAATGGACACCAATAGAAGATTGGAATCAGCACTGGAGATACCAACTGCGTAATAGGATGACGGAGACCGGTTACCACATTCTGGTGATGTGAGGCTCTTGAGCTAAATAGGCAGTTGTTTATTTGCAAACAGAGACCTGTGTAGGTTAGTTTCGAGCCAGCAGGATTGGAATGGCTTTATAATTTAAAGGGTAGAATTGATAACTGCTAAAGCCGAAACTAACGGTTTCGCAGATTTACCAGATTAACCTCAGATTTATCCAATACCTAAATAATAAGTTAATAAAAAAAATTAATTATTGTACTTACACGTATAATAAATAATAATCTGCCAAAGAATAAAAGATTTTTGTCTACTACAAGTATAGTTTCCAAAAATCTTATTACTTCCTCGGGGACATAAAAGGTGTACATAAAAAAAGTAACAACATTGTTAACCAATTGTAAAATTTGAGATATAATCGTTAGAATCTGATATGCAGCGTTCTTTTATGATTAGTAAACATTCATGGGCTTTTTACATTCTTTGCGCTTGATACAACCAGCTGCGTTGATATTATCCAACTGAACTAAATGTATGCAGTGAGGTCTACAAGGGATTCCATTACTGCTTAATAAGTGGCTCCTATTGTTTCTAAACAAGCTTCTATATCTTGCTAAGTTCAGTTATAGTATTTTGCTGACGCATCTTTGTCCACTACACCAGAGATGGATAAAGGATCATGCGCCTGCCCACCGTGATGTATGTCCAATACATCATACTAGGTCTTAATCCCCTGTTTTTCTATCTGAGATCTTCTGGCCAACGTGAATGTTGTTCCCGCCCTGGTTTTAATGTCTGAAGCTGTCGATTCCAACCAAGCTTGGGCTATCTAATTTCCTCCTCGCGAATGCCACTGTGGTCTTTTTGGAAATTTAGACCCTTTTCCTCGGTCTATGCTTGCACAATTTGTAAGGCAAATATCTGCTTCCGACCCGAAACACAAGTGTCTTTCCCATGACGGTTGTGTAAACTAATATCTCTTTAAACATGCAGTTTATCCGCCTGCAGTTCTCATTGGTCCCTTTATTTCTCGATAGTTTTGGGATTTATGCAGTGGAAGTACTGTGGCTTACTGAAGAAAATGACAATAAAGATAGCAAATTTAAAGAAAAAAAAAGAAAGACGGGAATTTTAGACATTTCCATAGAAAATGGTATTGAGCACCACGTTCTTTATGAATGTGTCGCTTTGGAACGCCAAAGAGTATCATTGCTGGAAGCAGTGAACCCCTTATCCTATCTGCCGGAAAAAGGTTTATTAGAAGGGGCTATTAAACTTAATAAAATATAATAATACAATAAGCCTCAGGCTGCAATGTTAAGGAGATAGTGAGAAGACCTAATGCATGCTCAGTGCTTAAATCAATCAATCAATTGTAAATATTGTGTGGAATTCATTGAAGAAATAACACGAGGCTCCTTATTTTTAAATCCTTTTCAGATCGGGACGTTTGAATACTTAATTACCATGGATCATGCGAAAGAGATAATGCATCAATGGCCTGGAGCATCCTATATGCTTATAATTTGTATTACTGTTGCCTCAAACTATTTTCCAAAATGCTATTAAAATAACTTTTCACTGTCTTTAGAAGTAACAAATAACTGATTAAGACTTTTTAGGTACACAACTATATAACTTGCAAATATGAAGAAGAGATACTTTATAGAATAACGAATGCAAATTATGTAGTCGCCTATGGAACTGTTGTTATTGTTTCCACATAGTCTACCCTTGTTTTTCCATAAAACCTAGTTGCGAAGGCTATTTGACAAGTTTCCGACCTTCTCCCATTCAACGCTTTTCCCATCTTTTCAAACCGTCAGATAAAAATTGTTTGTCTAAGGGTGATTTTCATAATGTTACTTTAAAGCTTTAAAATCACTTTAATTTAAAGTTGTCATAAATAATACACAGACTTTTATTAAAATGCTAAAGTGACATTTATTATGAAACCCGACCTTAGCCTGATAAATACTGGTTTACAGCGCCTCCCAGCTCAGCATTTGATGCATATTTTTCCTCCTATTTTTTTCAAATTAGAAAACAGAAAAAAGTCACTGGGACCTAAATCCGGCAAATAGGGTGGATGCAGAAGCAAATCAAGCTTCAATTCGTTCAATTTTAACATTACGGTCATACACATGTGAACTCGAATGTTATCCTGGTGAAATAGATTTTTAAACTTAAATTCTATAAATTCTGATTTTCAAAAAGATTCATCACTAAAATTAACGGTAAATGTTATTTTGAAGATTTTGTTTATTCACCTGTTAAAAGTGTTTGACAGTTAAATAACCTAACGATTTATTTACCTTTTTGACAGAGAAAATTTGCAACATGGTGGTGACGTCATAGCAAACTGACTCACGTAGTACCTTGTCTGTTATCGTAAATGAACTATATTTGGCGAACTACAAGTATTTTGGTGTGAATGTGTTAGAACCAAAATGGGAGAAAGAGCAATTACTATCAACAAAAATTATTGACATCAATTTGAATTCACTGTTATCTCCATAAATTCGCACACATACCTACATATGTGGATTGTGAACACAAAGTGAATTATATTTTCTAGAACGGAAATCGCAATTTTAGGGGTATATTTATGTCGAGGTGCTGATGGTGAAATAGATTTTTAAACTTAAATTCTATAAATTCTGATTTTCAAAAAGATTCATCACTAAAATTAACGGTAAATGTTATTTTGAAGATTTTGTTTATTCACCTGTTAAAAGTGTTTGACAGTTAAATAACCTAACGATTTATTTACCTTTTTGACAGAGAAAATTTGCAACATGGTGGTGACGTCATAGCAAACTGACTCACGTAGTACCTTGTCTGTTATCGTAAATGAACTATATTTGGCGAACTACAAGTATTTTGGTGTGAATGTGTTAGAACCAAAATGGGAGAAAGAGCAATTACTATCAACAAAAATTATTGACATCAATTTGAATTCACTGTTATCTCCATAAATTCGCACACATACCTACATATGTGGATTGTGAACACAAAGTGAATTATATTTTCTAGAACGGAAATCGCAATTTTAGGGGTATATTTATGTCGAGGTGCTGTACTAGGTACATTCATCTGATTATTATAATTTCACAAGGCGAATACATTTACTACCTAAGCATAGATTGCCATTCAATAGGTTACAAACTTCCTCATGGAATTACATACGAGCATGCATGTAGGTACGCGAGCGCATATTTCCTCAATGTATGCATTTAGTTTGGGGTTTAGACGCATGTAGGCAAATTAGAAACTATAAAATGGGCAAATTGCACCATATTTACTTCGAACCTAGAAATTACTGCGAGAAACTTTATTACTGGCTGCGCCAAATGCCGTCGGCAGGCAGGTAGAATATAGAGTTTATGGCACCATGTATATGGTTAATAGGTGTAGGAAATCCTTTCAATTGGCACTATGTCAGAAGTATGAATATATTTGGATTAATCAAAATGCTATACAAATCGAATAAGCCCTTACATACTCACATCACATAAAACAAATGCTACCGTATTAGTTTAGTACTTGTGTCTGCAGTGTCACTGGTAAGTAAAAATACATATATTACTATATTTTCTCTACTAATACATGCTTTTAGACATACCTATCAAAATATTTTAAATTTGATAAAGGGAATTGAGTGCGCCACAGAAATGATACCGGTTTGAATAATTAGATCTTTTCAAAACATTAGTTAGTCTGTCATGTGAACTTGAATCTATAGAGTAACACTATTTTATATGGTTTTTTAGAAAAATCTAAATTAAAATGCAAATTAATAAGGTATCATCAGTAATTTTATTTGATCTACTAGGCTACAGAAGAAAGCTGTTAATTCAGAAATAAATAATTATAGCACTGATAACATAGTCCGTACCTATTATGAATCAGTAGAATCAGTGACTTATTTTGTAAATTGAGTAACTACTGTTTTCCGAAAACTCTCGAGGTATGCACAAATGTGAATAGCATTCGTAGAACAGGTGATTGCAGGAATGAACCTCAAGCAGTAGTCAGATCGAAAGACAAGATACTCTTGTCTTTTTGCAATTGTATGAATTGTTGCTTGCTATATTCAACATGTGCCCAAAATGAATTGCTAATATTGTCTAGATCATTCGCTGCTATTTTTCATTGTGTTATTCTATACCTATATCTATGATTTTACAATACAACTTCCTATAGAATAACTTGTGATAAATGAGTCAGGATGCCACACACTGTCACAAACACAAATCCTCACTCAACACACACACACATATACACACATAGACATCGCACACCTGTGGTCAAGTACCTAAGTTTTTTCTCTGGAACTGAGTTAGCACTGCAGTTATTGTACGAAAAATATTTGAAGACACCAGTGGATGAAGGTGTTATGTTACAAAATCAATTTTTTTCAGAAATTAAGTTTTTTTTATGTATTTTTTCTCAAAAGTAGTGCAACTTAACCCCTTCATACATTCACAAGACTCGAGTGTTCTTGAATTTCTGGAATTTTCAATGGTGCTATGTGAAAGATGGGTACAAAACACCTCCATTCATGCAAAAAGGACAGTTTTTAAAATGCGACATAGCACCTTCATCTACTCGTATCTTCATTTACTTTCTTGGTAGCAAACCGCATTGTACCATATCTAAAAATGGATAAAAGATACTCGTCAAAAGGGAAAAAGCATCATCGTATCAACGCAAAAAGAAAAAAGGCTTCTTCTAAGATTAATGTTCTATTCCACAAAATGTAACCACCGTATCTACTTACCTAGACATTTTATTACTTTGTCATTGCGTATTTCAGTGCGTCAAATTCCAAAAATAGTTCTAGGGCGGTCAATACAGTAGATTATGATACTAGGTATGCAATCTAAGCCTATATAAAAGAAATTGTAACTTATAGGTGTATTTGTACATTTCACCCAGTCAATGACAATTAAAGGTTTGCTGCAATTAAGACAATTAAAGGTTTTTGTTTGGATAAAAATTGTCGTCTCATAATTATTACAGGTGCATGGGCAATTGCATGTCACCGGTAGGAAATATTACGATTTTAATCGAGCAGATGTTGCCAAATTATGATTTCTGGAACAAAACGTTACTTCCAAAGTTGAAATTTTGTGATGAAAAAGCGATGGTATCTGAAATAATAGATACACGGAAATGTAGGAGTTTAGAAATTAGAGAACCAGATCAAACTGAATGAAAATTTAAAAAAAAAACGCATATTTTGACTATGTATTTGTATATTTGTAGTAATTTTATATGTACAAAATAATTCAAGAATTTTTAATTTCTTGTTTTATTTGTGGATTATTAGTAAGTGCATTATCTATTTACTATTTACATTTACTGTTAGAAAATATTACTTCTCTTCCTTTTTATACATTTTATCTAATAGATATACACTTTATTTTTAATTTATATAATTGTATATAAAAAAAATTCTTCACTATTTTCTACTATTAACACTTACACATTTTATGAATTTCGCACTTTTTTAAAATATAGATAGGAAGTAGGTGAGGTTGTATAAAATACACGAAAAGACAATACTGAAAGCAAAATTGAATATCCTTATACCTCACGTGATCCCATAACAGGCCATCTGTATATACGTGTTCAAAACAAACAGCGCTCTGTGCGTTAGGCCAAAATTTGGAAGTGCGTATATTAAGGCAAATTGACGAAAAGATACAGAAGTAGTTTAAAATGTGTATGCGATGCTTGAAATCTATATAAAAAAATTTTTAGATTTACCAATATATTTTCAATCCTATTTCTTAGGTTACTTTAAAGTATTCATTTTTATTAGTATTCTACATTTTGTGTGGTCTTTCTTTGGACACCAATAGCACATTAGATATTTGCCTTATATATTTTTTTTAAATTTAATATTCTGAATGAACATTTAAATGGTTTAAATTATAATTCGATAATGACAAAAATAGGTTAAGTTTGTTAGAAAAACATACTTAACGATACGTATACACACAATTCAAATGGCTACAAGCTACAACTTATACATATATTTAAATCTGTCTCTTAAATGCATGACCCTTTTTGCGCAGAAAAACAAGGAAGTTCATTAAGGCAGCTCACTTGTTAGCAAGTTAGAAACTGTTGTGGTCATGGAGAGAAAAAGAGCGTCAGTATAATCCAACCGAAACAAACACTTCATTTACGAGGTGAGTTTTATAAGAGTTTACCGAAGTTATGTGTCAATGGTAAATTTGCATGTGTACTTATACGATATACAATATTATGTTTCTGAAATGAGTTAGATGCTAACACCGTGTGATAGAAAAGAAAGCATTTTTTTAATATTACATTTAAGATATTAACTTATCAGTAAGGGCCGAATTTATCGGCATTTGCATATTTTTTGCTGAACGGCTTCGAATTAATTTAAAATTTTCTTAGCCTTTCAGATAATTTTAAATAAAATAACATCATTTTTATCGCATATATTACTGCATATTTAGCAATGAATGCATATAATTTGCAAATTACACTACATTTCGTCATTTTTAAAATTTTAATAATTTCGCCAAGGCTAGTACGTATTGCTGTGGATTGGCACCCCGGGTTTCGGAAATTTAAATTTGTATTTTTGTTCAGTCCGGATTGGTTTTGTCAGAGCAAGGATAGAGTTTCCGCTATTCTAATATTTGTTTATTTTGAAAAGATTTTGTTAATTGATTTAATTGTTAGTATTATTTTATTTGTTCAGTTGTGTAAAGTTAATTTCATTTATTTGTACATTTTGCGTGTACCAGTATTGTATATAGTTTATACGCTAGTATTTTCTTTGCGATGCGTTGCGGCTTCATCGCACGCAGATGTTGTAAATTTGATATATATGACTGTGTTACCTTGAGGCCCTCTCAGTTACCAGATTGACGAGCGGGAGTACTGTTTTGTTTTAGTTTTCTTGGTTACCGTTTTTGGTAATTCATTTTTATTTTAAGATGTAGTTCGTTTGTTTTGAAATTTTAAAATCGTCCATCTAGCAACTCAGTTTATTAATAGGTGTTATATCGTTGTGCACAAATTATATGTAAGGCTCTTTAATAATTTTCGTTTTAGAAGTGATCGCGTTTAGAGTTTAAATTTTCCGTTTTTTTTTTTGTAGTTTTCAATTGTATTGTATTTTAATCACCTCGGGGTAGGTGAAGAGAAGCTTTGAGCTTGATTTAAATTTCATTTTGATTGTGTTTGTTTCTTCACGTGTAAGTTAATTTAAATTTTAGTTTGCTTTGAATTTTTGAGACCACGTGGATTTTTGTGGTATAAGAAATTCCTTCTAGAACGAATCTTACCAATATTTGTTTTGCTAAAGGATTTGCATTGTCCTTTTTAATTGTAAATTCACGAAGGGGTTATTTAAATCCAAGACATTCAGTCTTAAGGTTTTCCCCTGTTGTTTGTAATTAAATGTTTTTTTTCTTCTTTTTCTTTTTAAACAATAATTTAATGATTGTAATATCATTTAAAATTACAGTTTTTTTATTTTGAATCAGCCATTTCAATTTTTGGGATTTTAAAGAAAGTCAATTTACAAAACGCCCACTATTACTTTTCATGAAAGTTACTCTGAGTTCTAAGAATCTCTTGCGCCCTTTTGAATTTTTATTTGCTGAGCTAGTTAAATTAATGTTGTCATTTTTAATTTCTTTAAACTTATATGCTTGTACAATCAGTTCACAGCAGTATGTTGGGCTCTGGAAGCGCACATCCGGTCTGGCCGCTTCCAAAAAAATATAATTTAATACGTAATAACACCAACACAGAAGGCGAGTTAGCGTACATTACCACTTATTTCAAAACACTGGTTCAGACAATTAAAGCACTGGAAGCATTTGGTGAAATCCTCGTAAAAAAACCTTGAAAGAAAAACGGTCATTTGAGGATCTTTTAGAAATGCACCAGGTATGGTTGCTAAAAAACCCTATATCAAACTTGAAGCTATTTTATCCAAGAATCCGGGATTTGCCGTTGTGTAGGAAATATCCCATATATTGAATGGATCTGGTTGCAATGACTGCACCATATATAGCAGTAGAAAAGTTACCATAGTACGAATACACACTAGTAGCAACTTGTGATGTTGAACGATCCTTTTTAAATTACAAAACCATTCTACCTAACAGGAGACAATGTTTGCTCAAAAAAATTAGAAAAATACTTGCTTACCATTTTAATAATAATTAAATAAAAATTGTATTTATTTTATCAACATTAAAACTATGTTTACAGCTTATCTCCTGTCTTATTTTTTTCCTAACATCAGTTTTAAATGAAAAATATGCATTATAAAATCACTTGCTGATTTTGTAATGCATATTTTTCATATTCAAATGCATATTTTGCCTATTTAAATGCATATTTTATATTCTTAGAAGCATATCTTACATGCATATTTTGTTATTTTTTAGTGTATATAAATTCGGCCTTTACTTATAAGTGTCTGTTTACTACTGATTTAGGTGTTGATTATTGATGTTCTACTTCGGTAGAATAGACATATCTCTTTAAAAAATAATATTTTGAATTTGATATAAATTGTTTGAGGCAAGCACAGTGGTCCGAATTTAGTAGAAAACGGAACTAATTATTATTTTTTTTTCATTAAATGGACTCTTGATCAATTATAGATCATGGAAAAAAAAGTGAAAAAAATCAGATTGTTTAGAGTTACTTTTTAGAGAGGAAGGATGAAATTATTGAAAATTAATCCCTTGCTATTAATACTGTTTATTCACTTATCATAGTCTAAAATAATGCAGAGAAATGAAAGTACGGAGATAAACTTAAAAGTGTGGATAGTTTGTGGTTGCTTTAAGGGGCAAATTCCCTAAATATTATTTTCTTGTGTAAAATAGTATTTGGACCGAATGAGAGAGTAATTAATAAAACTAACCTTTGTTCTTAGTTAACTTTCACCAAGTAATGCTAGGCATATAGCGCACACATTAGAGATTATACAGTAAAAGATGTTTTCTTGGCAACATTTTAATGGACTTTCCTAGTATAAAGTAAGCTAATAATTACTTAACACGGCTATTAAACGTACGTTTATAGTTATTTAAATTCAAAAGTTGGTGTAATTCGTAGTATAAAAAACTACACTGGGACACTAAGAAGATATTTTAACAATAATCCAGTTTATAGTTCACTAAATAAAGAGGGTATTCTTCATTACACTTACTAACATTACTATATAAATAGGATAAGGTTGCCGGGTATATGTATTTATTTATATATGATATATTATTTATGTATTTATTTATATTGGAGTATTGTCGAGATTCCCAATAAAATAAATAACTTTCAAATAAGCATGTGATAGCACGATGTTTTTACAGACACTTCAAGCTATCTTTGGTAATTTGTGCAAAGCGGGGACTCGCGGAGGTTTTTTTTTAATGTCTCTAAAACCGAAGTTGATGAATATTAGGGGAAAGTGTGCACTTAACTAACTTCATATAGCTATATTACCTTTAACAAAACCGTGTGATACTTGATTTTTTTAAATGTAAAACATTAGGCATTCAGTATTTTTTATAGAAAGCACTTGAAGGATTACATTCTTTAAAAAAAAATGAAAAAATTAACTGAAAATTTAGTGTGTGCACAGAGCTAGGTCGAAAAATAACGGAAGGAATAACTAATAATAATTAAGAAAACCAATAGTCAATTCGCTTTTAAATATTTTAGTTGATATTTACTAACCTGATAGATATTTCACCACTTTTGTAATAACATGAAACGCTTGTAAAATGCAGAAAAGTTTTTTTATTGACCTGATATTCTGGAACTTGCAGGTATGTTTATATATAAATAATATAATATGTATAAAATTTCAGTGCGATAAGAAAAGTTAAAAAAAAAATAACATTTAGTTCCGCTTGTATCATATTTTGGACCACTGTGCAATGATTTGAAATAAATATGTTGTGAAAGATATAAAATAAGATAAAAGCTTTTCTCGTATACAAGCATATCTACTTGTTTTACAGAGTAAATTTACTTTCTTATATTAAATACTTATGCTAAATATCTAGTAAAGTATGCTAACTACCCTTTTGTGTGCGAAGTACAGTTATATGTAAATAAATAATTGAACATTTTATGGTTAAATAATTAAATGATAGATACAGTTTATGTATGTTTAAATAAAATTATTGGCACACCTCATTTTTCGTATAATTATTTATACAGTTATTCGAAAAATGTCCGATTGTTTTATCTATAGGTATTTCTAACAGTAGCTATAATCTTCCTTAACTGCAGTTAATTCTTTTAGACACATGTTGGCTGATAATATCCTAAAGAAAGCAAAAATATAAATAAAAAGAATTTCTTAGTATTAGAGTTCAATACTCAAAGGTAATGAATTATAATAGTAATAATAATAATTTATTAAGTTGCCCAACAGATGAAGATCCAATTACAGGACAACAATACTATCATTAAAACGTACATATGTAAGTGATTAAAAGTAAATAAACTATGATCTAAACTATACTATAACTAAACCAGTTGGAAAAAAAAAACAAAAACAAAACTTAGTTCTAGTTCTTAAAGGTAATACAATAATAATACTAATATGTAAAAAAAAAAAAAAATAAGCTAAAGATAAGTAACGCTGCTATTGCAGTTATCCATAACAAATTTCAGTGAGCAAAAATTTATGTCAACATTAGGGATAGAATTAAATATCTGGCACATACGATATATAGGGGATTTAGAAAGCAAATTAGTTCTGGGTGTAGGATAGTAGAAGGTCTTGGAACTTCTAGCCGATAGCCTAGGAACATTGAAATTGATTTGATTAAGTAAAGATTGCGAATCTATAAAATTATTTAATAAGTTAAAGAGAAATTTAATACTAGCTTTGTTGCGTCGGAGATCCAGAGAATCGATGTTAAACATGTTTAAAAGAAGAGCATGACTAAAACCTTGAGGAGGATATATAGTTTGTTGTCTGAAATATAAATACTTTAGAAATCGGCGTTGAACTTGCTCGAGAAGGTAAACATAACAATTATAAATGGGAGACCAGATAACAGAGGCATACTCAAGTCTGGATCGAACAAAAGCGTAATAGAGGGTCATAACACAATCGGTACGAGAAAAACGTCTAGAGGTTCTAATTATAAAGCCAAGCATTTTAAGAGCGTCGCTACAAATGCCAAGAATGTGATCAGCAAACGACAGTTTACAATAAAAAAATCACCCCGAGATCCCTAGTAGTGATATTTCTCTCTAAAACAGTGTTGTTGTAGTAATAAGTATGCGTAATAGGTTTAAGTTTTCGGGAAAAAGTCATTACCTTACACTTGCTGACGTCCATGTTTAACTTATTAGCAGTGCACCATTCGCTTACAGTATCAATCTGATTCTGGAGATAAATACAGTCATTAGAACTTTCAATAGTAGTAAATATTTTAATGTCGTCAGCAAAAGTACGCTAGATGGCGAGCGAGTAGACGCACGTGGTCGTTCGGTTTGCGATAAATTATTATATTATTTTAGTGTACTGGCATTACTATAATCGATTTGTGAATTCCATTGTTATAATCAAAGACTGCAGTTGCATATTTTTAGTTTCGACGTATATTTATCTACGTTTCTTTTGTGTTAAACGAACCATGGTTCTGTCACGTGCCCAAGTAGCGGAGTACGAGGAAATTATTGTGGAGGCCTTCAAGAAGGAGACGTTTATTGCATCCATTGCTGCATCTATTAGTGCCGTTGTAGAGAAGCAAATGGAAATAATTATCGAAAAGTTTAATAATAAAATCACGGCTCTAGAAAGTGAAGTAGCATTACTTAGGGACCTCTGTTTAGATGTACAAAAGACTAGCGGGGAAAAAACAGACGCCATGCAAAAACTTTGCGAAGAAAAAACGGACAGCCTGGAACAATATAGTAGGCGAAATAATTTACGTATGTTCGGAGTAGCGGAATGTGTGAATGAAAACGTAGAAGAAGTGGTCACCGACATATTAAAAACTAAATTAGACATTAATATAATACCCGCGTACATCGAGCGTTGTCATCGGGTAGGAAAAAGGAAAGAAAACAGTAATCGTCCGATTATCATTAAGTTTGGATCATTCAAGTTCAAGGATGCAGTCAACAAATCTAAGAAAAAATTGAGGGGTTCCAATATCTTCCTTAGTGAAGATCTAACTCAAATACGTTTGAATAAACTTAAGAACTTGCAAGCACAGCACGGAAAAAAGAATGTATGGAGTAGAGATGGATCTGTGTATTATAAGTCAGGGTGTGTAATAGAGAAGGTTGGTGTTTATTTTTAAAAATTGTTTAAAAATGCTAGTATAAGTATGCTTTTGTTTGTCTACTTGATATTTGCGACCGTTCGGTACGACAAGTTTATTTTTGCTTTCTTTTTCCCTTTTTGTTCTTAGTATAATAATAATAACAATTAGTTGCTTGGTTGATTGGATATTTGTTTCATTCTCTAGAGTGCATTTTGCGTTTAGTACTTTGTCTCTGTCAAGGATTTATATTTGATTTAGAACATAGTTGAGGATTATCTCTCTAGCGTAGTTGTAAGTTTTTGCATTTAGTTTAATATAAATTTGTTCTTAGTTACCGTTAGAAGCGATTGATTACTGTTTCCCTGGTCTTTGGTTTCATTTTTATATGCGAATTATTTCTTAATTTCACTTTTTACATAAACGTATAATTTAGTTTTGCTGTTTGTGTTTGTATTACGAAAACAGTTGATATACTATTAAATTTTAATTCTTTCTTATATTTTAAATTAATAATTGCTTTATTTATCCTACTGTGTTAGTATATTTACATACATGTATATATATATATATTTTTTTTTTTCTCTCTTGTATTGCATTCGTGCGGCGGAGTGGCGTTAACTTAGTTTCACTGTTTGCTTTGATTGTTATTATGTCTGCATGATGGCACATACATTTAGGCTGTCGCACCTGAACGTTAGATCTTTGACTGCCTCCTTTGTTGCTCTCCGGGATCTTTTGCTTGAGCAACAGTACGATATATTTGGCTTGACTGAAACTTGGCTGTCCGGAAGTATGGATTCATGCAGATTGTCTATAGATGGCTATAAACTTATACGCAGAGATCGTGGGTCAAGGGGTGGAGGGGTTGCCTTTTATATTCGATCTAATATTAAAATCAAAGTTATACCTACTGAGAACAATATTGAGCAACTATGGTTGCTGCTGAACATGGGTGGTGGGTGCAAAATTTCTGTAGGTGTTGCATATCGACCGCCAAATGTTAGTTATTCTGTTTTTATCGATCATTTGGAGAGTACATTCTCACATATTATACCAGCGTGTGATCATCTGGTTCTCATGGGGGACTATAATATAGATATGTTAAATCCTACCGGTGGACCAGCGCTTGCGCTCTCAGATATGTTTGAGTCGGTCGGTCTTACACAAATTATTGATAGACCTACGAGAATAACTCCGGCATCTTCTACTTTGCTTGATTTGGCACTAATTTCCGAACATTTGACTGCTGTTGACATTGGGGTTGTTGGCGTGCATGCTATCTCAGATCATGAATTAATACATTTTTCGTTGTGCAATCTACGGACTACTAGTGGCATAACTATTAAAAAATATCGAAGTTACAAGCATTTTAGTTATAATGATTTTATCGCCGACTTTTATAATTTTCCTTTTCCTGCTGTCTTTGAAATTATGGATGTTGATATTAAAGTAGATTTTTATGCACTAACTTACTCAATTTATTTAATATACATGCTCCTTTGGTTACTGGCAGATTCCCGAGACCCGTAGCGCCGTGGATTACTGACACTATCAGAACATTACAGAGACTGAGGGATGTAGCGCTTAGGGATTTTCGTGCTGTGCGTACTGTTGCTAAATGGAACTACTATAAAGAGTTACGAAATTATACACAAAGTGCAATAAATAGGGAGCGTAAAGCGTATCTTGAATATCGGCTACGGATTTCTGGCGTTGGAAAAACGTGGACTGCTTTAAGACAGACTGGAGTAAATTACTCTAGGGTGACATCAATACCAGATCATTTAAAAAGAAACTTGAATGATATGAATAATTATTTTGCAATTACTTCGATACAAACTTGTCAACACAGTATCAGCCTATATAATTTTTATTCTTCCAATACAATGTTAACTAATTCTTTTTCATTTTCTTTAGCTACTGAATTTACCATTCTCAAAATTATATGTGCGATCTCCACCAAAGCTAGTGGCTACGATGGTTTGGATATTGGGATGGTTAAGCTTGCGTGTCCCCAGCTGATTCCTTACATTGCCCACATTGTTAATACTTGCATTTTGCAGAATGTGTTCCCTGTGAGTTGGAAGCGTGCAGTGGTTAAGCCGCTCCCTAAAAATAGTAATCCTCTAGCTTTTTCTGACTTGCGTCCTATTAGTATTCTTCCGGTTTTGTCAAAGGTCTTGGAGAGGGTTATTGCCGATCAACTTACGTCCCATTTAAACAAACATCATATTTTGCCCACTACACAGAGTGGATTTAGAGCCGGTTTTAGTTGTGCAACTGCACTTTTAAATATAATTGATGACATAATTCGTGAGTTTGATCGTGGAAATTTAACAGTTTTGTGTTTACTTGATTACTCCAAGGCCTTTGACACTATCAGTCATGAGTTGCTGTCTGCGGTCCTACACTACATAGGTTTGGACAGTGACGCTGTTGCCCTTTTGGTTAGTTATGTAATAAATAGACAGCAATTGGTTAGTTTGGATGGGCGTGAGTCTGAGTTGCTGACCTTGACTTCTGGTGTTCCGCAGGGTTCTGTTCTTGGACCCCTGTTGTATATCATTTATACATCTCAGCTTCATAAGGCTTTGAAATACTGTAAATATCACTTTTATGCTGATGACACGCAGCTTTACTATTCCTTTTCAGTTAGCAGTATGGTAGATGCCTTTAAAAAACTTAAATTCCGACTTGGAAAGTTTGGTTTCACTTTCGTCTGACCATGCATTGAATATTAATGCTTCCAAGACGGAATTAATTCTCTTTGGCCCACAAAATAAAAAACAGCAGGTTCTTTCATGTGGACTAAAGGTATATGTTGACGGTGCAGAAATTAAATTTAGTTCATCTGTCAAAAATTTAGGTGTTATTATAGATGAGAAACTAAAGTTTAATGATTACATAAACAAATGTACACAGAAGGCATATGCTTCCTTAAAGTTAATATACAGTCACAGATGTTATTTGAATAAAAACTTAAAGATATTACTGTGTGAGTCATTGGTGTTGTCGTTGTTTAATTATTGTGACGTTTTATATGGCACTTGTATTGATTCCTTCTGTGGTCGTAAAATTCAGAAAGTTCAAAACTCATGTTTAAGGTTAGTATTTGGTATACGCAGGTATTGTCATGTCAGTCACAAATTGAAGGATATTAAATGGTTAAATATGCGTAATCGTAGGTTGTTGCATTCGGCATGTTTGTTTCATAAAGTTATAACAACTGGTAAGCCTGAGTATTTGTCTACGAAAATAACTTTTAGGACGGATGTACACAATTTGAATATTAGATTTAAGGGCACCCTGACACCACCGAGACACAGGACTCAATTTTTTAAGAAGTCGTACTCTTATCAAATAACTAGAGTGTACAATGCGATTCCGTCTGACATTAGACAGTCATGGTCTTTGGGGGCTTTTAGGAGAACGTTCTGTCGTTTTCTCTTTGGCGCGCAGGTGGGACAGTGTTTAACTAGTTAATTTATTTTTTTGGTTAACAATGCTCTGTACGGGATGACGGGTGTTATTATTATTATTATTATTATTATTATTTATTATTATTATTATTATTATTATTATTTTTACATATTGTTAATTAAAGCTTTCTTTGTATGCTACTCTCTCTCTGTATGTGTGTGTGTGTGTGTGTGTGTGTCGGTGTGGGATTGCATGGAAGACCGATTCATAATCGAATGTGATCCCTTTCCTTCTAGTTCTAGTTTTATTAGCATTCTTGCTATTTGGCTTTTCTTATTATTTTCATTGATTTATTGTAATTTTATATTATTATTTTGTATTTTATATTATTATTTTTGTATTGGAAGGAATAAATGATATTATTATTATTATTATTATTAAAAAGAAGTTTCTGGCAGGACAAATCATTACAAATATCGTTAATGAAAATAAGGAATAAAAGTGGACCCAGATTAGTGCCTTGAGGAACTCCAGAAGTAGGGCAGAAACCGGAAGAGTTGTAGCCCATATATCCCACATAATTCTTTCTATCTTTCAGATAAGACGTAAACAGAATAACAAGTTGAGTTGAAAAACCAAAAGCATCCATCTTATGTAAGAGGAGATCATGGTGAATACGATCGAAAGCTTTGGTGAAATCCACAAAAATAACATCAGTTTGTCCATTGTTGTCAATGTTGTTCGATATGAATTGAGTAAATTCAGCTAAGTTGGTAACAGTCGAGCGTTTACTAACAAAGCCATGTTGGTTAATGCTTATAAGTGGATGTATTGAAGGATAGATACTAGAGTAAATGCACTTTTCAAAACCTTTTGCAAAATTATTGATAATAGCGATTGGACGGTAATTAGCAATATCCTGTTTATCACCCTTCTTGTAGACAGGTATTAAACGCGTAGTTTTCCAAATATCAGGAAAAGAGGCAGTGCGAACGGAAAGATTGAAGATGTAGCACAATGGTACAACCGCAATCTTTTAACAGAAAGGGAGGTAATTGATCAGTGCCCATAGTAAAATTGTCTTTAATTGTCTTATGTTGAAAAATATCGCACATTTCCACTTTGTAATAAGCTGAATGGTCTGATGGACTAAATTATAAAATAAATATTAATATACATTCAGAAGAAACGCCTTTGCACTACATTGAATATATGTAAAGTTATTTCGTGCTTTCGTATTTACATGTCGCCTGATTTCGTTCTGATAAATGACATTAAAATTGTGCCTGCATGCGCATAACATAGGTGCAACTATTGATATTCATATATGCACGGTGCTTTTCATTAAAATGCGAATAAAGTAATTCAGAAGTACAAAATATAAACCGCTATGAATCAAAAAAAGGCAAAGCCTTTCATTCATAGCAATTTTCTTCAGAAATACTGGTTTTCAATAAGGTTAAATAAGATGTTTTTCAAAACAAAGAAATATTTCTCTTATTATTACACCAAGAACCTTTGCAGAAGAAGAAAAGAAAATTCTAAATATAACTTGTACTCGTTTGTTTTAAAACCAATTTTGAAAAAATTACAAATGTGGTTTGTTATTTGTACTTAATATATTTGGTTTTAGATCAAGGTTACAACAAAATATTAAAAGTGATAAACAAAATTATTGCTAATAGGATTGAATTATTCTTTTTGATGGTCGCTATATATGCTTCTCCTTGAAAAATGTCTTCACCATTTTCTGAATGATTTATTTCTAATATTCGGAATGGTCAACGGAACACAATTTATGTCATTTTTAGAAAAATCAACTATAAGATGTTCTAGAAGCCTCAACAAAACTTATTTTCTCATAACTGTTCGATTTCGAACAATAAAAAGTCTTTAAATCAATTCATTAAAAGCAGAGAAAATTGTACCAAAAACGTCTACACTAATTAAGCTTTGTAGTCTTAAATTGTTGACTGTCACTCTTATGTTATTAACACGACATCTATCAACAGAAAATCTGATTTTGTGAAATGTGTTATCCTCAAAACTTAATTATTGGTAATTGGTGGGAAATTTAGCATCCGCATAATGTGAAAAGCATCCTTTTCCATTCATTACTGCTACTAGGATCTATAGGAGAGAGGATGTTATCTTAAACTTAATCCACTAAGTTCGGGCCCTTGAGGTAGCTCTAAATACTGTTGCTTGAGATATTTTTGAGGTCTTCTTAGAAAAGATCGACGTTCTCAAATAGGGTAGTGGCAGAAAATGTATTAAGCTTTATATTGGTTCTGCAAACACAGTTGGCACTCAATTTCATTGGAAAGTAGTGATCAGCGATATTTCACGAACTGTGATTCTTTCACGGTGATTGGAGAATCACGGATCACGGCCGTGAGTGCAGAATTCTAAAAGCAGTGATTCGTGATTGCCGTAACAATCAACGGCGAGGCGCGACTGCGCACAGCAAATCGTCGATCACTGCTTGGCCATTGGCAAGTGAACAAATAATATCGGTGAATTAACGACCCTAAAACTGTGATTGCCGGTTGCCTATTGAAAGTTGAATATATCAAATCTATGAATGAACGTACATATTATTATATCAGCTGGACATGACGGAGGTTATCTTCTTACAATATATTTATGTTTTTCAAATGTAAATATTGATATTCTTTTATACAACTATATTATATCTGCAACTGTATAAGGAATATGTATTTATTTTTACCTAGTGTAATGGCCCCTAGTAGCAAAATTTAAATTTCCCGCAATTATTTTTAGGAACTTCAACATTGAAACACGAAATTACCAATGATTTTGTATTAGATTACAAGATTAGTTACTTTGATGTCTTTTCTTGAAGTTACTAAGGATAATTGTGGGCAATTTAAGTCTTGCTACTAGAGGGGATATTGTATTATAAAATTAAATATATATCATTAGTTTTAAAGTACTAATTCAAAAATAAAAGTTTTTTTATTAAATTGTAGGTAGTATTAATCACAGCTTTTTTGAAATCTTCGCTCACTTTAAGAATTATATCTGTGTTTTATTATTGTAAATGTTACAAAATGAAATTAGCTTTATTTCATTTTTTATATTTACTATTTGTCTTAATTATGAAAAGAAATGTGCATACAAATCTTTGCGTTAATATTCTCCTTAGAGAAATATGTAGATTTACAATATTTTTCTCTTATATGAATTTTATAAATTTTTCAACTTTAAGTTAAATTTTACTTTGTCTAATGCTGTGTTATAATTGTTATTAAAACATAAAAATAGGATTAAGTTTAAAAATCATGAAAAATATTTCTGTAGACCTAATTGTCTACGGAAAGCCCAAACTCAGGCCGTATAAATCATTTTAAAATATAAAGAATCTCTTCGTAATGAAATATAAAAGGCATTATAACGCATCTTTTTTCGTAGGTGGTGCACCAAGCCGTCGCATTACCTCTAATGGTTAATGATATATACTAATATTTATTACTCGCTTTATTTCTTCAGCGTGCGCTACACTTTATTTATTATATTACGGACTAATAGTTTAAGGAGAGAAAAATGTTGTTGCCGAAAAATACTTCATAAAACAAACTCAGATGATTTCTCAATTTGGAATCATTTAATAAGTCTATATCGGCAGCACAACCTCGAGTTACGGCTGCATCAAATGCAATAATCGAAATTCAGCGTTACCTCGAAGACGAAATAGTCCCTAGAAATATAGATGCATTGCAGTAGTGTTCAAACCATAAATATAATTACCCAAACCTTTCTTTAGTTGTATAAGAGAAGTTTTGCGCTTTGGCATCATCAGTTCCATATGAACGAATATTTTCGAAAGTTGGCCAAATCCTCAGCTACCGTAGAAATGGCCTAATTGAAATAAATGAATGAATGAAATAATATGTTACTTTTTAAACTTAAGTTTTAAGTTTAACTGTTTATTCGAATATCTAGAATATAAAACATTCTTGCTTTTCGCATTGCAGTTATGTTAGCTATGTGTATTACAAATTTATAAAAATATAAATTTGAGTTTTTCTTTTGATATATAAATGTTTTCCAAAACTGAAAATGTGTATGGTAACTCTAACGCTGCGAAAAGAAAAACTCCTCACCTCCTAACCTTACTAACCCATCAGCAGTATACACAATACACGAATAACGATTAACGATTATACTGAGATATGATATCGATGAGTCAATACAGTGATCGCAATCACCGTTTATAATCACCGATATTTATAAATCACATTCACGACTCACGACGTGATTTAAGAATCACCGTTTCGCTCATCACTATTGGAAAGTCCGATTCTATGTAAGTAATTTCTGATTCTGCAATGAGTTCTAAAAACAGAAACAATTACACTGGCATTTTTGGAAAGTAACATCTTAACAAGAATGGACAAATAGCGTCGGGACCTTTGATAGCACGGGGCAAAAGTTCGCTTATTGACTGTTATGGGCTAGAACAAACCAAAAAAAAAAGATGGCGATTGCGCGCACACATTCAAAATTTGTTACTTGTCAAGTTGACATATTCATACAGCTGTTACTCGCTCGTTCGTAATGTATAAAAACTGTCAAATGACGATCAAGAGCTGTTTTGACAAGAAGCCAGATTGACACCCTATTGGCTGAAACAACCTCAAAAAGCTGGCGATTGCGTGCATTTAAAATTTTATAGTTATTTATTCTTGTTTACATGTTTCTTGCCGCAACTGAGATTGGTAAAATCCATTCTTCTAAATAACTCGACTGTTAAAAGAATAGACATACTTATGTCTAACAGCATTTAGTAATTGCGAATCGACTTCGATGCATGCACTCAATTCCAGTACGCCAGGTCATGTCAACAATCTTTTAATCTCATCTTGCATCTACTATAAAAATACCGCTCGACATTTTCTCTGCAAGTGCACCATTAAATATTTTTCAGAAAGTATAGCTTGAGGTCGCGTATTCCTTCCGTACTTCTAAGAACAGGCATTCGCATATTTTATAAGTCTGATGCCGATGAATAATACAGTTACCTATGTTTACTCTTACTTATCTGCGGCTTACTCTTTCTGGCATTCGAGCCTGCTTGATCTGCTTACGTGAATGTAAAATAATTATTGCTCGACCGGCGCCTTGAAATATGTCGCGTGTAGGTACGTGGTATGCATAGGAGGAGCGTAGTATAGTCTGCACTTAGCACCGTTAGAGTAATTGCACTTGATTCTTTATTACTGCGAAACAGGTTTCGCAGGTATGAGCGGAAAATATTTATAACGATTATATACTACACATGGGTGTTCTATGATAGGTCTATTCATTTGCAATAAAGTTAGGCAGTTGATGCATACTAAACTAAATAAATAATTTTTTGAAGTAATAGTGTTTTTGATTAAATTAACGTTAATTGTTTTTTGGTTTCTATGGCTTTTAGATGTCGCTATCTTATAGGTAGATTTAAATATAAGTGCTGATATTTTGTATACATATGAACATTTCTATTATTTTTCTATATAATTGTTGCGCGGCCATGTAACCAATCTGTCGATAAATGGGGGTTTTCCTAGCGTCATTATTTACATTTTTCCATGTATTTTTGATCATTCTAGATCTAGTATTGATATAAAGATATCCAGAAGGACGTTACATCAAAAAATAAAAGGGCAAAATTATCGCGAAAAATAAAAAGCAAGTTTTCTACTTCTCGTTCTTGGGGAAATTTTGCACCTGCAGTCAAATATTACCACTGCCAGGAAAATGTCTCGACTAGTAAAATAATCTTTTAAGTTACAGTTAGTACACCACTGATTGCATATGCTAGTATTACATTAACGGGTTAATATATCAAGTGAAAATTGCCCCTGGGGTTTAATTTTTCCACGGAAAATTCCTGCATCTGGTAAAATTTAGTGGATGCTTTTATATATCAAGGAAGTACTTTTTCCACTGCAATGTAAAATTCCCTGGTAGGTGGAATATGCGAGCAATTTATTTACCCTGTAATGTTTTCACCACTGGATCAACTTACACAATGATGATATTTGACTTTAAGTATAAAATTGACTCAAGGAATTAAGAAGTTATAAAAATTGCCTTGCATCTTTGGGAATATTTCTCTTTCTAGAAAAAACGCAATGTATAGTTTAACTTCTTTAGCAGATATTATGCGGGGTGTAATAACGTCTGTATTTTCAATTTCATCTCTTTCCTACAAATCAACTCTACAGTTTTAGATGTAAAAATACGGCTTATGTACGTACATAATTCGCAGTACATGCCGTTAACGGTTTATCTAAAGAAATTGGCAAATAATATCTTTTATTTTCAGCAAATGTTTGTCATGGAGTCGAGGTCTTTTTTTACTCTTTGTTTGTACATTTTCTGTTTACATTTGTCAACATTTGTACACACAATAGTACATCTTTATACCTATATTTCATCATGAAAAGAAACTTCCTATTAATATAAAATATCTCTAGATATTTGTTAACATTGAGGTACAAAATAACAAAATACTACTTCAACAAAACAACAAATCAACGGCAGTGTTTGCTACTCCCATTAGATTAGTTAACACTCCTTTCCTATATGACAAATGTTTAGACACACAAACTATATGCAAAACATATTTTAAACTGTAAAATTGTAACTTGCTTAAACTGCAGATTATATCTAACCTAAATATCTAAACCATAACTGTTCTGTAGTCTAGTTGAATTAATGCAGTTTTCAGCAGTTATCTCTTTTCGGTTATCTAATATTCTATATTGATGCACCGATACTACATTAGTTCTCAAAAATATAACTGCATGATGTAAAAAAAGTCCACAATTAGAGTTTCTGATCGCATCACTGCCTTTTTCCAATGCTATTTGAGTGATCGGAATAATTATGTGGAGTGTCTTAGTTACAAATTTCGTTCTTAGAGTCGATATTTGGAGTTCCCCAAGAATCTATTTTGGAGCCATTCTTGTATTTTTTCTGTCTTATGTATACAGATGATTTAAAAAAATCAGAAGATCAATTCTTTAACTAATTACTACAGCAGGATTTAACAGCTATTTGCAGATAGAGTGAGTGTAACTGCCTGTCATTAAATATAAATGTGTATGCTACTATGTTTCCTTGTAATTTAGGAAGAGTAAATATTGAAAATTGTAAATTGTCTAAAGACTTAAGCACTCGTTTTGGCTCTAAACTGACATTTAACCAACGTATGTTAAAAGTAACAAATCAAGTATTTAACATTAGGTTATATAGTTTGGTTTCTACTGGCGCGTAATCTATGCATTATAAAGTAGAAACAATTGCCCAGCTACTGGTCGGAAAAGGAATTGAAAGTGCAGACGCTCCGTTAAGAAATCAACACTAACCCCAGCGATAAAAAAAGCAGCCCTTCAATAGAGCAAACTTCATGCCAATTGTACTGTTAACGATTACAATAAAGTAAGAAATATTGAACCTAATTTTACATTACCTCACAAAAATAATGCACATAGTGAAGTTCATCACTTTTTTTTCAATTGCTCAGATTGAATTGTGTTTAGCGATAAAACAAAAGTACAGGTGGTGACCGAAAGAGCATGTTATTTTTTCAGAAGATGCGCATTTGCAGAGCAACAAATGTGTGATAAGATCAGTGAAGCATCCTACCTTAGTTATGCTTTGGTTTTGTGTCGGTAGGTTCCGAACCTCTGTACTTTACGAAGACACAATGCCAAACAACAATTAAAACGCGTATTAGATGACATTTTAAAGCGATATAGAAACCACCTACACTCGAATAAGAGCTCTTATAACTTTATGCACGATAGCGCATTTTTGGAGACGTGGGAGGTGCTGGTGTTGTCCTTGTCAGGAAATCTTTTCGATTTAAGCACAATAAAGTATCTATGCAGTGTTTAAAAGACACATCCATTCAAACACAACAATAATAATGGGCAATTAATTTGTCAATATTGAAGTTGCGTGGCACAATAATTTCTAAATTCAAAGAAACCATATTCAAGCCTACATCGACAGTATGTCGAAAAGATCAAATGAAGTAATGAATTAATAAAACACTTGTTTGGGTCCTTTTTAGCAACACTTTCCGCCTGATTTTTACAAATGTATAGTAACAATTATTGATTTGTTTTATACTAAAATTGTTGATTGCCCTTACGACAATTTTCCATTTTTGTAACTTTTTATGACGTATAGACCACGAAGATGGCTTAAAAAACCCAAACATGTCGTCTAGATGTTTCTATAAATAAGTTTAGTGAAGAATATCCTTCTGTTTTATTTTTGCACAATTTCTAAATCTGATACGTCAGTAATCAGGACAACATAGATAATTTTTATGTTCGTTCGAAACAAAAATGTTTTTCGCCGTGTTTAAACGCAAACGGTTGTTTAATTTACTACTTTTTGGTTGAACCAGTGCATGTGTTTTCTCGGTATGTAGATTAAATAATCTCAACAGAACTAATTATCTGGGAAATGAATTCAAAAAATTATTGATTGGTACCAGCTATAAATTTGATTGATTTTAATATTTAATTATAGTGCTTGCAATTCAATGGTAAGCTCATGAATTGGAAATGGATAATCATGTAACCAATAAACGACCAAATTGAAATGTATTTCTCATTAATACAGTATGTGGCGCGAAATAGTCACCCACATATTTATACGTACAACATACATACCGTTTTATGGCGTCTGCCGGATATGGCAAGATACGCTTCATACATTATTCTGTTCAGGTATAAATTTCGGTAGCCCCGGAAAGATATATCAGCTAGTTCGGCCGTTCCTCTCATTTACAGAACGTCATAGATATATAGTATAAGAGCAGTTTCCACCGAATGCACTGACTCGCAAACGCACGTACTACATATTTCACGTTGGTAAATCTCCGACTTGTCGATATCTATCTCGGATTTATTTTGTACTCAAATAGAAAATGCTACCAGCAGCGTCTAAATCACCGGATCAGACACGGAGAAAACTGGATGCGGTCGGTAATAAGGCGATCGCAGATTTATCACCGATATGGTTAAGTGGATAGATAAGGCAGATGTAATAATTTGTTACGGTCACATGCTCACCGATCCGTATTCCCAGAGTATAGAAGAAACGGGACAAATTTAGACCTCACTCGACGTAACCGATTAATCATACCAGATTATTTTGTAGTGAGCTTCGCAATTACGATTGTGGTGGCAGTGGTGGCTAAACTGTAAATATACAATTGACGACTATAAAACTTGTGGTTTCTTCCTGCACTGTTTACTGCATAGGTCACTATAAAATTTAGAAATGCACCTTCTTAACAGACGCATAATTATGTAGGTGTTCCACCCGAAATGGTTGATTACAATATGTCGAACATCTAACATAAATTTTATTTTGGAACTTACAGGATCTGTGTTCGGGACTACTAATTTGTAGACCGATGCGCCGGGGAGAGAACACAGAGAAGAGGCTGAGTTGTTTTAAGACGTTTATTTTTAAATAATAAATTCAGTATTTACAATATATACATAACATAAAATATAATTCTCTCATAATAAAATACAAAGTATTTTCAGTATTCCGTTTGACGTATATTGCTATACGTATGTTAGTATTTGCTAGTTTACCACCTTTATAATATGACAAAGTTTGTATACATGTATATATGTGTTGGACCTGGTATCCGAAGTTGGCTGAGTGCAACCGTTGAAATATACGCACGAAGCGCCGAACGGCCACCGAATACCTTTCCAACTTCTCTTCTTGCTCAGCCCCCTATATAAGCGACGATGTCCGGGATTGCAGTTCGTGAGTCACAGCCCGCTGTATGCGAGCTCGTTGCTTGTCGATTCACGGCCGGCGGCTCGGATCTAGGCATCGGCGGTTTTCGGCGCAAGCGCGGCGGCTGCTTCGTTGACGGCTTTCGGGCTCCGATGATTCCTCGGACTGTGGAGCGCTGTCGGATGGCATCGGTAGTAGAAAGCGCGCACCACAATTGCGAGGCGGTGAACGGGCGACGGTATACTTCTCCGGCCGTAAGCACTTGGCGCGGCACGCTCGCGTATGAATGTTCTTAACAATCTGAGTAAGCTTGGATTGGAAAAGGAATCTGAATGTAGATTTTGTGGAGAACAGGATGAATCACCCATCCATCTCCTCTCAAACTGCGTAGCACTGTGCAACTCGAGGGCGTTGCACCTGGGAGCATGTGAAATCGAAGAGGGAGACTTACCTAGACTGGGGCCCTCTGATATCCTACACGTTCTGCAAGGAATAGGATTGGAGGGCCAGCTGTAAAGCAGCAAGAATAGGGGACACAATAGATATTTTAGGTCGCAGTGTAGCATCACCCTTCCATTTAAGGCGCATCCACACGCTCGGAGTTCGCCAAACTCCGAATGTTCGGCAACTACCGAATCGTGTGGACGTGACCGTCCACACGATTCGGGGTTTGCCGAACTCCGAGCAGATACGGGAAAACGCCGAACGTTCGGTATGAGAGTTTAGTGTGGTAGCATTGAGTGATTGCATGAATTAGGTTGGTGTTGGTACAGAAATTATGACTGGTTATGAACCATTGCTGTCACTGCAAACTGAAACTCTATTTTGGTTTCGCGGGAAACCCGGCAAATCATAAATATTTGAAGTTCTGTCATTTTGGTTGAGCATGACAGAAACTCAATATGAATCACGGACACCAGTAATTCATCTTTAGGTTATGAAAATATTGACAACTACAATTACTCATGCTATTTAATCTCTGTTATTTTCCAAGTTTACGATGATGAATGTATGGGTAATTGCGTATACATGGCAAACAAACTCGAACAAAAAAAGTAATTTTATTGACCTTCTATAATTGTTGTGACCAACATGATTGTTATCATTGAAAAGTTCATCGTAGAAATTATAGGTCAATCAAAGAAATATTTTTTGCTCAAATTTCTTCGCCATTTTTTATCTAATTATCTACGAGCATTATACACCTGTATGAGTAATATTTACAATGAGGCGAATATGTTTGCATAAAAGCGGTCCACTGGGGATGTATGGATTCTTTATCGCTTCAAATTGAGGGCCGTGAGGAAGGAGGGTGGTTTCTTTTAAATGATTATATATTAATAAATATCATCTAATTTTTTAATTTATTTGCCTCTTTATAGACAAAAAATAATATACGCATTTCAACCAGATCATCACATTACAATATACATTTCGACCCTCTTTAGTATAATTCAAGAAATTTGATGAATTATGAAAAGAGTGGTAAGCTTTTTAATATTTAGGATAACATTGCAATTATTTAATTACTTTATCTCAACATTAGTTTTAAAGATTAATGTTTATAAAACTTAAGATCTTTAATTTACTTGATCAATGTCAAAAAAACACCTTGAATTGTTTATTATCTTTGGCAAAGCTGTCATTTTCAGCATACGACATAGTAGTTTCAGTAAATAAATTTGTATCTGTTACCCGCTGTCATATATAACAGTTATTAAAAACTGTAGGTATAATAGTATGACTAGTAAGAGACGAGCTCACTAGACAGCTGTCAACAGCTTTCCCTCTCACTCTAAATACCTTCCCGAATGTGTGGACGGGTGCATGAACTCCGTCTAGCCGAACATTCGTGCGCCATTTTCCAATGCAGATCGGGAATAGGCAAACAGTTTGCCGACTAGTTCGCCGAACCCCGAACTGCCCGTCCACACGACTAGAAGTTCGCCAAACTAGTGCTGGGAGTTCGGCGAACTCCGAGCGTGTGGATGCACCTTTATATACATACATACATACAGGATCTTGGTCAACGATGGGCTATTTAAGGAAAATATTTTCAGTTTTGTAACACTTTTGGTATACAGGGTGTTGATAACAAGTTTTTACTTTCAACGGAATGGTATAATTTTTTCGATGTATAAAATGTGTTTTTTTTTTTTCAATATGATTTGTAACTACAGGTCAGTTTTAAAGGAAGTATTGTTCTTAACATCGGTTAACATAGAAGGGTTGTGTAAAGAATTATCACGGAAAACACAATTTCTTAGGTTAATTTTAAATCGTATATTGTAAATCAAATAAATGTAGATTATCAAATATAAGTTTTAAATGGAAACTATTATTAGATATTTTAACTCTTTTACACAATTCTAGTTATAACTTAACCTTTAAATTCAGTTCTAAGTGTTTAAAATCACTTAAAATGCTGACTAGATTCTGAACTTTTGACAAAAATACACGCTATGTTTCAGATTTTTAAATTGTTCACGCAAAAGTGGAATTACTAACCAGACGTAATTGTTATTGAATAAGCGAACTCACATAACTTACCTGAGATAAGAATATCCTTATATTTATGCTGCTTGTACACGGTTTCACATTTCGAACTCTGTTATTAAATAAAACCACTTCCGTTCGCAATTAAATGTTTTCTTTATCATACAAAACTGATCATAATCGATGTACAAGAGACTCCTTGGTGGAAACTGGGCATTGTAAACACGCATATTGGAATAAAGAACATTTTGGCGATAGTCTCCCATAGCATCTCCTCATGTACTGAAGAGAAGTAACAAAGAAGGGTTAATTAGTCATTTGTATTTTTTTTTTTGACGCCAGCGTGTTTCAATCGGAAATTTTCACCCTGCGCGATCTGATTATTATATTGTTCTTTAACTGTTTTATATCATTTTAGATATGAATTCTGATCTCTTTTTAACACGTGTGTCATAAAAGGTGATTCTCTCTACGCTTTCCAGGACTTCTGGCTTCTTTCTTCTAGAATGTTTTGAACTTGGATTTTCGCCTCAATATCCTTGGTAAGTTATATTCTTGTTTTTAAATGTTCACTTTAGTTGCTAAGCAGTGCTACCGGTGGAATAATGTTTTAATTTCTTTTTGTGTGAAATCTTTTCGTTTTTTTTATTTTTATTTCGCCTGCAAATTTAATTTTGCTGGGAGTAATTTCAAATAGACTTTTTCTTCTCTTATCCACGCGTCTCTCTTTCAATGTTTTTCTAAACAACAAAACCTCTTTTTTTCAAGTCATTGCTTTCCAAAATCTTCGTATTTCCCGAATATTACGGCATTTGTCGGTCGTCAACATTCGTAAACCGTAAACTAATTTTTTTCCTCTTTTCCCATAATTTTTGATTTAATTAAAACGGGCTTCTGCGTACTTAAAAAAAAACCGCTTGCTTGTTTTGAAATTGATGCAAACAAAACAAATATACGAACAAGGCATTTCTACGTTGGATATGAATGTGATACGTTGTTCCGAGCAAAAACAAACGACATATTATACATTTCATTCGCTCCTAACAATTTCCGGATACCGTTAAAACCTTTACTTCAAAAGGGCGAAGAGGATGTTCGCGTACATATTTTCTTTCCGGAGCAGGTCGGGTTAACCACAACGCTTTTTCAGGACGAATTTTTACAAAGTAATTTAATAAAACTCTTTCCGCTGTTTGCGGTGGCACGCGATTAAATCGGAACACTTGCTAAAAATTAGATTACAAAAACTAACAAGATGCGGGAAATAAAGTTTTTCTCTCGACATTGTTGGCACGAATGCCAGTTTCACTCACGCTGCACGGTAATAGCACATATGATAATAGTCGCGAAAATGTAGCGGGGAAGCTGAAATGTAAAGGGATCATAACTATAGAAGAACGTGCAGTTCCGACTACCGTCTAGTTAAATTAAATTGAAATTGAAATAAGCATGCACAATGTAGCAATTTCCCGTTTTGTATTAACCTACGGCAGCGATGCGAGGTACTGCAATATGCGGCATTCGTTTGTCTAATGCCATTGCGGTTCAAAACGCTTAGGAATAATGCACCTATGTGTATGTAAGTTGCTTTGGAACGTCACTGTAACAAAATTGAAGGATTTCGGCATAACATAAGAACGGGTTATTGACAACTGTTTTTGTAAGTAATAAATGTATTGTGTAAATATATTAACCTTTTATGATATAATATAAAGAAGAAATTGAAATTAAATCCTTACTATTTTAAGGCAACATATTTCGTCAACAAGGAAGCCATTTTCTGGTTTTGAAAATGTCAGTACTACAAGATACAAATGAATCGTGTAACAGAAACATAAATTTAAGTTTATATTAAAACTAAAATATGTACAACTGTCGTATTTTACAAATAGTGTATGGAGAAAAGAATAAACATAAAAAAATGGAAAGGATTCAATTTCTTCTCTACACTAATCATATACAACAGGGTTTTCCACGGAAGTGACTGGTTAGAAGTTTTCCGACTTAAGGAAATTCCTCAGCTTTAAAAAGTTAGGGTTCGCAACAATTTGGCACTTACTTTCTTTCTAAAATATTTTCACATTTTTATCAATTCCGGTGAACCGGAAGTCGCTATGAACTTCGCTATTTTAAATGGAACAGCTTCTATGCTATTGCATTTTTTTAATTCACCATAATATTCTATGACAATTACTATTAGGATTTCCTATACCTATTTTCAACTTTTTTTAAGATATTACGATTTTTGTTAAAATTTCAACATTTACATTGTTGTAATTGCTTAATTCTTACTTGATTTCACTGTCAGAAGTCGCCCACTTCAAAATTAACAAGTACTAACATTGTTTTACCAAAATTCAGTAAACAATTCCAGTGGCATTATAGAAGGTGTTTAAAAATTAGTGACATATCAAAGAACTTTCAAAGTTGCAAAACTTAATTTTTCCAAAGAACATTAAATTCTTCACAGATTTGCTGTAACACGTACACGACACTGCTATAACGGGGACACGGTGAACAAGTATCAATATTTCCGGGATTGATACCAGCAAGAATCAAAAAACTACTTTTCTTTATCTCTAGAGCTTCCGAAATAAATTTATTTCATCATCATTAGAAAGGGATACATGCTAATAGACACAATTGAATGAAAAAGTGAGGTTACTTACAATCAGAGTAAGGTGGTGGCAATAATATCAAACAATACACAAACAAGACAGTCCAATTTAAAATAAAAAGACAAATACAAGTTAAATGTTAAAAAATTTCAGCATTAACACTGAGATCAAAATTAAAATAATCTTGAAGATATGAATGACAGCAACCGCCATATTGTGACAAACTGCGCGGGCGCAGACGCAAACAACTACGAATAATTAAGTAAGCACCAAGGGTCTCAACAAGGTCTGAACCAGGGGGGCGCACTAAATACGATTTGTTTATACCAGTGTGACGTCACGATTTGTTGTGGGGTACAATCCACCAGGCGGCGACGAATGCTGGAATAAACATATTTTAGTTCTGACAGCGTATTGAGTATTATCGATTCGAGCATTATCAAATTAAAAATTTTGCAACTTGTGTTCTCTTGAACAAATAATTATTCGTTTCATAGGTTGTAGTTTGTATTTCTAGATAAGTGTGTTAGTTGTAGAGTTGCTTAGTGAGTTAGTAGGTTAATTATTAGGTTTTATTTAGTTATTTGGTATAGAACACCTGTGCATTCGACAGTGACATTTTTTTACGAAGCCTTCTTTCTGCAGCAAGTAAGTTAAAAAACAAAATTTTTGTGATAAAAGTGATTTACTGTATGATTGTTGTTTTGGACATGAGAGACCGTTTCTATGCAGTAATGGGTTACACTGACCGGACGTCTTTTAGACATCGGTTTCCTGATCCAGAAAAGGTATGGAACGCTTCAATAAATGGATTGTGCCTTCTGGTAATGAGAAATTGCGAAATGTGGATCCACGCATAATTTATCGAAATTATCATATCTATCATATTGATTTTGCTCAAGAAGACATATCGTCTAACATGTTTTCATGGAAAACAGCTAACCAAGATTGCCAGTGACAACAGGTAATTTATTTCTTCTGTACTGTATGTAGTACGTGGAATCATATATAGTTATGCAAAAGAATATACTTTACTTTATAATTTATACATATATCTACGTTAAGATACTTTCTGTAAATATGTTTCAATAAAAATGTATGTGTAATTATAAAATGTGTGGTCTTTTTATTCGTATTATAACAATAAAATGGTAACACAGTCTTCCTTTAATACTCTGAGGTAAATTTAAATAATGTTCAAGTAACAAAATAATGCGCTAAATGTCCGCTAAGCGGGGTACATATCGCTAGATGGCGCGGGCAGCACAGTTGAAGCATGAATTAATAGCGACCCATCTATACCAACCTACCTTATCTATGGTCTGAACAAAAGTAGAGTGCAACCGAAAAGTATTAGTTCGGGAAAATTGTTTTATTTGTAAACATTTTTAAGAGGAAGGAGTAAATAGAACTTAAATTGTTAATATCAGTTCTAAAATTTACGGTATTATATTTATTAATGTACACCATTCCAAGAAATAAACGTTTTTTGCATTCGTTTTCCCTGTCAATGATGGAAGCATTTTTGAAATTAAATTTATGACCTGTTTCGAGAGAATGGTCGGTTAGAGCACTTTTGTTAAGACCTGTAGCGTAATCGTATTCAAGTTGCTTGAACCTAGCCTTAAAATATTCGGCTGCCTAATGTACATTTTACCACAATTAGTGCAAGGAATTTTGTAAATAATATTCGATTGAAGTAAAATAGGAATTTTACCTTTAATGTTTGAAAAAAATAACTTATTAGAATTGCAATTATCGAAGGCTAATTTTATGTGTTGTAATTCTTTAAAAACGGACAAAAGTCTGGGAGTAAGGGTCTCAATATGGGGAAGCCTCCAATAGACTGTGTCCAACTGTCGATCCACATTATTATCTAGTCTCAAAAGTTGGTTCTAGAATACGCATGAAAAAAATCTGGGTGGCCATTGTTTTTAAAGGTCGTAAACAAATAGTCCAGATATTTTTATGAAAGTTGAGTAGAAATTTTGAGTACTCTGTCTCTCATAGCTTCCATGGCGTTGATCTTTTAGTTTATAGGATGATTGGAGTAATAATTAATATATCTACCAGAGAAAGTTGAGGGTTGAGGTTGAAGGTCCCTTGAGGTTATAACCATTATTTGTTGCACGTATAACCATTATTCGTTGCACGTCGGGTGCTCAGGTGGGTGCGCATTATTGTGGCACTTATGAATCAGATAATGAAAAACATTCAAAGAGATTATTTTAATCTGGATACTTTAAATTTATTTTATATTTACTGAGAATGCCAAAGAAGTGGAGGAAGAACTTATAGGGAATTCAATATAATTATAGGAATTTGTTTACCGCTAATATATCTAACTATATAACTCCCGGTACTACCAAATATTTATTGATTCGTGTGATGAGAGCGTTTAAAGAAAAATAATTATAATATCAAAGAATTTCCAAAGTTCCAAAACTTAATTTTTTGCAAGTAGAACACCTGTATATTTTTGTATTTTGGATGTAGAATTAAATTCTTCACCGATTTGCTGTAAACCTATCTTCAGTAATTTTCTGTTAAGTTACTCGTTTATTTCCGCTTTCAAACGGTCCAATTTCTATCTGGTGCGCCATGCCTTTAACATCACAACTATTTATTATTGTTAATAAATATTATCGTTATAATCATTTTTTGTTCACCGTCGTATGCTCAGATGGGTGCATATTATTGTGGAACTAATAAATCAGATAATGAAATATATTGAACGAGATTATTTTAATCTGGATACTTTAAATTTATTTTATATTCACAGAGAACGTCAAAGAATTGCAGGAAGAACTTACAGAGAATTCAATGTAATTAAAAGAATTTATTTGCCCCTAATATATGCAACAAAATTCAGAAAACTTTAAAATGATTTCTCTTAATAGCTTGGTTTTAAATCTAGGGAGAACAGAATAAACGATAATGATAACAATATAACAAAAATTGTTTCACTAAACGTGGTATAATCTTCTGTGCTTATCTGAGTAGTGTCTTAAAGTTTGTATATTAGTATTTTTAAAATTGTATAAGTAAAGTTTTAATATAAATATTTAGACACATACACACTTAACAAATAAAATTTAAAGGCATAAAATTGAACAACGAAATGGAGAATCAAAAAAAATGCTGAATATGACCTCCATTTACCTCCAAACATTTTATTATACTACGTCTTAATGCGCCACTTAAACTTCTTCACACTTCGACTGGGTCTAATTCTTCAAAGGCTCTCATCATACGAATCATTAAATATTTAGTAGTACTGAGAGTTGTACAGAGTATGTAACCTGTATAATGTGTCATTTCAAAGATTTTTGAATTTCGTTAGATATATTAGCGGTAAACAAATTCCTATAATTATGTTGAATTCCCTATAAGCTCTTCCTGCAAGTCTTTGACATTCTCTGTAAATATAAAATAAATTTAAAGTATCCAGTTTAAAATAAGCTCCTTGAATATTTTGCATGAAAAAAAAAGATTAAATCTCAGGTAAGTATCGTGAGTTTCTTTACTTAAATAAACAACCACTTCATTCCAAAGTTTGCTGATAATTAGTCATTAAGTAATGAAATACGTTAGATAAAACTTTTAAAACTCCTGGCAACTCTCCCATTGTCCCCTCTACCGTGAGACAAGACTAGAAATATGCCCGTATTTGCTGGACATTCAAATTTGCCATAGAGACCTCATACAAAACCATTTAAACACCACTACCAACTGACTTTCTGATTAGCAGTGAAGTTTCTACAGGCTGCCACAAGATGGCGATAGTTAGGTACAAAATTAACCTTCAATTTCAGTGATCAAGAATCAAAATTGCATTTCTTATAATTTTGAATTCATATAAAAACTAAACTAGTATATTTATCTGTTTTGAGTCGGATATTGGTGTGGAATACCTTTGCCCGAGAACATGGGGTTTATCGCGCTCAGCTAGGTCCAGGTCCAAGTCAAATGAGACCCATGTCAGAAGTGTTTCTTCTCCGAATTTAGTCGTGGAAAAGGTACCAACGCTTGCTACAGGTAAGTTATAAACTGATTTTGAAAATATTTAAATTTGCTTAAATTAACAGTGTCTTAAGTTGAAATTTTGAGATATCCTCGCTTTCCTTTTACATAAGTTGTTAAATTGAAGAGATGGCCACGGAGATTACCATCTCTTATGGTTGCTGGACAGAGAATACTTGAATTTAAAAAATCTGTAATAGTCATAGGTTTCGATTACATTGAAATGTTCTGAGGTGCGTTCAGATCTAGTCCGCGTTACTCTATGATGTCAATTTGACGTAAGTAGATAGTACCTGAACAATCAGATGTTGTCGTATGTGTCCAAGTGAAGTCATAGGGCAACTCGGAGTAGATATTTGCCCGCACTTCTGGAATATAACCTGAGAGGAATAAAAAATATATGAAAAATGAGAATACACACGCAGAGAGAAATGAAATTACTAAACGTATAAACCAAATATAAAAGAAGAAAAATTATTTCACAACTACGAATGAAATACAGGATCTGCAATCGTGCGAGCGGGGTGGAAGATTACGTCGCGCCACACCCGAAAGGCGGCAACGATCTGTAATCGTATGAGCGGGGCGGAAGATTACGTCGCGCCACGCTCGAAAGGCGGCAACGATCTGCAATCGTATGAGCGGGGCGGAAGATTACGTCGCGCCACACTCGAAAGGCGGCAACGATCTATAATCTGCGGAAAGCGGAGAACTATGTCGCGCCACGCTCGAAAGGCGGCAACGATCGATAGCTGGGAGCGCGAGCTATGTCGCGCACGCTCGAAAGGCGGCAACGATCTATAGCTGGGAGCGAGGGAGTAGGCAGTCAGGATCTGCCACGAATGCGGAAAATGCACGGCTTAAATAGCCCCGCGGTGCCGGTGGGGATATGAAGCGTGCGTAGATTCAACGTGCAGCGCGTGGGGACGCGACACACTGAGAACAGAAATTAAGAACTAGCGCGCGGCGGTAAAAAACAAATTAACGAATGCATGCGGCCGTACCGAAAGTAAATTAAGAAAAATTCATTAAATGAACGAAAATTTATGCAAAATAAATCATTAAATTAAACAAATACTGAAATGAATTTTCGCTGTAACGACACGTTACAGACCCCTCACTTAAACTAAAAAAACAAGATACATTTCATGGTGTTTTCAGTCTTCCTGCGGTACCATGTTTCATCTGCAGCAAAAGGGCTTCTCGGATTGTCATCCGGATGGCGTTGTTTTCAATGATGACCACGGTGGTGCGGTTTCGATGTCTCCTCCATGAAGGTTTGCCGCGGCGTCGGTGATGCTTCACCCTGAGCGGCTTTGACCCCTTGGAATTCCCTGGCCTGGAGGCGGATAGTCGTTTACTGACGGGAACCAGCGGACGGATGCTGGTTGTGACGGCGGAAACAGCAACAACTTCCTCGTGGGCGAGGTCTCCATTTGGACTAGAGAACGATGTCACACTGTGGTTGCGGACCCTTTTTGGACACTTTCCAACTTAACCCTGTAACATACTTGAATTTCTGGTTATATTACATGGCTCATGAAGCTTCGCGGCTGACACTTCGGAAGCATCTTTGGCGGCAGCAGCGGATACAACGCGTTTCTTGCAACGGATCACTTGTTCTGCCGAAGAACAATATTCTTGGAGACGGAAATTTCTTTGACGTCGGAAGCCTTCCGCCGATTTTGTTCGGACAGTTGCGGTGGCATCGGCTGAATTGCTTCCTTTCGTCGTGGATTCATCGTCAACGGATTTTCGGATACCTTTTGACGAAGTTCTGGACATGGATTGGGGCTTGTGTGGCGAATACCTCCTTGAATTGCAAGATTTGCATTTTCTGACGTATTCGCGAACATCGCGGAACATCCCTGGCCAATAGAATTTCTTGGCGGCGCGCGCAATGCTCTCTGAGGCATCTGGATGGCGTCCTCCAGGTACTTCGTGAACGTCCTTGAGCACGCGGACTCGTTCTTTCCATGGCACCCATAATTCCATGTCCTGTCATCTTCTACCTCGGAATTGTGCGGGAAAATGGCGGAAAAGAACCCATTCCATTCCGCGAAACTGGAATTCCTCGCTGGTTCCTTCTGGACAGCTCTCAATTCCGGAGATACCATCATGCTTTCTTCGGATGAGCGCACATCAGGTAAATTTCTCTCACCTTCGCAACTTGCGCTTACGCTAAGTTTCTTTGTAGATACATCAATCTTAGCATTGAGCATCTGTAGAACATTGACGCCTAAAATATCGGATACACCGTGCTGGGAAAACAAGGAACGGTGCAGTTAGGCTTGCGGAATCGACGTGGATTGGAATATACCAACTCACATGGCTCTTAGACATTGTTGTTCGTCAACTGGATCTTCCTTGGACGAACCTTCCTGCTTTTAACACCTTCATTCAAAAGACGGGTTGCTACCTCTTGAGAAATGAATGATGCTGTAGCACCAGTATCGACGAGAGCCGTAATTTCTTCGCCTGGAGCTTTCACGACTGTCCAAATGCGGTTTTCTCGTTGATCGAATTCTGGAACGAATTCGGAAGACTTCTGTCTTTCTTGGACGCAGTCCAGACGAGTGGTATTTCTTCCAGTGTTTCCTGGACACTTGCAGTCTTTTGCTGCGAACATTTAACTTACCGCAACGGGCACAGAAAAGTCGCTGAGGATTCCTGCAGCTGATGCGCGTATGGCCCTCTTGTCCGCACCGCCAGCATCGTCGCTCTGGATGCAACAACCTCTCTGGAACGGAATCATGGTGTGCATCACTCTGGACGGGCTCCCTTGCATTGGCCATCGGCATAGCAGCATCATCTCTTGTCAAACCAGTCGATGGTTTCGAAACGGACCTCTGCTCCATTTTTCCGAAGCGTGCCTGTTCAGAACGGATGGCTTCGTATTCTGCAGCTTGCTTGTAGGGTTCTTGTAATGTCAGGAAACTATTTCGACGAATATACAATTTGTATTCTGGATCCATGTTATTGTATACCCGTTCTAGCTTTTCCCTTTCTGACATCCTCTTACCCCTGCGGATCAGGGTTAAAATTGCGGTTGCGAAATCTTTGAATAATTCGCGCGGTCTCTGATGTCTGGCGCGCACTTCCTCTTCAATCATGTTGTCGTAACGGGGCGGTAAATACTGCAATTTGAAATCGTCAAGGAAATCCTTCCACGTTGCCCATAACTCACGACCATTTCTGTACCATAGTAATGCTTTACCGCGAAAAAGCTCAGGCAACGCGATAAGCATCTCCCTATCGGACAGTTCGTAAGAGGATTGCAATTCGTCGATCCTCTCCAAGAAAGAAATAGTGTCACCATCACCATTGAATTGCGTACCCCATTTTCTTACCCGGTCGCATATCTGTGCCGCGGATAACAGGAACATTACCTTCTGCGGGTGGTTCATCGGCGGCTGATTACCGCTGGCGGCATTAAGTCACCAACGACTTCTCAGGTAAGTCACAAATCGACGTCGTAACTCATCTAAATGTTCCTGCAGTCTCTAAGCCTATCCTCTCAAAAGCGCTTCAAGATTAGGCTTCGGAGTTTTGTACACCATGACGTTGTTTGTGGTACTATTGGGCGGCGGTACCGCCTCTTCGGGTATCGGTCATGACGGTTTTAGAATTTATTTAACGCTTGTTTCGACGTAAATTAAACTCTCTCTGAACGGAAATTCGGTCGGCGCGTTGTGATAGACAAACAATGAAAATTTCCGGGAATCACACAGCATTTTGACTGTATTGTGTATGCCAAAAATGAGGAATAAAACTTGCTTTTCGGTAACAAAACGGTGCTTTCAGCTCGGGCGTCGCCTGTAACGACGCTTTCTTTGATTTTTTCAAGTCCCTGCTCGGGCGCCAAATTGTAACGACGTTTTTTACTTGCTCGGGTAGGAAGTATTGTGACTTTTGGTGTGTACATGCTTGTAAAGATTTTTAACGGGGACTTACTTTTGAAATACGCTTATCACCTGTCGCTTCGCTCAGGACTTTATGAGTGATCCTCGTAACTGGTAAAGCGTAGTGCTGGAATCTTCCGTGGCGCGAGCTAGCAGCGGCGGTTCAGTTTGGCCGATCGTAAATACCCCGAAGATGTTTGTTTATATTGCGTACTTGCAAACGTCGTACAAAAATTTAAATGAATTAAATTAACCCTCTTGAAGTAGCTCTGAGTGTGAGTTAATGTCCAGGATTCTAAATCCTTGGTGTAACGCAATAAATAATATGTGTTCAAGTGAAACCAAATCGTTGATTTTCGTGTTTTTATTCCTCAAGACAACGCAAGACAAAAAAAGATTCGCAAATACACAAATACATACGGTAAGCAAATTTATCATAATGTACATAACATATAATAATAAGTACAGTGATTTAACTTTACAACGCCTTATTTTACAATTTCTTGGACGGTCGGAAACAATAACATATAAAAAGAGTGTATCTACAGGGGTTTACGTTAGTAATTTTAACGTTCGCTATGAGAATTACTAGGCGCGTAATTAATCGGTTTTTTGAATATTGACGGGCGGTGTGAAATTATTACTTTGGCCGGCAATCTACACAGGTGTATCAACATACACGTAGTGACGTAATTCGCCTAGATTCGCGAGGCGGATTCACGAACCTTTATGCGGAGTTTGCAAAAGTTACGCCGCGCCACCCCCGAGGGTGGATACAACGTTAACCGAACGAAATACGGAAGATTAAGTCGCGCAACGCTCGAAGGCGGCAACGATCTGCAATCGCTGGAGCGGGTGGAAGATTACGCTCGCGCCCACAGCCCGAAGGCGGCAACGATTGTAATCGTATGAGCGGGGCGGAAGATTACGTCGCGCCCAACGCTCGAAAGGCGGCAACGACTGCAATGCGTATGAGCGGGGCGGAAGATTACGTCGCGCCACACTCGAAAGGGGCGGCAAACGATCTCATAATATGCGGAAAGCGGAGAACTATGTGCGCCCAGCACGCTCGAAAGGCGGCAAACGATCGTAGCTGGGAGCGCGCAGCTAATGTCCGCGCCACGCTCGAAAAGCGGCAACGATCTAGAAGCTGGGAGCGGAGGAGTAGGCAGTCAGGATCTGCCACGAATGCGGGAAATGCACGGCTTACATAGCCCCGCGTGCCGGTGGGGATATGAAGCGTGCGTAGATGCAACGTGCAGCGCGAGTGGGGACGCGACAACACTGCTAGAACAGAAATTAAGAACTAGCGCGCGGCGGTAAAAAAAAAACAAATTAACGAATGCATGCGGCCGTACCGAAAGTAAAATTAAGAAAAATTCATTAAATGAACGCAAGATTTATGCCAAAAATTAAATCATAAATTAAAACAAATACTGAAATGAATTTTTCGCTGTAACGACACGTTACAAGGTATAGATACATATACATATGTATCATTTAAAAAAGAGTTTTGATTAATTGCAATTATTTATTACTACTTATAAATAATAATTACAAATTTTTAACGTGAAGTAAGTATGTAAGCATGAATGCACGTCATTTTAGGACAACCTGAATATGATTTAATATCGACATATCAATTAATTTATTTTTATTTAATTTACATGCTGTAAAAATATGCTTTCTGTCAAAATGTAGTTTACATGATCAATATTTTATCAATCACCAACTTGCTGAACAGCTTGTTATCAAAAAGTATCAATAAATGATTTTGATAACTACAAAAATCTTACAATAGGTAAAATTAAGTTAATATAGTGTGGTCACTAAGTGTCAACAAATGGATTCCTTTATTATCGCTGTTGTAAATATACTCGGCGACACAATACTTGACAGATACACTGGACACACTTAGACTGTCTTAAAGTCAAAGCGCTTTGGCCAACGCAATCAGTTCACATTGATTTACACAATTAATACTTACGATATAAGTTAATTGATCAGAAAACGTTGTAAATTAAAAACGCAATAAACTAAATATTTATGGTTGGTTTTAAAACAATTATCTGAATTGATAAGTAATGAAAGATAAGTAAGTATTGTACTGATTTGAATATTCTACTGACTAGAAAAGTAGCCCTCGTTCAGGATATACATGTGAAATTTACAGATAGCGAAGAGAACACAAGAAAGGATACATGATCGGGGGGTTTTATTACTAAATTTTAACGAGAGAGAGATACAAAATAGCGTTAACCTAGCTTTGCCCGTCGGTGTTGCGGGTCGTGGAGATCCTCTCTAACGGAAACCAAGGCGAGCTTCGGCTGACTTGCAGCAGCCAAAACGGTGCCCGGTGAAATTCCGGGGAGATGGTTTTCCGAGGCTTAAGAAGTCGAAAAATTCTCAGCGACGTGGTAAATTCCAAGCTTACAAAGACAAAGGAAAATCGGAATTAAGAAACGAAAATAAAAAAAAAACCTCGATAATTACGAGTTTCAACGAAGCAAAGAAACAGAAAAAAAGGGTGAACGCGTGTCTCAAATAATCCAAAAATCAAACAATCCGCCGTCAAAATAGAAATTTCCACTTAACCACAGCGAAGTACGGCCAATATTATTTCAAGTAAACTCCATAAATCCACATGTGGAAATAACCAAAATTCCCAAGGAAGGAAGAATCACTCGTGAGAACGGTCCAACAACCACAAGAACAGCAGGAAAAGCGAAAATGAGTACGTCAAGCATACCAATTAAGAAGACAACCATTAAAACAAGAATAAGGACATAGGGTTCCTCTAACGTCGTAAAGGTGTAACACAGATAAGCGGATCCAGATGAAACAGCGATCGATCAAGACGAATCGAAGCGCGAAACCGATAATTGCCGAGTGGAAAATAACCGTTCTGTCAAAACAGACTACTAACACCCAAGAATGCCAACAACTGCTAACACCGGAAATTAAGAATTAAAATGAAATCTCAGACCGTTTTTAAGTGTAAGAATCTATCTGTAGTAAATGAAAAATAAAGATACAACTTCTAACTGTGCGTCCGCACACACTCAGGAAACCAAAGCACCCGACAGGCCGTCTAACGCGTGGAAAGAAATATCAATTCAAAAAAACGCAAACCTAAACATAACGCCCACGTTAGTGAACTCAGACGCAGGAGCATCTCCAAGTAAAGAAGGAAATAGATTTACACCTGTCGAAAAGAACTAGCCGAAAGATGAACTCGACACAAACGACTACGAGGTAAGCGAAAGGAAAAATCGTAACAAAATATGAAAATCGTTAAGGTAGCCCTTATTTCGAAAATATATCAAAAGGTTATTAAAATTAGTTGTTTAAAATTATGACCAATATAAAGTCGGGCCTGCTACTTAAAAAACAAAATTGTAAATTTTGTATAACCCTGTATAATTCTTTTTTTTAATATTTAACATTATTATTTATTTTTAATTAAATGGAAGAGGATATTTTCATAATTTCTTTCATATTCATCAAATTTGTTAATCTATTAGGAATACTTTTTCATAGCGGTCGCAAATTTCACGGCTGGTGGCAGACGATATAACGTTAAGATTTTAAATAATATCTAAGAAATCCTCGTGCAATAGCTAACTTTAGTTGAACAAGCTGAACTAGTCTTAATTTGTGAAGAACTATCATCAATACGTGAAGCTACAATACTTTTAATGAACAATACACAACATATAACCACCCTCGTAGAATTTTAAATTCAATTTTAAACACACGGGCTCATTGAAAATACTAAAAATGACGTACAAAAACCAAGTTCGAAGAAAAAGATGCAAGTTTTCAGCCGTTATGAAAACCCAAAGATCACAAAGATATTTCTGATTTAATTGGTGTTAAAAGAAATCTGTTAATCATACTTAGAAAAGTATGCGCTTACAAACAACTTTATTTTACATTTCAGGAAGAGATTACGATTAAGGTAGAATTTGCGAGGGACTCAGGAAAATAGAAAACGGATTTCGTCGACATATTTTGTTTGGCGATGAAATACTTTTAAAACCCATGGGCGTAGTGTCATCTCAAACTTATGGGGTAAAAGAAAATCCCCAAATTGTATTATTATTATTATATTAATAACAAGAATATATTATAAAAAAGAACGTATGGTGTGGGAAATAAAACATTAATTGGCCTTTTTTTTCGAGAGAATTTAATGGAATACTATTTAAACTTGTGAAAAATCCATTGAAGAATCTTAGCAACCTGGCATTAGATGAAGGCAACGTTAAATTAAAATAATGGTGATCTGCCCTAACGCCTAGATCTTCTTATGGGAGTTAAACAAAGATGTAAAAGCAGCGGCCCTCAACAATGTTGAGAGTTAGAAATCCAAAGGTGCAGTCGAAAATGCCTCTAATATGTTGCGATTGCAGTTCATGAATTTTCTGGGACAATAAATACATAACGTGAAAGGTGACATACAGAACGATTAGAAATTTGGTTTGTTTGTTTTTGCTTTGATCACACAGAACAAGACGAATTTAACATCAGGCAGTTGAGTGGTTTGCTTATTAGATAATCTTTGAATTAGGGGATGGCAATATTTAAATCAAATATAAAAAGAACCAAATATCCAACAAAACCATTTCATGTTATTTTGATATGTTTAATTGTTAATCATATGGGTTATGATTATATTATAGTTCATATACCTCCAACACAGTTTCACATGAAACATCTGCCGTCATCGTAACAATTAGTACTAACCTAAATAAAACAAACAACTAAGTATTCTGGAAAAAACTCCATGTCCCATGAAGCAATGAAAATTTGAGTTGCTCGGGTAAATAGAACGAGCGAATGTTAACAACGAGTATGTGTAACACTGGTGTTGTCAGGGGCGAACTCGACTATAGTGCGCTAATAAACGACACAAAAAACTTGGCTCTTCGTGGCTTTTTCGATTAAAAAAGTTAGTTGTAAATACCTATACTCCCAAGACTTATATTCTCGAAACAGCAACATAACATAAAACGAACGTGTAGTGTCAGGAGGCATCGAAAACGAGGTAAATTGAATTTTTCCGGCATTTGTTTGTTTGAAGAGAATTGAAGTTCAAAGCACAGTTTATATTTAAATCGAACATTGGTCCATCCTAGATCGTAGGATTCCCTTTCTTTGCAAGTATTTTACTGTAAGATAATGCTTCATAACTTTTCGATTGATATGCAGAGAGACCAATTTCAAATCAATATCATCCAAATGAAGTTATTTGTCAATTGTGCGAGCTGTCGATTTGTGATGCTGCATAACAAAACAGAATTACTACCCAATTGCTAAAAATTACAAAAATCGAAGTAATTCTTATTATTGAAGAAAGGAAGACCAAAAAAATATCAAACGCCTGGGAGATAACGTAGCAAGATTTCCAAAAAATCGATTTCGCTAAGGATGTAGTTAATATCCCTTCTTCATATGCTTATCTGAATGGACCCCTTGGAACTAGTAGAAAGTTTTTTAATATTGCTTTCCGGGTGTATATAATAATGTAATATAATAATAAATATTCACGGAAAGCAAACATTCGAAAAAAGCTTTTCTTCGACATTGGGCAGCATAAATAGCTTATGCCGAAATACACACTTCTTTCTTAATCCATCGTCTTATATGATGGATAAAACTACCATTCGGAAAAGTGCAGCGGGAGCTTGGCCTTTTAATAACCAGAACTTATGGGACGGTTGCAATGTTGCGACAAAACAATTAAAATAGTTGCAAACTGGAATGCCATTGAAAGTAGGTAGGAATTATGAAAGGACAATAGTAGGAAGTAAGTAAGGTGATAAGCACAACAGTACAGTCAATTGAATAACAATGTGAAAAAGGTAATAATTAATTTACTGGACGTTCTATCTTTAATTTGACTGGTTAAAAAAGAGTCGGCTTAGTTGAACAATGTAGTGTATTTTTCACCAATTTACAATATTTACAAGTACTACTGCGATAAAGAGTTTGCCGAAACTTTGCAATAGTAAATGTTCTAAATTGGTGAACACACTACATTGCTCAACTAAGTCGCCTTTTTTTAGCAGTCAAGTTGAAAAGGTAAGTAGTACCTTGGATTCTAATGTTACACGGTGAGATAAATTACAATCTATCATGAATCTTACTTGGGCATGAGTATTTTTGCGCCTGTCTACATAGTTATGAAGCGGAACTGAAAATTTCGAGTCGCTGTGCCAATTGTGGACCACACCTTTCTTCACTGCCAAAAATAAAATGCTCAAAGGTACAGAAGATAGAATGAAACTGAGAAGCTAACACCTGAAAACCTTAAGGAGAACACGTTGAGTGCTAACCGAAGCAATGGCAAAAGTATTAGACTGAAGAAAGGTCACCTACAAAAAAGACGTTCCACTAACATCTCATCCCAATCTTTTTTCATTGTAGTAATTAACACATTCTCAAAGAAAAACTTTGTTGAGTATGTTAAAAGGTTTTTTTTTTACAAAGTACAGACAGCAATTGTTACGATTGGCCTAAAGTTTGTAACCAATGTGTTTGGCAAAAAAATGGCCTCCTACTTTCCTATCTTTTTCGAGCATTTTGGATGTTATATTATTTACCTTGTGTTTTAAAAGTGCAATAACTGCGGAAATGTTAATGCAACCGCGAGTTTATTCTTATTAATTCATTTATTGTTTTAGTAAAACTATTGGAGGTAATAAATAAAATTGTGTACGCCATCTAAATCGTTAATTTGCAGTCTTAATCTCATCAATAAACTTATAAATTAAATGATAAACAAATAGAAATGCACGCCTACGAAAATTCTGTGAATCGTTTTGGAGGATATTCATTTTTAGCATCACTTCTGCATCATGTATTGAACTTGTAAGATATGCCCTAAATCCTAAAATATACTAGTACAATATTTTTTGTAAGCTTGTTATTCACAAACAGTTTCAATTGTCTTGGTTTTTTGGTACATGATCCAAAATTCTTACAATGTTTGAGTAATCTTTGCAGATTTTGGTCTATTAGGATATACAGTCTGTTAGATTGTAACTGTCATACCAGATATCTCTGCTGTTGTTGGAGAGATACGACAAAATGTTAGAGTAGAAGAGTTGTTCTACATCTAATTCGCTATTATATAACTATATGCTTTAGAATAAAAAAACAATTGAGCATCAAATGCGTCAGATATAGTAAATACATACGAAATTTTAAATGAAATGTACCCAATTTTATTACGTAATTTAAAACTTTAAAAAATTCTCTTCACAATGATATATTATATGTTATAGTTACCAAATAATTTAAAAACATAAATTAAAAAATTATTACAAATGCATACGTTGGTAGATTAAAGCTTTAATAGGCAAAAAATAGGCGGTGAAACAAATGAAATTTTTGAAATGGACGAAGATATCGATGTCTTCTTTCTGGATACATACTTTGATACAATGCATATGTTTCTCTATTATCGCCACAACATCTAATGTAAATAATTTATTAATGATCGCCCATTTTCTGCTACTTTTGATGAAAATAGTAATACCTGCGAATTTTCTCAGTTAGTTTGACACATAAACTCTAGTAATTGTTTTGGCCGCTTATCATTTACGTGGTGTGTTCAATTCGTCTAAGCGTGTATTTGTAACAAATTTTTCGATTTATGTTTTTAAATGATTAATATTTGATATATCATTGAAAAGAGAATTTTTTAAAGTTTTAAAATATGTAATAAAATTGGGTACATTTTACTATCCTGACACATTTGACGCTCAATTGTTTTTTGTTTTAAGGATGTAAATATAATAAGGAATTAGATGTAGGGCAACTTTTCTTTTTCAGCATTTAGTCGTATCTTTAACAACTGCAGAGATATCTGGTGTGACAGCTAAAATCAAACAGACTGTATATATAAGTTTTACTAATATTTAGCTAGCATTCTCCATATATAATAATTAAATTAAAATAGTCATGCGTTGATATTCACATCTCTACTTATCTGCGAATTAAACACTTTGACAGATACTATGCACATATTCTTAAGTATTACATTGCGTTGTTTGATTGCCACTTAGAAGCGACATGTATACTTGTAATAATTACTTTGCGGCAGTTTTTTTTCTTCTAAAATATCTCCTAAAAAATATATTAATAAACTAAATTACTTATCCTCCTATGTTATTCATTTCATTCTAAATTTGTTGAAAAAATCATGAAAGCTGTATGTATGTCTGGATCTACACAGATAAAAAGGATTCTTTAAATCAAAGCGATTATTCCTTTGCCCATATTTAAAGAACAATTTCTTTCAGTTAATAGATATTTCTTTTAGTCAACACGCATTTCTTTCATTGAAATAGTACCATTTTTAATTGAAAGAAATATGTATTAACTGAAGAAAATTGTTCTTTTAAATAGTGGCAAAGAAATATTGCTTTGATTTAAACAATCCTTTTTCTCTGTGTATGCCACCATCTTCAGGCCTTTATCAAATAAATTTAAAATGTAACGAATGACGTATACTAATTAATTCAGTTCAGCACTATATCCTACATGCCGATAACATTCGAGGCAGTAGTTTGGTGGAAAAGGACAAAAGTGTCCTCCGCAGTGAAGCTGTTAGCCGCTGTCCAGACACAGGCATTCCTGGAAATCACTGGTGCAACCAACAGCACAGGGACCGATTCGACCTAGCTCAAGTGCGTGAATTATAAGTGTCCACCCTAACTTAAAAAAAAAAAGAATATCCTACATCCATTCAAATGGAAAATATGTCCTGTAACAAGCTGTATATAAATATGATAACTAACAAAATGTGTTTTAAGCGGTGGCTGATTGTATCCTATGAAGTTACGTATCTAATAGCATATTTCAGCATCAAAATAGAGCTTCCGATTATTTTAAATGTGCAGTGAGGTGAGAAAAGCAAATGCAGTATTGTTTGTAGAGTTGACTCCCGCGAAGGAACTGTAAGTCTAACAGTTTTAGTTTTTTACTAAGTATCTACTGCACAAAACTGTTCAATAGGCGGTTCTAGAAATGTCGAAATATTGGGGTGGCTATTTTATCCCCGATCACGACTTTACTTAGTTTTTGTATATCTCTAGTAGAGATTATTTTATATAAACTAGCCGAGCAATTCTAACCAACAACTAGAAATATATATGTTCGAAAATAAGTATTATATAGAATATTAAATTGCTAATGACCTATAAATGCTTCTCAAATATTAAATCTACAGCGAAAACAAAAGAACCGTAAAAATACAATTAAGGAATAAGGATAATTAAAATAAAATGTGTAATAAAGAATTCAACGGATTAGGGTAACAATACGAGTTTAAACCTTCACAACGCTGGTTGAAAATTGAAGTTTTACAAGAGATTCAGAATATGATGCAATATAAATTTTATATATTTAATACAGGAATCTGGTCCCCGCTTCCATCCGCAAGTTCTTAAACAAAATACAGTTTTTTTGCACTCATTAACTTTTCAAGTATATTCTTCCAAGTTTAACGTGTTGTTTGACCTAAATTATTAAACAGTCGCTGTAAAGTAAGCCTTAATTTTCCCGGTCCCTTTTATTTACTCTGCTGACGGCGCATAACGAGTTAACCTTTCCAAAGTTTCGCTTACCGAAATACTAATAATATAAACGCATAAATAAATCTATGTCAGCGTAAAAAGCTATTCACGTGACGAAAATTCCTCGGAAAAGAAGCAATGAGAAAATAATCCGTTCAAGTTTTCTAAAACAGTATTTGAATCAAGACGGGAATGGTGATAAACAATTAACGCCCAAGTCGACAAGCAGATATAGTACTGTAGAGTGGGAGAACGAAGATTTATTACGGAGGTGGTATTACATAAATTCCCGGCATAGGAAAGCCATGTTGAGAGCGGAAGGATTGTATAAGGCGCAGGTAGCGAATATGCGTTCCTCTGATTTAAAATTTTATTCAGACGGGGGTTTATTTAGCTCTTGGGCATCTAAAAATCATAAAAACAAAAAAAAATATTTGGCATGTCATATAGATAAGATATTTTTATATTTTACATCATGAGTTATGCTTGTCCTTTCTTTTAAAGCAAACATAAATTTTTACTTCAAAAAATTAGAGTATATCTTATCATTTTTAGTGCAAATGTACTTTCTGTTAAAATATGTTCATTTATTATTGTACAAAAGAATATGGTTATGTTTTTTTTTTCTTTTTAATTATTCTTGGAGGTTAATAACCGACAATAACATGAAATGCATGTCTGGTATCTATAACCAGATAATAGGTGAAAAATTAATTTCAGATGTTAATCTTGAGGGCTATTTTAAACAGATACTGCATGAGTACACCAAATTCTTATTACCTATACTTCCAAAATTGACCAAGAACCTTGGCAAATCGTAACGTTTTCGTCATGTTTCATAACTTATCAAATTTTTAATAGACAATTAGTATGGTTCACTGATTTAGTGAAAGTACTTTAGTCAGAGGTTTAGGCATCGTTTGATATTTGACTTGATGACTTCACATAATTGATCTTGAATACATGAGGATTATCATTCTACACTTTCATACATAGAAATACGCAGGCTTAAAGTAAAGTTCCAGAATAGTTATTTTTGTTTGAATGTAGCACATTAACCAAAGACAAAAAATACCCGTCCATTTTCTCTCAAACTGAACGGATAGTTTTTTTCTTTGGGTGTACTGTTATAATAATGCAGAACTCGTTGACTATATCTTCTATTTTTTGCCTACTGTTATGCAGAAGGCGATACAATTATATGATAGCACAGTAAGATAGATAATCAAGAAGGCAACAGAAATCTGTTTAGAGGAACAGACAAGGAATTAATAAACACATAAGAGGAAATAGGAATAGAGGAAACTGATAAGCAGAAACAACATTAACAAATTAATGTATTTCTGCTTTTAACTGTAATACTTAGGAGTAATTTTTCCCAAGATTTTTTTTCTCTTCACGCAGGATTCGAACCTACATCCCCCCGTTAGCTGGACGGGTTCAATATCGACGTATGTTCGGTTAACACACTCGAATCTCGTCCTCTACTAGCTTAATTGGTAAAGCGCCCATCCAACTTGGCCAACATATATTTATAACAATTTTTGCAATTGATTCTATAAACTAGATTCCTTCTCACCAACAACCGTTGATTATCTTTTAAATTATTAAAAATCTTCAACCTTTGTAGAGTGTGGTTATTATAAAAAGTCATGGCAACTTTTGTGAACAAAGGACTCTCCTAAGCTATGCTCATTAAATGTTCCAACGTATGATCCTAAGCACGAACCCCGTCATCAGTAGGAGAGACCGGAAAATTAGCTTCTGTCAATGAGATGTCTAGGATAATTGTTAGGAATACGTCTTTGTTTAAGCTGAGAAAAATTATTTTTGTGAAAAACACATTTGAGAGAGTTATGATTCTGTGTTTTTGATTTTTAATGATATTTAATTTTTGGTATAAGGGGTGGATTGAATTGTAATTCCAAATACGATTGAAACAGATAGATTTAGAATTAGAATAAAGATCAGTGGATACAGCATGTGGATACAGCAGTTCTTTTCTTCGGACGGAAATCGGAGCGAGATTGAACCGTGAACGACGTCGCAGTGTGAATCGAGCCTAACTCGCTTTTATATTTCACAGCTTACAAAATCCCAAATCAAATGATGAACAGATTAATTAAATTACTTCATGAAGATTTCGGTAGTAGTAAATTAGAATAGCTTAATATAAATGAAACGATATCTTCAAGTTTAAATTACACATATATCGGTTACGGTAGTTGTTTTTTACGTTCATGCTTGTGGCATTATAACAAAACCTAATTTACGTCAGTCCGTTGAAGTTTCTGAAGTGTTTATTTCGTTTCGGCTAACAACGTTAAATTTACTGTGAAAACGACAATCCGAGATAATGTTGTACACGCCTAGTAAAAACAAAGCTAAACCCAGCCCCAGGAAAATACCTTCGTATGTAGATTGTGCGGTTTTCATAATTCTTGATTGGGATGCCCTTTTTACGCGAAAAACTGTCCCTCGAGCTGGAAAAAACAAGTGGGTGTATGAATATACAAGTATATGTATACGCGACAAAGCTAGCCCATTTTTAATTAAAATAAACTTTGTGTTACAAATAAAAAGCTTGTTTTCAAATGGATTGTAGGTTTTTATTATACAAATTGTATCCGGTGAGAGATTTAGCCTATAGATCTTTTAAATGTTATCTGAGCTACCGCAGGCAGTCTATAATAAAAGATCTAGGTAAATCATTGCAAAATGTAGGGATTACACAGGGATCAGTTTTAGGGCCTCTCCCCTCTTACTATACGGAAACTACGCGAAACCACGCCCAGAGTTTATTCATGGTGGTATTACACTAGACAGATCTGGCACGCAAGTGGTACCGGGCGGCAAAAAACACTTTTGACAAGTATGAAACCTAATGATATATTTGCGTAAATAGTTAGTTAAAAGTTCAACCTTCATGAAAAATGCTATTTTGCAATATTTATTCGTAATAAACTATGCAATATCCCGCTCAAAACTTGGCATAAGTAAAAATCCTGAAATAACCACAGATTTTTTGTCAGAATTAATAATGCTGTAATTTTAATAAGTTGTTATCTAAATTGAATATAAACTTCTGGAGTATGTTCCATGATCTTACAGTTTATGTGACTGCTAAAAAAAATTGATTTAATTTGTAAAATGCTTGATTTTATCAACAGTTTTCTAAATACTACATTTATACATGAAAAAAAAGTTCAGGTAGACTTTTAGTGGTCATCGGCAATTATCGACAAGCTGATTTTTACATGTACATGATCTCTAATGCCCTAGTATAATGCCAAAAAGAATTAGCTGCTCCTTTTGCTGCCTCTCCGAGAAAAATCACATTTAATTGCGAGCATGTCTAATAAAGTTAGCAATTCGCCATTGTATTATGCAAGCGGCAATGTATCTCGATATATCTATAGCTACATTTTATATTTATGTATGTTTATGTCAATTTGAATGTGTGTATATGTGTGTACTTGTATATAGGTATCTTGGTCTACTGATTTTTAATTTTTTAAGTTTTAATTTTTAGAAGCATGTTTTTTTTTTATTTCACTTATCTGCCCACGAATATTTATGTATTGGAAATAAAAGCTAAGAATGTCTATACGGTAGTTTTTTTAGATATACTGTAATCCTTAAACGGAAATGTAGATTTAGTGGAGATATATGGCCTTTCTTTCGTACTACAAAAAAAAATCGTTTTTTATAATTTGGTAAAATGTTTTTAAATTATTTTGCAATGCATGTTTTATTTAGCTCATTTTTTGGCTATATTTCCAGTGCTTCTGACATAGAAATCACAGAAAGTGGTGCAAATGTATCATTACAAGATCTTTTAAACCACACTGCTGAACGACTTTTACTTAGCAAATTAGATGATATCGATAAAATTGCTGAAAGTAATTTTACACTGATTAGCAAATGAGGTTGTGATGCGTAAATTAGCATAACAGATGCGAATTTATTTATGATATCCACTGCCCCACTAGAAATAAGATTAACAGCAGACATTTTCTTCTTAAGCTCGTCTTGGATTTTTTTCTGATAATGGGGATTAAAGTAGATTTTGTACACCAAGGTTCAGAGAACCAGGAATGATGGCAATACCGTTAGACGGTTTTTCCAAAATCCTCAAATGACTGCAGATATAACAGGGGTTGATGTAGAACTAATTGAAAGATTTAGCGTAATTTTGCAAGTAATAACAAATAGTGCAGTAATTGATTCCGATAAATTTGAAAAGTATATACGCGCGTGACATGCAGAATTATATGCAGCTAGGTATAATTGGTACTATATGCCTGTAACCGTGCATAAAGTTTTAATTCATGGCAAAGATATAATAGACAGAGCTGCTTTACTGTAGTATTATTTGTCAGAGGAAGCACAAGAAGCCAAAATAAAATTATAAAAAGTATAGAGCCCACCGTTCGCGAAAATTTTCTGGTAAAGCAACAAATGAGGACATTATGCATATGCTGCTGCTAACATCCGATCCGCTTATTTCACATGTGAGACGTTTGCCTCCTAAAAAAAATTTTAAATTTCACAATGACGCTAAAGATTAACCTCGAAATGTTTTATAGATTATACCCTCAAATTACTCTCTATGGATATACTTATGAATATCCAGTTGATCTGGTATTGTGCTATTATTTTTTAAATGTTTGAATATGTATGCTTTTCAGTGTTTTTTAAACTGATTAAAGTGCTTTTGCCATTTTTCTTGTTTTTTATATAGAAAATCATTAATTTAATTACTGCGCTGATGTAGGTATGTGAATCCTATCAGATTTGTTTTAATTTTTAACAATCTTTGCTTAATTACAATAACATTTATGTGTTTTGAGGTACCTAAAAAATTTGAATTGATACATTCTAAATATGCAATATACACATATACTTACATACACACACGAATAATATACACACACATGTGTGTATATATGCTTTGTTTTCTTTTATAATACGACATTTTCGTTTAAGAATGATGAGCGAATGTAGTACTCTTGGGACGCAATAGCAGTTCCTCTTATTTTGGACTACATACTTTCTGACTTAAGCCATATTCTCTTATTCAGTATCACTTGACGGGAAATTTCTCTACTATTAGTAATTAGTTCAGTTGTGTATTATTAAAAAATATCTAACCATTTCTGTTTGTTTATAATAATTAAGCATGGCAAGCGGTTATAATAATTCTTCTGAATATTTTCTCATTGTCTGAATATTTTCCCGTTTTGTATTATTATCATTGCTATTATTATTGTTAATATTATTATACATATATATATTTAGCTAAAATAGTTGGAAAAAAAAAAACATTAATGAATAGAAACTGCAATACTAACAACTATTTGAATAATTTAATGTATCCGCAATAAGTACGTCGATGATTTATTGCTTAATCCTTTTTCTTTTTATGCAATTCAAATCGCCTATATTTAATCTCATTATTCTGAAAAAATTATTAAAAAATTCCAATTCTATCAAAAGTTATAGATTTATTTCCGCAAAAGCGCGTTTCTGGACCACTGTGCATCGTTGTGACTGGTTAGAATAACAACTAATTGGTAGATAGTGTAAAAGACACACCACATCATTTTACAATATGACCCTCTAGAAATAAACTTCTTTCTTATAATACCCAAAAAAAACCGGTTATAAAAAGAAGTTTTTGTTGACGCGCCGGTTAGCTCCTCACGTTAAGATTGAGCAACAATTATAAATGATTATAACCGAAATTATAGTAGGTAGCTGTAAAGTTTTACCTCCTTTAATATATTTCTTTTTAATATAATTTTGTACTGTATTATATTATTGTAATTTAACACTCATATTTTCTACTGTACTGCTCAATAAAAGTAAACTGTCTATCTATTCATAAAACACGAATAGCCTTTCACAAACGCAGAAAATTATTTTTAATTCATGCATTTACCCTAGATGTTGTAATATTTCCATTCATGTTATAGGTAACAATAGAAGTAAGGTGAACACACATCCGGTAATAATTAAATCAGAAAGCTGTTAAACTGAGGGAAGTTTGTGGCAGATTATACAAAGTGTAATTGACACTTTACGAAAGGGTTGAAAACTTTGTAATTAGAGGGGGAAATTCTCATAACCTGTAAATTATTGGAATATTCATGCAGGTATTTTAAGATTATATACACACATGTAGGGCATACACATTCTTTATTCGAACTTTACTGAAGTGGAGAACTACTTTTATTATAAATGATTTGTTAAGGATTACTAAGAGCATTTTACATTTTTCTATGTTTGTTACTTTAGCCTGATCAAGTACTTCGTTAAAGATCGTCATTGTTGTGCTTTCAGTTTCAATTGCAAGGGCATAACCAAAGTATATAGGATACGGTGTTTGAAATCGTGGATTAGTGGAGTATTGAAAGTTATCAGTTGAGTGCTGAAAATTTGTCTACTGAGATTTTTGGTACTGATGTTTCAAATAAAAACATTGGCAATGTAGGATTATTTCCGGTTATACCGAAAACGAATGTCAACTTATTTCTTTTTAAATAAATCCTATGCATTATATCATTTTCTGATAGCACATATTCTTATAAGTAACTTTAGATTAGAATGTCCATATTTATATGTTTAACAGTTTATGAGAAAAGGTATTTTTTTTGTGAATTTTGAGATTTTGGCAAAATGCTTCAGCGAAGAAGCTGATATTTAATTTAATTTCGTTGCGGTGAAAAATCTTAACAAGAAAGTTTAACGTATTTGCAAATTGTGTTGACAAACCTATGCTTATATAATCCACTGAATATAACTCTTCAATTGAATTCTTTGAACAAAGGTGATAGAGTTTTTGGGGGGTCGTTGGGGTCTGATAAAAGGTACTTGTAACCTTGACTTGCATTCAGTTTTTATTAATATAAAACGGTTGTAAAAATGAAATGATCCAGCTCAAAACAGCCGTTTTTTTTACTTCATTAATTAAGTATTCAATACCGAACTTTATTCCAGAAATCCAGTATAAAAGGTAGAATTCATCAATTCTAAAGTCCAAAAATTTAAGACTACAAGTCCAGACACAGCTCAGGAACGAAAAAATAATATTATTCACAATTGAATACACAACAACAAAAACCCGTCTTAAAAAAATAATTATCAGAAATTTAAAGGAATAAAATTAAAAAAAATATGTGTCAATTAATACTAAATTAAAACATTTTTAACTTTTAATAAAAATGGAAAATTCAAAATCAACTCAAATAAAATTCAAAATTTTTCCTCGTTTATAAACAAATAAAAAACTTAAATAAAATAAATTCAGTATTTTCATACATATCTGTTAAATCGTTCTTTGTCTACCTTCAATGAACAATAAACTAGGCAAATATAACAATTATGTTTTATATTGGATGATACGTGTAGGACTAGACTAATTGGTAGTAAATTGTTCTTAGTTTTCATAATTGTTAAAAGTATTTTGAAACAGACCTGTAATTGATAACAACGAGTGACCTTGTAATGCCACCTTATTATTTCGACTTTTCCGTTTTTTGTTATCCTTGGGAGCTGCGAAATCCTCAACAATTGATAAGCGGCTGCTGATTTTTATTCAAACACTCGTATATAACGGTACGTTGGTAGCACCTTAGTGGCGCACTCTGGTTTGCTACTCATCCCCACTATCATTCCATTTTAAATACATTATCGTAGCTTCATGTGTGTGTGGCAGTATTGCTGAATGAACTGTGCAGTAGCCGTATTAATATAAATAAAGAGTAGTGATAAACAACAAATATCTACACATAAACGCTTTATTACTTACTTGCACCTTTTAGATTAACATTTAACATTCTTCTGCACCAAAATACATAAAAGCTTTTCTGGGCTCTTATAATTTGTAAAATAAACGTGATATCTATTGCCATCAATAAACTATGCACGAGAGACTTTCAAAATAGGAATTGTATACTTACAATATACAAATCTTTAAGCACACCTATGTTGGATAGGGTGCTTAGATGGCAGTATTACAGTATTTGGAACTCTTGCAGAAGGGGATCTAACAATCTATTTTGTTTTTCTTTCACATAAATTATTTATTATTCAAACCTGTAACTATATAACAACGCGCTGAAAAATTAAGTATGGGACAGCAATGAATTTCTACGATATATACGCATTAATAATAACAAATTGAACAGAAAATATGCTCAAAATACTAATCTTGTGGGGATTTCATATACGATGGTACTTCACACCATGCCACACAAAGCAGTAGAACACTGTTTTTTGAAGATGTCTTACACTATTGCGAGTAGTCCTTGTGACCAGCTTTAGTTGTGCATGTTTAGATTTAAAACAGAGTAGCAATTAGTGTAAATGATGAATAAAATTTACCCCATATTTTTGAACTCTCGAGTATTTACTACTAACTACTAACTCTAGTAGTTTTATACGGCCTAATTTTCGAAGTGCGTATATGAAGTCAAATTGAAAAAAATATACCGCAGTTGTTTAAAGTGTACAATGCTTAAAATACATACATAATCCGTCCTCTTCTACCTTGAAAGGTGTAGAGTGCATTGCAGAAAACCTACCATGCAGCACGATCTTGTGCCATCCGCTTTGCTGCCACAAAAATAAAAAAAAATATATAGGAATTAAATTTTGGATTTACAAACATATTTACAAAGGTACTTAATTTATATATTTAACTACTTTGGATTTAGGCCGGTTTAAAATATTCATTTTATTGGTACTTTTCTTTATATATTTTTTTTAAATTTAACATTCTGAATGAATGGTTTAAATTATAATTCAATAATGACAAAAATAGATTAAGTTTTGTATCCTTCCTCTCTCGGAGGTCCATGCAAGCAGCCCGGCCAGACTTCAGTGCAGATGGACTGGGTGACAAAAAGATACTCTTAAGGGAGTTAAAAAAATTATTTATATATGTGAAGAGCGCCATGTGATTTTGAAACAAATCAATCAGTAAGTGCGTGAACCAATGCAACACGAAATCCGAGGTGTAATGAAACAAATAAATAAGGCTGCACACCGCACACAAAAGTGAATGAAAGCCAAGTTCAAAAACAAACATATACTTATTACTAATTTAGATACTACAATTGCAGGTAAGTGACGATCCCAATAATAAATTTACAATTAACACTCCGTTACTCGCGCCTTATCTGAGAGACACACTTTTAAGTCAAAAGCGAGCGTCTAAAGTCACGATCTTTTACATCCTCCTATCTTCCTGCCTAAGGCATCTCTACCGCTCAGTATCATTCAGCGATTGAAAGAGCAAACGTGGTTGGAAATGTAATTAAGCGAATCTGTGAGATAGCAGCGCGACTAAAATGTAAGTGTTGTTAATTCTTATATACATTTATTAAACTATCCTGCCATGTTGTTATTTTGTCATAATATGACCTCTAATACAAACAAATTGTTAGCATTTGTTTTCCAAGAAAAAACAAATACACGAACTCTTAGAGATACATAAGCAAGTACCCGTTGAGGTATTTTGAACATGTGATATTTCTGCATCGTTATTCCATTTCATAGTTAATAACAACTATTGTAGAGCAAATTTATCAAAAAAATAATATACCCAGTATAATTAGTTTTTGCAGTTTCAGCATGTCATCAAAAAAATTGTTTGACCTAACAAATGAGAAAGAACATAGAAAGAAATACACAAGCTTTTGTATGATGATGAGAATGAAGAAACGAGGGGAGATCTTCATAACACACAACCTTCTAGCACACATTTAGAAGTACTGCAGAGTGAAGAGATTATGAAATACAGATACTGAGAGAGTGAGAAGAAAAGAATGAAGCTTCTAATACAGAACAAGCGACATTGATTCGTCTGAAAGCGAAAATGAAGAGTACGAGGAGAATTTTGTAGAGAGCTATCAGAAAAGAAAGGAAATAAAATAGTAGAATCTATTTCTTGGAGAAAAACTCCATATATCCTCTAACAGAAAATAAGCAATAACTGGTTAGAGAACTTCCTGGAGTGAAGGGGCGTTGCAAAAATTACGACGAGTATTTTGAAACCGGGAATTGCTTATTTGACAATAAAATACTTGAAATGTTAGTGGCTGTTATACAAATCAATATTATTCACAATGCTAAACATCGCTACAATAGAGCTAGGGATGCTCTACTCACTGATATTGCTGAAATTAAGGCATTTAATGGGCTTTTTGTATAGAGCAGGAAACATACAAAGCTGGACGATTAAATTTAGAAGATTGTGGGGAAACAGATGGCCTGGGTATAGAAATATTTAGGCTAAACCATGGAGTTTGAAAAGATTTCAGGTTCCTTTTTCAATCTCTACGGTTTGATGATAGAGACAGTGCGAGTAGAAAGAAAAAAAGTGGATCGTTTAGCGCCTGTAAGGGATCTGTTTGAGATTTTTTTAAAAAACTGCCAAAATTGTTATTCTGTCGGCGAAAATGTTACAGCTTGATGAGAAACTAGAAGCTTTTAGAGGGAGATGTTCATTTATTTCAGTACATCTCCCCCCGAAGCCTGCAAAATACGGTATAAAATGTTTTGCCCTGGTCGACTCAAAGTGTTTTATTACAAGTAATTTAGAAATTTATGCCGGTAAACAACCTGAAGGACCTTTCTCTTTAAGTAATAAAAGTTTGGACGTTATCAATCGTATGGTTAAATCAATACATAATACTGGCCGTAATGTTGTTACAGACAACTGGATTAGCGATGTATCTTTACTGAGATCCTTGGCAAAAGAACACAAGCTTTCCTTCGTAGGAACTCTACGCAAGAATAAATGGCAAATACCTCAGGAGTTGAAAAACATCAAACAAGGGGAGATATGTTCCAGCATTTTTGCTTTCCGAAAAGAAGGAAGATTGGTTTCTTATGTTCCTCGAAATAAAAGCAGCAAGAAATACGTAATTTTAATTTCAAGGATGCACATGGACGATGCAATCGATGGAGACACCGGTGACAAGAAGAAACCAGAAATCATAACTTATTACAATGAACATAAAGTAGGAGTTGATATGGTCGACAAGATGTGTCCTGCTCATAGTGTTGCAAGAAATACCTGACGATGGTCAGTGGTTATATTCTTTTCCATAATGAATTTTTCCAGAATAAATTCTCAGGTTATATTTTTGGGAAACTAGAATGAACCTGTGCCTCGAAGAAAATTCCTTCAACGTTTGGGTAAAGAACTTATTCAGGAACATCTTGTACATAAATCCAAAATACAATGTCTACCAAAATCAATCACGTTTCGATTGAATGAACTTCTAACAAAATATTATCGTATCGATCAAAATGAAGTTAACAACAATAACGTTGCAAGGAATGGCAATATGAGTGCGTCACGTTAACGCTGTAAACCTTGCAAAGAAAATAAGTTAACACGTCTAGCGCAGTACACCTGTAAATTTTGTGGCTATTACCTTTGTCTTCAGCATTCAGACTTCATATGTCCCGAGGAATGCAGACAAGATAACCCAACTAGCGATGAGGAAAATAATGATTATACTATTCTTCTTTGGATCTGCATTTATACCTTGTTTTTTAGTTTAACTATGTTCATAAAAATTATAATTAGAACACCTTTCGGTTCAAATCGGTGTTGTTAATTTGTTCCTATCTTTCTGTTATTTATTTTCATTATGACACTTTGTTAAGTGTACTTAACTTACATAATTTTATGTAAGTTAAGTATACTTAGTTAAGTGCTACTTGAAATATTGCTGAAAAACTGAATACGGTTCACGTATCTGCCAGATACCTCACGATTATTTTTGTCCCAAATGAGAGCGCGAGTAACGGAGTGTTTGAAACAATTTAATTAGAAAAATACATTAACTCATTCAAAAGAAAACATGAAGAGTAATATTTTAGTGTTACTCACGTTTGGTAGATATTATATGCAAAGTAAATATGTTCCAGGTATATATGTATGTGTAAATGCTTTTTTTGTTTGATAATACAGATAGGTGCATACAAGCCGGTTCAAAAGTAAAAAGACTACTTCATTAGATTAAAGTCGATGTTTCCGTAGGCTGGTGGCCTCGTAGAAGGATATGGCCTCCCAAAATAGGAGGATTCCCTCGTAAACGAGTCCTAAGAGGTAAAGGTCCAAGGGAAATGTGGTTGCAGCCCCGTGATGATCCCAGATGCACGTGCTCTCGTTCCTCCACTTCCATATATCAGCGTCCTGACACTGACGTGTACTTCTCTTGCGAAGAATACCTTTCTTCGAATGTTGTTACCTCAACATCTAGGTGGATTTAGCATCTAGGAGGTGGCGGTGTGATTATAAATCCGGAGTTAGCAGTGCGGTTGATCGACCAAAGATGACGATAAACCACAGATCAACTGCTTCTGTGTACTAGATTACTAATACCGATAAAATCCGTGAATATATTTTACTTTCAAAGGCAGTAAATTCTCAACACAATATCTAAGTATACCAATCACTGATCCTACCTCTGCGCTAGTTGGAATACTTCTCCCTTCGTCCTCTCCCAACAACAACGTCGTCTCTTGCACACCCAAAAAAAACACAACCCGCAAAAAGGCGAACAGGTGAGTTCGCATACAATATGCTGCATGACCTTAAATCTAATACATTTTATATTTTCAGAAAAATATCACAAAGAGACATACACTGAGGCCTATAGAAACATTAATAACTGAAATAAATTAAATGAATTAGGGAATATTTAAACAGGTAAAATGATAAGAAAGAAAGAAATTTTTGATATGTAATTACAGAAATTATTACACTTTGTTAGAAAAAATAACAGCGATACGTGTATAAACAATTCAAAGGACTACAACTTATGCACATATTTAAAACTGTCTCTTAAGTGCATGACCTTTTTGCGCAGAAAAACGAGGAACTTTATTAAGGCAGTTGAACTTGTTAGCAAACTTGAAACTGTTGTGGTCTTGGAGAGAAAAAAGGGTGTAAATATAATCCAACCGCAAGAAACACTTCAGTTACGAGGTTAGTTTTATAAGAGTTTACCGAAGTTTTGTGTCAATGGTAAATTTGCATGTGTATTTTACAATATTTGTGTGTTTCAGAACAAATTAATTTTTTTTTCTGTCCAGCTCCATGGTAAGTATACAAACTATACGAGCTGTTGATATCGAATGATCGCGCTTCATATTCGCAATTATATGTGCCAGATGCTCCTTTTCGATTCGAGCTGATCATCTTCATTCCGCGACGGCGAACAGCTGAGCACTTGCGTTAATGGTAGTGGCATTGTGTGACGCATTAATGAGCACATAAAGGAACCGAGATAAATTACGATTCGACATCGAGAGCTGCTGTAGCGGTTATTGTCTGAATAGCGAAGTGAGTGGACGTACGGATAGATAGATCGGTAAGTGAAAGGATTGATGAATGGTTGACCGACTAGAATAACGTGAGCGTAGTTTGCGTTTGGTCGCCGCGAGAGACGCAGAACGTTCTGTGTTAATAAGGGAAACATTACTTACCCAAGAGCTCTTGATGTTGATGAATATGTCTTGATTCGCCTGCCTCTATCCTGCGAAGCAAAATAAAATAATTCAGCTCATTAGGTTCGTGAGCGCGGAAAACAAGCTAAATGATGTTTTAATTATAATTCGCTCAGAAAACGTCGGATTGTGGTTAAAACAATCTTCTGCTGTCTGTGAACAGCCTGCCATTAATTATTTTACATTACTGCTGGTCAGTTTTCTTGCAAAAAAAATGAGTGCATTAGTAACTAAGTGTACGCAGTAAATAATGTTTTTTTTAACAATTTCATAAAATACTTATAGTAACTTATTTAAAATAATATTAATATATTCCTTTAGTAACATTGATAAAAAATAGTTTTCACTAGATCTCCAAACTTATCATTTATTCGTACTCTGAATAATATAATAATTTAGATTGTTAATAGACTAAGCTTTAAGGGAAATATGTTATATACATATTGGTAATTTAACAGATAATAAATTTAAGCTCTTAAAATGTGTTTAAGGATGAAGCAACTTATACATATATAGCAAATTATAAAAACAAAACCTTAAACTGACGTCTCAGTTAACACTGCGTAGGCTTTCACGGCCGGTGTAACTATAACTAACAGCTTCTTGCGGGTTTCGCCGTGTGTCAAAACTTTTGCTCGACGTTTTCGCTGTTCATACTGACAGCTTCTTCAGGATAACTGAACTGATTTCTCCATGGTCGGACATTCTTCTTATTACGCCCCTGGTGCATCCAACCGTGTAGTTTCCGCTCCATTGACCGTGAGGTTTCGTAGTAGGCTCTTCCAGTGTTGCTAAGGTGGTACCCCTTCTTCCTCTGTTAACGGTTTTTAGAAATAGAGAAGAATAAAACCGTTAACAGAGAAGAAGGGTACCACCTTAGCAACACGTGGAAGAGCCTACTACGAACCGTCACGGTCAATGGAGCGGAAACTACACGGTTGGATGCACCAGGGGCGTATATAAGAAGAATGTCCGACCATGGAGAATCAGTTCAGTTATCCTGAAGAAGCTGTCAGTATGAACAGCGAAACGTCGAGCAAAAGTTTTGACACACGGCGAAACCCGCAAGAAGCTGTTAGTGACGTCTCAGTTTATATAATAAAAAAATTAGTGAAATATTATATATAAAAGATAGGTAATAAATATGCTATAATTAAATCTGCTTTTATTTGTTAACGGCAGCAATCGAGTTAGAGCAGATAACTGATCACGACGACTAATCGGTTAAAACGGTTAACCTGTAACGGCGGCGTAGTGGGCACAGAGTTTAATGGGTAATGGCGGTTAACCGGTTATAAAATCTATTCTGTTGCATAGCAGCAGCAACTTCATTTGTGAGTGAGACGTTATATAGATCATCAGTACTACCTTGTATAAAATATCCTACTTATGCGTAATTCATTAAAAATAATTCAAAATACATTTATTTATATAATTATTTAGGAAAACTCCATAGACACATATAGTTTTTGTCTCAATACCTATAATTAGGTAAGTCATAATTGGAATTAGTAAAATAAGTATTTCATAATTGTTTCTTTATTTGATACAAGATTAATTATCAGACTGAGGTATTGCATAATCCCCCTGATGAAGGCGTTTTAGTCGAAACTAGTCGCTGCTAAATTTCGTAGTTAGTAAATAAACAATCAGCAATTACTTTACTAATTCCAGCTACATATAATTTCATAGTTTATTACAAGTAGAAAATTCTAAATAGTATATTACAATGTACTACCATACATACAAAGCATTTCAATTGAAACGAATGACCTCAAATAACTCCTTACCTGTAGCGATTTATATAAGATTTCACAACCTGTCAGTTGTCATATCAAGGATGACAACATTAACAAATCAAATCAGATATTTTTGACTTTGTAAATATAAGCAGAAAGCAAATATTTAGACTGCGCGAACATTTTTAACAACCGTATCACTTATACAGTGCGCTCGGAATTGATACTTCTCTGGTGTAGCAACAGAGTTTTTAAATAGCGTCAATTTGATAATTGTTGCTGTCACTAGCATGGGTTTTGTTTTGTCATCGGGTGACTATACTTGCGCCTTGCATACGGTATATACTGTAAGTTAGATATACTAATACATTTATTACTATCGTTAATTCCACAACCTTATAATCAGAAAATTCTGTTTATTTCTATTTTTAATTGATATTCCTTTTTTTCTTAAATAGTTTAAGTGTTTTTTTTTAATCTAATTTTAAGCAATAGTATTCTGATTATGGGAAATTACGTAATAAGAAGCTTTCGAAGTAAATCATTTAAAAAAAGTCTTTTTTTTTAATTTTGAATTGTGTAGCGTTTTGACAGTAGACAAAGAATTTTAGAACTGCCTCATTCAACTAATCTGTTCGCCATTTTATCGCAAATTAAAAAATGGTGGAAATATGTTGCCTTCCAATAATGCTCCATGTTAAATTACCATTTTCGAAAAATTCATAAGGAGTATGTTACAAAAATAGTTAAATTTACTACCTGCAATTAATACACTGAAATATGCAGGTGCCCCATATTATAGATATTATTCAAACTTTGAGAGCGTTTAATTTAATAACTCAAAATACAAAAAATATTTAACCAAATTTGGTTTTCTTCAGACTGTTAAATTATCATTATGTAATGCGCGCCTATTTTTAAATTTTGATTTTCAATTTCGAACTACCCTAACAATGAAATTGCTCATAGCACATGCTATTGTATGCTGCATCGGCATTTCTGTAGATAGCAGTTATTCCTTACACCTTTCCTTCCAATGAGAAACCGGATATTTATATAGAATATATAAATATCCGGTATTGTTTATTTTTTATTGCTTTAAAGGTAATAAAAGTTAAGATACTGAACCGAAATTGAATTTAGCAGTTTATTCAACCTTCTCCAATTTTCTATATTCAATAAAAATAAAAACTGTTGTAAAGAAAATTTGTACACACCTCTAATAACTAATGAATAAGCAAATACATATGTAGATTGGATTGGCTGGACGGTGGATATTAGTGCTAACAGCTAGAACTTACTTTTTGCAAAATGTATTGTAACATATAACAAATAACATGTTAACCAACGCAGCCTGCAACATCAGCTGAATATCCTTGTCAATAAAATATGCATTTCAGCCGTAAATATTTCAAATATATCCTTACATTTTCACGAGAAAACAAAACACAGCGAAAAAGCAGTGGTAAACGTATTGTACAATTTACGCGCAAATTTGTTGTCAGTATTAAAATGATTGATGCCTTGTTTCGAGTACACACCGAAATGCTAAAAATAGGGGTGATAAATATATTTCCGAATTCACATCACTTTTTGTAAACACTGTTGCATCATTAATGAAAGGATACTTTTCCCATAAATAATACACGTATCCATAAAATATCGCGCCAAACGTACCGTAAAAATGTACGCCAAAATGGAAACAGTGATGGAATTTGCTACCCGTAAAACACACGGCCACCAGGTCGTTTCTGCGACATTAGATACCATTTTGCGGACAAAAATCAGTTATGAACATAGCAATTGGAGCTGAAGGTCTACCGAATGGCATTGCAGGAATTTGCACCCGGTATGCAGCTATTGTGTCGTATGAAAGCGCGGATATAGAATTGGGAAAGCAGCAACAATGAAGGCGGTCGATCCTAATAAATACTTTGAATTGCCCAGCAGTTGCTGCAATATACGGCGTACGTAAAATGCAATTTCGTGTGGATTTAAATTGCAAGTGTAACGTAGCGTTTCCTGATTGGAAAGATTGTAATACAGCAAACGTAATGATTTTTTTTTGTGAAAATTATTATTGGACAGAGTGTTAACCTAGTGAATCGAACAATAAGTCTGTCCTCAGAAACGTAACATCTGAAACCTTTGCGAATCTAGTTAAATCTGTTTATAATATAATGAATGAGAGTATTAAGTTATTAAAATCCAAATATTTGCTAAGATTTTACTAATGTAGTCAATTTACACCTACAATTTTGTTTCAATCGAAACTTGTTAATATAGGTTGACTTTTAAGCCGCTAAAATTGCGCTGCAGCGCTTAATAAATTGGTTTGTTATTAACAATCATAGGGAAATTATTAAGTTAGAATAGGAACATTTCAATTCTTATAGAATCCATATAGTACTTGGAATAGTACTGGTAGCCTTGTGTAGTAACTTTTAGGTGGAGCACGGGGTTGGGATAATTTGTAATTATTTAGTTTTTCATAAATAAAATATGCTATTAATGGTTTCCTGAATCTAGTTTATTGGAATTTTTATTTGTAACATTTAATACTAAAACTTTTTTTCTGCCTTGTTGAAAACTTTTATTTGCTTATTTACCACCATCCATAGCTATCTTAAAATAGTGTAGTGTAGAACTGTTTAAATAATATATCAAGTGTGTTACATCGTCAATAAACTACTCCCTACTTAGGAGTAGTTTATTGACTTTTTAATAATGTAAAAATATATAGGGTGTTATACAAGAAAACACAAGTCTTGACAATATATCAAAAAATATGAGTTTTAAAAAACAACAAATTATAGCATAGAATTCTAAATCAAAAAGCATCTTCTCAAGTTCTTATATAAATCAAACATTTTCACAAATAATAATAATAATAATAATAATAATAATAATAATAATCTTTATTGTCCAACGGTGAACACCAATTACAGGACAATATAATTACATTACAATGGATGCAGTACAAATAATAATAATAATAAGTTGAAAATAAAGAAATGAAACCTAAATTCTTAAATACATTCAATGTAACATAAGTTGCATACTAGAAATTGGTTGTAATAAACACACATCAATACGTTGCATACAAATATAAACAAAGACATAACCTATAAAATCCCAAGAAGCCAAAATAAGTGCACAATACAATTACTTTTTACCACATCTAAGTAACCGACATGTTGTACATAAAAAGAATCAACATTCTGAAACAAAAATACAGAAATAGAAAACTTATTATGTATATAAAAGTTAATAGCATTAGCAGGAAACTAAAGGTACGCTTAATTGATATCACCACCAGAGTACAGTTTATTGAAATTGTTTACCATGTGGAACACTGGGGACTTCACTAACACATTAGTTCTAGCCCTTGGAGCTCTAAGCACATCACACGATCGCGTATTTTGTGTTGGAACATGGAAATTAATCAGGCAAGCAAAGAAGGTGAGTCTACAGCATTCGTTAACAACATTATTAAAAAACTTGGCACTGTATTATCTCGTCTATCTGACAGTGACTGGAAATCATGCTGTATTAGCAGCGGCCATCGTCTGGTCCACGTCTGGATAGGTTCCCGAGACCTGAATGATAAATATTTCAAAAATCGTTTCTGTATTTTCTCAATGGCTAATATTTGGTAGGTGTAGTAAGGATAAACAAATATAGGACAAATAAAAAAGTTACAAGTTTTTTTTTTAAGAATTACATATACGAAAACGCTCTGCATCTCTTATATTAAGGAAGATATAAAAATATGGACTTCATCAATCGATTTCTCTCTAAAATCCATCATTCCTTTAAAAATATGAGGTCCCTATTAAAAATATCGAAGTTGGCTCACTCTGTATAATAACTCAATTGCGATATTGATATACCCATCTCAGCAAACGACCGTTAAACAATGAGTACAAAAGGGGTCAATATTTTTGCTCTTATGACTTATTGAAGATTATCCTTCATCTTGCTGTTGATTGTTTACATTTGATTATTATACAAATCCGTAACATTCTGCGATTCTTATGTTAATCTGCTTATATCGTATTATGTATACATAAAGCTTTGAATGAATAGATTATATTGTGTTATATTCAGGTGACGCTATTTGAATGGCTCAATTTGTATTCATTTTTCGAAATATCATAATGCCTAATATTTTCATTCGCAAAAACATGCACATAGCACGTTAAAGGCACATCATTATGGCACTAATTTAGCTACCGACCCACCAAATCATAATATCATATTCGCAACCCCACCGTGCGAAAATCACTGGACGTCTGTTGCCAGATTCTTATAATTTACGACCCCTTCTGGTTCGTCTGCCAAGTTTAAAACGAGTAATGGTGGCCAATTCCTCGGTGAATATATTCCGGTTCGCGCACGAACCGTTGCACAAAAAACTATCTTCAACTGCAATGGCAACTTGTACTCGTTATTAGGTACTTCTTAACCGTTAAGCTCTCGTCTCCCGTAGGAACTTTAGATAGCTAATATATTCAATATAGAGACGTATTATTGATTCATGAAGTTTCGAAAAATTCTTTTTGACGTAATTAGGCGTGTTATTTATCAAAGATAAAAATCGCTATTTATAGTATTCCATATATAAGATTGTGTTGATCATTACGTAATAAAATTACTGAATTCCGAATTTTAGAAAAAAACATTATTTATGTAAAATTCAAAAGAATTTCAACAAATTAAAGCCTTACACGTTTATCTTGGAATCAAGAAATCTGCTCACCTAAGAATGGTTACCAACTGTAAGTAAACTTGTTATCCCCCGAAACAAAATACTTTTTCCATCTTTCACCAACACTGCACAGAGAGACTTCCATGTGGTAAATACTTACACGGCGAAGTACAAACGATTTTGTAGAAATGAGTATCACAAACATGCGGACTTTAACGTACATCACTTGATACTAATCGTTGTTGGGAAAGTCACAGCAGTTTATAGGATCAATATTTTTATAAATAGTAACGCACTGTGATGGCACAATCTCACCTAATTTTTAATTGTTAATTTAAAATTTGAATACGTTTAGAAGTACGAAAAATGGTACAATATTGCTACTGCGGTTGTGTATGACGCTAGCTCCAAAGCGAACCTATTCGGTTGTGAACTCACCTCAGCAACTCCTTATTGATAGTCTACACACGTCGTTGCAGTAATACTTTTAAATTAAAATTCCATATCACAAGTAGCTGTCAACAACAAAACTAAAAAACACTTTAAAATAACTGCTAGACTGCTAGATTTTTTTTATAATATATGATTTAATTAGAGCCAATAGAGTACGTTGCAATAGAGAATGGCACATGTCGTCACCAAAACCTACGCCTTAATTACGCCCCGCTGCCAGCTACTACTGTCTGTTTCCTAGCAACGAGGCATCGTTTACCAATATTCGTTCATTACGTATGTGACGTCATGTGTCATTCTCTATTGCAACGGACTCTACTGTTTTACTACCGCTGATGTTGTAGATGGGTGCCGCTTATTTATTAAATATTAAATTAAATATTAAGGCAACCCAAACTTGACGAAAAATACCAACTTGCTTTGATGACTAAATCTATGGGAATATTGGTATAATGTATTTTTATCTACCTCTCACATCTGTTATTGAAAAGAATATCAAATAAAAATATTTCCTCTATTTTTAAATTTCTAGATAATAAAAATAACCCCATTTGAGTAAATATCAGCAAGAAGCAATACAAAAGCAAGTATAAAACTAATATTTTGGTTTTGTAGCAATAATTTATTGTTTGCACTCTTCCAAACATTTACCATGTATCTACAACTTCTTAAGTGTAAAACACTGTTGTAGCGGTGGTTTGATGACATTCTAAACAATTGTCCCATTAAATTACTAAGCAAATATTCTTATGCAGCTTAATATAACAATATTTGTAATTTCTGCTCTACTTTCTTTGTAATGGTTTACCTAGTGTTATGGTATGCATCGTTTTTAAAATACATCAATCAGTTTGTATTAATATAGTCATAGTAAAAAAAATATGTAGGATAGGTAGAAGTGTGTTGATCACGTCTAATTTGCAAGCCGCCAAATATCAGTCACAGAAACTCCAGTTCAAACAGTAAATTTCTAGCATAGAACGAATTAATCTGGCAGAGCGACTATCGGCCTTAGGTTATTAAAACTTAGATCCTACGAGTTTGCATATTGTAGTTTCTAACTGCAGTGAAGGCATTCATCAAAACTTTCCCGTGCACTAGTACTCGTATTTGTAATGGTTGGTAGTTTGGTTGACACGATGATGTGAATGTTGTCGAGTATTACACGGGTAAGTACGCACGTCGCTCATAAACGATGTCTTACAGATCCTTTCGCATTTTACCTAATAATATGTGCATAGATTTTACTTTAAATATTTATTTTCAAATATAGGTGTGCAGTGGACAGTTAAAATAAATAGCCAGCTAAGCAAATGCACTAGAAATTGAATTTTACAGCATTTCTTCAGGGCTATAGATTGCGGTCTCAAAATGATAAGAAACTGTGAAAGCACAAAATGAACACCTGTTTACCGTTAAATGCCAGAAATTCAACTAGTATGTTAGGTTATTGCAGCGAAATATAGATATTGAACTGGTTACAAAAAACAAATGTTATCGCTTGATATTATTATTTGAACAGTTTAGAGATGTTGTATTTGCGGAGAAAAGTGATAGTTGTAATAGCTTAAAACACATTTGCCTAAGCTAAGCACTTGTCGATGCTTAATGCATGCGTTACAAACAACTTAGTGCTAACATTAGTGTAAAAGTGGTATAGTACCAAAGTTTAATGACCTATATATTTAAATGAAGCCGTTTGCATAAAGGGATAAAAGGGAACGGTAGTAGACCGAAACCTTGCGAATTTCAAGCGTGCTTAAATGTGATCTTCTACATCAACTGATACTTGGCTTCGCAACTGCTTCTTTAAAGGTGCTGCATTTTCAGATAACAATACAATAGAATAGTTGTAGAAAATTAACATCGACGATAAATTAGAGTCCTTGCTGTTTAATTATAAAGCTATATACGACACGACAGGGGTGATAAAAGCTTTAAATCCAAAACAATGAAAGAGAATGAATTTAAAGATTTAGCTGCAAAACCTTAGACGAGTAAGTTCCGCTAGATTAGTTGAAAGCAATTACTTGCAGTAAATATTTATTCCAGTGGACATCGTTGAAAGTAGATACTGCTTGTTGTGTTAGAAATGTACAAAAGAAAAAATGAAAATTCGCCAGGAAAATTAGGTGGTCACGTTGTAGATAGAACTGCGGCATCTCCTGAAAACTATCTTTTCTAGACCGAGTTATATTATTAAGAACTAAGTCAAATAAATCAACTAAAATTTTATTTTATAATTTTTTTAAACTGGTATTTCTGGAGTGGTTGCCTAATTTTAGCCTAGTTCACAGATAAAACACATCGATGTAATACAGAGATAATACTTATTGAGACCGGATACCACAATACTGACAGGTGAAACCGTATTTTGGTGCCATCTAGCGGATTTAAATAAGCTAGATTTCTGGACCGGTAAATTTCGAATTTTTAAATATATAGTGTTTATCCCGATGCGATGGTGTTATGGTATTCTAACCATAATTGTAACGTGCACAAGGTTAACGTAAATGTTTAACCCTCCGTACGTAAGGTGAATTTTATAGCCACGGACCGTATAACCTGGGTCATTAATGTTTTTCTCAAGAAAACCACCTTCAAAAAATCTGAAAATTTTTTAGAATACTCATCTATCATCTACTATTCGGATATAAAATAGTTATATCCCAATAGTTTTTTTGGTGATTCACAATAAACAAATAACAAAAACAACGGAAAAAACCGATATTAACGGGAAAACATCATATCTCAATGAAAATTTTATCTAAAGAACAATTATCAACGAGGTTTTACAGCTAAATATACCTACTTTTAGGAAAAAAATACGGTATATCTAAGTTTTATTTTAAAATAGTATAATTATTTTAACTATCGATAATGTTTTTTTCTTTGAGTAATAATAAATATAAAAAATAGTACTTTTAGTGTTATTGTCGTTTTATCTGATATTTTTTTTTCATAAAAGAACGAAGACTGGCTGATTGGAATGTGCAGAATGTGTCATCACATTACATGATTTACATGGTATTCAGAAACGGAAATGTCCGACCGGAAACTTTCATCGCTCCAACTATCGGATTTGAAGAAACTAATTGGACGTTTGGTATTTAAGTGGCCCCGGTAGGACACAATGCAATAGAACCAGCAATGTAAGAGAAACTTTAATTAATTACTATTGAGTATAATATCAACCCCATCTGAGGAGATACTACCTATCAGTATTGGTGGGCGAATCAAAATAAAAAAAAATAATACGATAACGTCAAAGGGATCCTTAATCGATACGGCAGGAAAAATTGGAACCTTTTCTTAGCAATTGCGATTCTTTCTCGCAAACGATTCCAGATCGTGTTTGTGGTTACGGATTCTATTTAGTCGATTAGGAAACCGCATTGTTAAGCGACACACCAGATTCTTTTTTTCTATTACACATACAATTTCCCTATGTGTAACGTTAAAAAACAAAATGTCAATGCGAGTAGGCAACCAGATATACCAAATACCAGTTATTATTTTGTTTTAACGATTAATTTGAAGTATGACACATCCTGAAATTTTACTATTATTGTAATATTTTTTATTATTTATTTCATTATTAATTAATGTCTTTCTAACGACTAAGAAAAACTATGTAGGTATTAAACCAGTTTATTCTCCTAAAATTTAATTAAATGGTTGAATCAACAAACAAAAACTAGTACGGTGACTATCACTAGTAGAAGCTTATTAGAACATGGAAAGTGTAAGAATGTTGTCGACATAACCAAGAAATTATGTTATGTTTACAAGATTGAAATTTTAGTCAACCTGGATGAAATAGTTAATCGTTACAAGCAATATACTATTAGGAGACTTCGTATAAACCATTTAACAATTGCAATGATGAGGAATTTGTTAAGACATTGAGATTATCAAAGCAGTATTCAGTGGTTACTAAAAAGAATTGGAAATAAATTGCAGTGTATAGAAGTAAAAGGAAAAAGCCTGTCTTTTAACACGCTGAATGGTATTAACTCCTGCCTACCATGTTTTTATATGAATTTATTACTTTTAAAATTATTCTGCTACTTTAAATTCATTTTTTCTATAATTTGTAAATCGCAATCTTATAAAATAGGAGTTATTACAGTTTAGCTTTCGGGGTATTAAAGAATATCATAATTTTTTAATTTACACAATTTATTATATTTTTTTTAAGAAAATATACATAAAATCACACATTATTATTTAATAAATATTGAAAATAATCAACAATTGTTCTTCTAACAGTATCGTGATCCATACTAGAAAATTATAGCACTGTTTTTAGAATCACTTTGAGCACATTTATTACCTATTTGATCATTGCCTGGTAAATTATCTCGATTGTTGTAGGCAATATTATGCAAGATTACAGCCTCAAGAATAATTCTTAGCGCTAGTGGTATGCTACAGCTCATTCCAATAGGAAACATTGAAATGAAGCTTTTCCAAATTCCTAAAGTACACTCAATAACATTCTTGAAGCGAATTTATACATCGTTGTTCTGCTTGATTTTGCCAAAAAAAAAAAAAATAATAAAGTACTCATGGAATTTCCTTAAAATCTCATGTGTAGCTCCGAACCATAGTACTACTAACTCTTCAAAGCAGTTCTGCATCATAGCTTCAACAATCTAATATGTGTGCAGTCTATTGCATCTACAACATGAGGAAATCTTACTGTCTCTCTAAATAGAATAACTGTTTTGCAATTTTTCTCCTTCGGTATCTGGAAACTGAATAACATCGTAATGCAAATCAATAATAAAGACATCTGTAACAAGGTAAATAGCTTTGCAAGTTGCTGATTTGTGCACACCAAAATATCCAATAGCTATAAAAAACTTTCGCTAAAATAAAACCGCATACAGCATGATCTCTGAAAGAAAAGATCGTGTAAGTAATCTATTAAAACTGTTACTTTTACTAGTAACCTTCCTGTTAAACACTGCAATGTATTTTCAATTCTTTTTAGTAACCACGGAAAACTGCTTTGATAATTCTGTCTACAAATCCCTTATCATCACAATTCTTGCAATGGTTTATACGAAGCTTCCTAATCGTTTATTGTTTGCCACGCTTAACTGTTTCAATTAAATTGACTAAAACTTCTTCCACGAACTCCTCAAATTCCTCCAATACGTGCTTACTTCTCGTTCATAAATAATTTCAAACTTGCAAACATACATATTTTTTTGAGTGATCGACAACATTCGTACATTTTCCATGTCCTATTAGGTTACACATAGGGACATTGCATGTGCAATAGAAAAAAAGAGAATCCGGGATAGTCGCTTGTAATATATATATAGTAATATTTTCGGAGAAAATTCTCAGAAGATTACGCAGAATCTAAATTCACCAAAATATAGAGGATATTGCATTTCAAATTTTAAATTCGGCAATATTTCCAGTAAAACCTGAAGTCATCAAAAATTGTAACCTCCGTTAAACAATTGAAAAGTTACAGTAGATTTACATTTAAAATTTTATCAAACAATATGCAGAAATAAAAAAAGTTATAGGCAGGGACTTAGGGTATAAGTGTATGTACTTCTATAACTCTCCGGAGGTTTACAGCAAGGATGAATATTATCTATACCGTACAGCGGTATAATATTCGGAAATTCCAAAAATTCATACATATGTGTACGAATAGTACTAACAAACATTCGTAAACGAAAAACCATAAACGAAATTGAATTCGCAACATTTTCATAACCATTAAGCCAGAAATTTTTACGTATAAATCGACATTCCAAACTCCAAATGAGTAACATGAAATAAGTGATCGTGTGAGTGTGAAAAATAATGTATGTAAGATAAATGAGTATGAAAAATAACACGCTACATAGTAAATGTAATGAACATCCTACGTACTCATAACCTCATAACCTATTGCCTAAGCTCAGCAGGAAACAAATACATACATCACAAGAGAACCTACATTCTGCAGAAACTAGGAATATGAGAAGACAGTAGTATGAATTGTATTTACAGTAATGCAGATGCAGAATATAAGAAAATAACCATATGTATACGTGTGTTACGTTTATATCTTAGTTTCAGATATTCAAATGTGCCGAAACTATTTTTATCGCAGGAGCATAAGCAAATATGGTAGCCTGTAAGAAATACCTAATACATGTCTACCAACATATTTATGTATGCACTCGAAAGCATGGTGTTGCTAGTAGCAACGGCACGTCTCCACTAACAAGGGAGAATTCGTATACTATACATCATATTTCACTTACAAGGTCAGCAGAAACGAAAGTAAAGGTGCAATATAATAACATGGAGCTGTAGGTGTAAAGAACACCTACTTTTAATGACTTCTAATCTTTTAAAGGTTATCGACTAGAAGTTATAAATACATTTACGAAAATTAATGGAAGGTGGCACGCATAGTTATAGCTTTAAGTCTACTGAATTAATAGTTTTTACCATAAAAATCGATGATCTATTTCTAAACCAACTATCAATCTATCAGTATAACCGATATTTAATCCTTATAAACAAACATGTACGTATAAATATATACTTTCTATTAAGTTATATCTATCTTTAATACCTAATAGAACATAATGAAAAGGCTACCTATCTACACACCAAAGGAATATCAAAATTTTTCTTCACAGAAGCAGAAAGGAAAATTTGGCCCAGTCCATTTCTGGAGAGTACCTATATGCTTTGAATTCTTTCCGTTGGATCCAGTCTGGTCTAAAGCCATGCTACAGACATGCTAGTTATAAATATACTGAAACATAAAATATGTGCACTGCTTAACAGTCTTTTATCCTCTGCTACCGCTGTTAGATTTTTAGGTGTTACTGTGGATACCGGCTTGGGGTGGACCGAGCACATTCAGATGTTGTCGAAGGGTTTGTCATGACCCTGTTACGGTGTAAGAATTATAAGGCTAAATCTTGGGAAGCGTGCTGCGAGAGGGGTTTACTTTGCGCTATTTGAGTCTCGCATGAGATATTGTGTTTCTTGTTGTGGCTTCAGTACTATAACGAAGTTATTCGAAATTTTTAAATTACAAAAACGAGCTGTGCGGCTGATTAGTGGAGAGGACAACAGAGCCCATTGTCGTCCTATAGAAGCAGATATACCTATCGAACCGACATTCTTTTTACAACACTCGTCACTAGAATAGTATTAATCTTCATCCTCATCTCTATCAAAATTGGTACCTCTCTCTGCAAATATTCTCTGTACTTCATGGGCTTCTCTTTTTTCAATAAATTACCTCCGTTTGTAATAACTTCTCCTAATTTAACTACATTTCGACACAAACTGAATATGATATTACTAAAACAACCTTTTTATTCATTCGACAAATTTAGTAATCATAAATTTTGACCTGTCTCCTCATAGTGAACGTGTTTATTGTTCTATTTTTGTTTATTATATTTTTTTATATGTTTATGTAATGTCAGACAACATGCACTTGTTTATTGGCAATAAATCTATCTAACAATTTAATGTCGTCGTCATGCTCTAGTAATTACCAAAATTATTTACCATTTGGACACATGGGCGTTCGGCTGGTAGATATTTGATTTCGCAGGCGGAAGGTATATTAGGGTATATACGTGTAAAACGCTTAGCAATTGTATAAATTGGGTTTAAAACCTGAAAGTATTTAATATCCAAAGATAAGGTTGTATACACAGAGTGATTCACGAAACCCGTGCATTAAAAATTATTGACTTTGCAATGATATTCTCGATTTTGAAACTTTGGGATTAAGTATAGTTAGCTATGATCTATTTAGGAAAAATAACTCCATCTATATCGCACTTCCGGTTACATCGAAAGTCATGGCCAACTTTATTTTATACCACATCTATCGCCTATCCTTATTTTGGTTTTTGTGAGAAAAACCTCAAACAAAAATAAGTTGCATTGTATGCGTATAACCGCTATACAGTAAAATGTAGAAAGTGTTTATGTTGACTGTGGAGGATGTGAATCCTCTACTATTTAACCAAGAAATAAAAAGTAAACAAAATTATACAGAGTGCTCCTATAATCTAGGGTTGATTTAGAGTAACTTTTAGTACTAAAAGTATTTTTTTCAATTGGAATATATTTTTACATCAGGTGATGTAGAATTGGGTCCTCTATCGAAAAGCTATAAGTGTTGTACGTATCTTTATCGCTTTCTTTAGAACTAGTGATTTTCAGAAAATGTGGTTTCGTATTAGTAATTAATTAATAGTAGGTGAAGGAAAACCATCTTCATTTTAAAGCATATTAAAAAACAAAATATAGTATGAAAAAATACCCTTATTTCACAGTTCCATACGTGCTACTGCTGAGGAAATAGACATATCAATACAGTGCATTCTGTCTAAACATAAAATGCACGCATACGGGTTTAACATCGTGCAAGTGTTTTATCCTGGCGATGAAGTTCGCCTTCTTGCTTTTTGCGAGCGAATATTAATATGGCTCCAGGAAGATCAGAAGTTTTTACATTAAAATTGGCACCGCAAAACTCTGACATTATCGATGAGGCTAGCTTTCAAAATACATTTAGTTTCAATGAACTTTGCTTAATATTTGTAGCAGAATACTTTTTCAATTTATGACACCTTGAAACAGAGATAATTCTGCGGTAATGCGTAGCAGACATTTCTGTTTGATCGAGTGTTGCTGATACCAAATGGATGGAACACCAGTTAATTTTTCTTGTGGGGTGGATCGTTTACTGAGTGCAATGTTTAATAATAGGTGGATTGGACGCAATGGACTTTGAGCTTAGCCAAGATCTTCTGATTTAACGCCCTTGGATTTTTATTTATGAGAACCCAAAAAATTACTACTGTATTTGGTCAAAGTACAGACCAAAGTAGAATTAGAGCGATGAGTTACTGAAGTGTTTGATAGCATAACTCCTGAACAAAGAAAACAGACTAAATTTACATCAGGATTCTGTAGTTTTTGCAAGCGAATGGAGATCATATTCAACACTTATAATTTTATTATACCCACATAATACACACAGCATTTCGTTTTTGATTAGCTTGCATTTTTATATGCTTTTAAAATTAAAATTGTTTTTCACCGCCTACTATTAATTAAATACTAATACAAAATTAAATTTTCTGAAAATCACCAATTCTAAAAGAAGCGATAAAGATAGGTATAAGAACACCTGTAGCATTTTGAATCCTCTACCACCCTGTGATGGAGGATTCAATTTTACATCATATGGTATAAAAACATACATTTGAAAAAAATGCTTTTGATACTAAGAAGTTACCCCAAAGCAACCCTAGATTATGGCACACGCTGTATAAATTTGTTTACTTTTTATTTCTTGGTTAAATACTATAGGATTCACACCCTCCACAGTTAACATAAAAACTTTCTACCTTTACTGTACACCTGCTATACGCATTTAATGCATCATATTTTTTTTGAGCTTTTTTTCACAAAAAACTAAAGTAACTCTAAAACTGTAACCGATAGATAAGCAGGTGTTTTGTAAAATAGGCTTTAAAATGCCTAGTAGAACCTAAAAATGCACTGAAAAATATAGGTTTCTATCTATAATATCAAAGTTAGCCGTGACTTTCGATGTAACTAGATGTGCGACATAGATGAAGTTATTTTTTCTAAATAGATCATAACGAACTATGCTTAACCTAAAGTTTCAAAATCGAGATAACATTGCAAAGTCGAGAACATTTAATTGACGGGTTTCGTGAATTACCCTATAAATATTGTCATGATGTGTTAAGCTACGTTAAGAATATTGCATATTTGTTGCTAATAGCTTTATTTTATGTGCACGGCGTCCTAGAAGCGGACAAGCGCATGCTTACTCCGTTATTTTAAATAATATCCTATATAATTATTCTATTTTTAAATTCCACATAGAAAAGTAATCACTTTATATAAACTATTATACCAAATCGCCGCGGGAACGTTTATAAATAGGGACTAAACCTGCATAAAAATTCGCCGTAGTTGTCAAACATATTATAGTGAGGAACCGAAACCACATCCACCGTCCTTTACCCCTGCACGCAGTCTTTCCTAAAAAAATCTTCAATTCTTTCCGCTGCATGTTAATTTAAACATGTGATGAAAAGCAGAAAAATAATTAAAAGACATCACTCGGTCAGTAGTGCTCAAAAACTAGTTGGCCGTTTTATATCTGTTTTTCAAAATAGAGCAGTGTCACTGTAGCACCAGCCTTAAATATTATACGCAAGTGTGAATAAACGTATTGTGTCGCCAATTGTTGAAACGTAATTATAAACAATTTTCCTGCTTAGACAGCAAAGGCCGTCATATACCAGTTTTTGCAAAAAGCAAGAAAGCCGCAATAGCTTTACCTCGATACCCTGATTTGACCCCCTAATATTTTATGACTAGCTAATACCTTTATAACCAACGCCAAAGAAATATTTATGCTGTTGACAGTACAACTACTAAAACGCTTGCACACGTACAGTTATATTATATTTGTTGGAGCATTTGCTAAATTAAAATTAAATTAAGGCCCCATGAGTGATATGGGTGACTATAGTTTTTACGAAATTTACATCGTTCAAATATTTAAAAAAGAAATGAATTTTCCTAGCTTTATCTATTCTAACTCTATCTAGAAACCTAATTTTTGTGACTTGCGTAGTTTTGCAAAAAAGAATAGATTATTAATATTTGTAAATAAATATTTAAAAGCATTTCTCTCGACGTACCTACGTTTATTGTATCTTTCGCATTACGTTTCATACTAACAAATATGATGGGTATTTAATTCATACGAGCACGGCTGAATGAAAGGAATTAATATTTAAACAAAATCTATTTGGGACCATTATCGGTATGTATTTCTGTATCAACAATGAAATGGAAACAACTGCGCACTAACGTAATTACCAGTTTGGTTGACATGCAAACGCTATTCATGTTCCATTAAGCAACTTTTTCCTGTGTAAAGCCAATCTTTACGTTATATCGAAAAGGAAATATGTAAATCTAGGCATGTATATGTCTATATGCCAGTCGAATATATGTGCATACGTAGCTGATTTGTCGATGGATATACGCATGTGATATTCAAATAGACACTGTCAAAATCCGAGCTACAAAAGAACTGAAAGTAAATTCAATAATACATGTTCCTGGAAATGTTCTTTTTCTTGAACAAATCGAATTTCTTACCTTCTATAGCTTTACAAAACTGTTCAAAATGGAAAAAAAAGAGAAATCGAAATTGCTATTTGCTATTCGAAGAAAAACTAAAGAATTTAAGAGTAAAATGCCGAACAAAGTTTAAATTAGAAAACAAAGAAATTAAGGTTGAAGTTTAATTTAATGGAGATAAAGGAAAAACAAATTCGGTAGTATCATACAGAACATTTTTATATCATATACCTACTCTTAAGCAGGACACACATCTGAACAAATTCGTTTGGATTGCCACACACTGAGTCGAGGATTTTCTTCCACACTTGTAAACGATAATTTGTGGTAAGCTAATTACCACATAATATAGGTGTAGTGCCAAGGAACGTCAATGAAGGACTGTTAAGGACGTATTAAAAAGAATTTGTGATAGTATGTTACCCGTTACTGCGGAAGCTTTCCGTTCCGAAGGAGTTCATAGGATTAGATGCTTCCGTGGTTAAATACCCTTGTAATAATTCTTAGAGAACAAAAAAAGCGGTTATCTTGGACAGATCATTTTATTCTTATGATCTTACAAATCAAGCAGTAATGTTTGATTCAATAGTCCGCAGAATGCCAATGTGCCGCCTAATACGAAAAATTAACCTTCATTTCCCTAAAACGTACAACGATACCAATAAATTTGCTAGTTCGCCTCCCACTTAAAGTGATATCTCACCTTCTCCGTCAATCATTGTCAAGCTTCTCCCTAAACGTTTTTTTTTTTTTAACTACTACGACTACGCTAGACGAAATTAGCCCTTAGGTATAAATTAATTTTTTGGTCTAGCATAGTTATTGCGCTATCCCCCTAGACGCCGCTTTCGCTAATTGACCCGCCCACTCTTTAGCCACTGTAGTTACGTGAGCTTTAGTCCAAAAGGCTTTTATGCTCCCCTAACACAACATATCCTAAGTACCCAACATCAAATCAGTCGGAACACTCGAAACGTCGAATTTAAACAATACAACAGACGATGGGAACAGCCTAAACATTGACTCATAGTCTAGTAATCCATCGTCAAGTTTACTAAGCCTTCTCGCAATTTCCTCTAAATAAAAAAACGTTACTCGATAAATAATCGCTTATCACTGGAAATTATTAATAATACATAGTAGCTTTTCATTTTAGGTTTATATTTCCTTGTGATCCTTCTATTTTTATCGATAGTTGATGGAAAGTGTACGCATGGAAAGCGTATGAAATGCAAACGAATTCGTCCACATCTCTTCCCAGCTTTATAACTTACTTAAGATAACTCGATCTTAAGCTAAATGTGATTTTATCGGTGCCTTTCTACAATATAAAATTACAATAAATGCTTTCATAATTCGCTTCATATTTTAAAAGGAAAACCGTAAACATGTGTTCTTTTTTTAGGGAAATGTAAGTGCCCTTTAATGATCTCCATCCCAAAAAAAAATCTAATTATTAAACAGCGTTTTAATAATGACAATAATATCGGGTAGGCGGATAGGTCTTATATTGTTTTCCATTATGGCACAAGAAAAGTATAATAACATGGCGCATATTATAATGAACGGATGCAGGAATGGATTATAGATATATCCGAAACTATGCTTGTTAACCTGAGGCTATTCGCGGTTCATCGAGCACAATGCTTGTGTGCTTACAAGGATAAATGCCTGTAAAGCACCAATTTAAGCAGAAGCCCAACTTCATTTAACACACAATAACTGTACTACATAGTTATCTATATAATATATGCTTAAATGTACGTATATATGTGCACACATTTATTAAACTAAGAAGAGAATCCTTCATTCAAGATATATTCAAGCTTATGGTATTGCAGGGTCGTTTAAAGTATAGTATAACCTAACGGTTTATTTCCGCACTACATTATTAATCTTCACGTTCACTAATCTATCTGTAATCGAACTGGAAGTTGCACCTGTACTGTTATTTGCAAATCTATCAAAAATTAAAATTGGTAATAATGAAATATGTGTTGCTTCCACCGCCAAGAATTTAGGATTAAAAACGGACGATCTCCACGATATTAAAACAGATTTATTCGCTACGATTGGTTCTTTATAAAACCATTAAGAAAACAATATCTGATTCCTTCATTCTCTCCAGTTTTGCATATTGTTCAGAAGTTTATCCTTCCTGCTTAGATATTGATCCAACAAACCAAATCCAGAAAGTTCAAAATTAATGTTTATGATATATCCATGGAATCAGAAAATATGATCCCATATTCTGTAAATTAAAAGACACCGATTGGATGAGTTAGAAAAATAGAGGAGAAATAAGATTTCGAACTGTTATACATAACCTCGTTTTTTGGTCTTATATCCTATAGTAGAGCAAATATTGATTTTAAAAACTAACAGATAAAGATTACTTAACCATTATCCTTATCCAAAGGCGATAGATGAAAGTGTCTTTTATCCTTATCTGTGAAAGATAAATAAAAGTGTCCTTCATTTTTATTCGTCAGCCATATTAATTTATTTGTAATGGAATGTTTCCCAGGAATTTCACTAATAATAAATGTGATCATAATTTTGTGTACACACCTGTTTGTAATCCAGTATGTATTGCGTGTTAATTAATTTGCATTGCAGCCGTGATAATTAGGCATATACGTTGATCGTACGATACCTGTATGATTTTAATATAGTTTCTTTGATCTCTGGACTCTGGCGGTCCACGAGGACGAGGTGTTTGTTAAATATAATTTAATTAAGTCAAAAAAAACATCAAGATCTTTCATTATTCGAAGAAATTTGCTGAACTAAACTTTTTTTCTTGTGGAATACATATCTTTGCTGTTCTGAGTAGCACGATACACCTTGGATACTTAGAAGGATCCTACTATACCCTAGTACCCATCTTTGATGCGTCTGTAACATGTTTAGTTTGTCACTGCGAGGAAATTCCATTCTGAAATACTTTGGGGTGTGAACTGTTTGATGTTGGTTGTATGTATTTTTGTTGGTATTTTTAAAAATGTTCAAATTTTTGTGAAAATAACTATTTAACGTTTCGTAAACTTTTAGGTTATGTATATAATTGAAGGTACGAGTAGATGAAGGTGCTATGTCGCATTTTAAAAACTGTCTTTTTTGCATGAATGAAGGTGTTTTGTACCCATACATAACACCATCGAAAATTCCAGAAATTCAAGAACACTCGAGTCTTGTGAATGTATAAAGGGGTTATGTTACACCACTTTTGAGAAAAATCACATAAGAAAACTTAATTTCTGAAAAAGTTTGATTTCGTAACATAACACCTTCATCCACTCGTGTCTTCAATTGTAAATGACAGCTTAAATTGTAATTTTAATATGTATAAGTTGGTAGGCATTGTTAGTGAGATTTATTGTATGAACGTTGATTTGATTTAAAATTGGAATTTAATTATCCACAATATACTGGATAGTAGTTGATATTTAATTTAAATATTACAAATAAGTGTACTCATCTTAGGTAAGAGTTTTTATGCTACTTAAATGTTTTTGATATTATTATACAATAAATTGTGCATACTGTTATTTACGCTGTCTTTATTAATATAAAAGCTGGCAATATATTAACTGATTAAAATTAAACTTCGTCATATTACTTGAACACTCCATCTGACGGCATGTTTTATATTTAAAAACAGATACCTTATTTATTAAAAATGTTTTTTTTTACCATTTCCAATTAACAAACGACAATTAATCAAACACACCAATGAAAACAAATATATTGTACACAACTAGCGCGGCAACAGTGATCATACCAGTATCGCATATCGCTATCTCTCTTTTGCGACGAAAATCCACTCCCTACCCAGATGCAAGATTTTCGACGCTACGTCACAACTTACGGCAAATTGTAAATGTCAAAATTTCAAAACAGCGGCACAACATCATAAAAATAACGGCAAGTCAAATCGAACAAAAATTCAACAAAATTAATATGCATTTCCATTGATTTATTGAAGGATGAAGTAAGACTAAACTTGATCCTTCAGTTACGTTCATTACTACAATTCATTAAAAACTGTATTTTGTCGCCCGTGTTCTCTATGTATCCATATAGGAACAAAATATGGTATATCGCATGCTTAACCTCAACCGGAATTCGTTATTTTCTTAATCCAAGACAGCCAAAGATTTTTAAAGTCAAGTTGCGTTCAAAGTGCGATTAGATCATAGCTCTGCCCATTAAAACTTAATAATAATAAAAGTCATATTCACTAAACATCATTTCAAGAAAAAAAAATATTATTGAGCACAGCAAACCTATAAATTCTTCTAGTATTAGCAACAACTCAAAAACAGAACTAATTATATTATAAACTATATATGCGGTCGTAAAGTTTACAGGATGATTATTAACGTAATTATGTTAACAAGGATAACCGTGTTATGAACATATTGCCTCTATGCAACATCATTCATTCATCCCAACAACGGTAACTTATGAGGTAATGGTAACCCAAATTATTGTCGAACTACTTTGAATGAAAAATTACCGATTTGATAAATATTGAATAGTCTCAACTGCTAATTAATCACAACTTCATCCTGAAAAGCAGTGAGCGGCGAACTAACACACACCGGATCGATATGTATTACCTCACACGTTGTTTGAATTCCAACAAGGTATCTATGATGTATTATTCCTTACAATACTGTATTGAGCATTCAACTGGTTGTGAATAGAAATAATAAGAGATTGGTTACGTAGGATGGCTTCTCTTTATAACTGTAATAAATCAAATCTGTTCTGACTGATAATATACGTATTTCTTCTACGTATTCCAGGTGTGTTAAACAAAAATATGGGTTGATCAAGCAACTTTCTTATAATTGCATCAGAAAAGCATGCGTAGATGCACCAAATTGGAATTTTCTGTGTAGATTTTATCTATCAATTGATAGGCCGTCTTGTTGTCTGATGTTCACGTAAGGATTAATAAATATTGACTTGTGTCCTTTCATTACTTTGTTAGTAATACCGACGTATGACGTATATTGCAAACTTGCACGGCAGAATATTAGCTATTTAATGGCGTACTCAATCATGCCAACGCCTTTTTAAACTACAAGTATACAATAAGATGTAAGAAAATGTCCCAAATTGTGACGGAACTGCTAATTTCATCATGTACAATTACGTATTGCATAAAATTCCTTATAATATTCACACTATCTCGTGCAATCACGACTGTTTCTGTAATTTTAATCGGTATTAAAACATGAAATATTAATTGTTGGCATTCTTGCGAGTGTATCTGTTTCTGAGTCGCTTCTGGTTATGAAAATGCCTTTAAAGTTACAATTTCCTTTTCAGTATACTTTATGTAAATGCAAATTATTGTAACGTCGTTTCATTCTCATTTTTCATATTCATACCTACACGACAGCTTAGCTAAAAGAAGTTATTAGAAACACAACAGCAACAGTTTCTTAATAGCTCGAATACTTTCCACAACCCCTTTCCGAGCTTCTATTTCCTCTTTGATAGTTTGAAAACTACTGATTCAATCGTTTTGAAATTGGTATCATTTGCCAATCAAAGCCAAACGTGGCTCTTGTCAGAACAGTTTTTAACAATCAGTTGATAGTTTTCGAGGTTCTTGTAACCTATGAATGCACTTGTACCCTTCTTATTCTAACCCCTACATTTGTTATATGTTCATCCTTAACCGACGAACTCTACGCTGTACTTATAATGAAATGAAATATTTACTTACATAGGAGCGCTTGCCTCTAAAATCCAATCTATAAGTCATATACTTATTCAGGTTCCCCCATTGGTAATTTATATCCAAATTATTATGCAATTCCTATAAATGCACAACAAGAGAATATTGTTGTATTGTATTGATTAAGGACTACATTTACATGACATTATTTAATAATAGCTAGTACATACGGAATGATTAATTTATATATGTAAGTATATCTAAATACATCTTGAATTATCTAAAACTTATTTATATTTATACTTGCGTATAGTTTAATCTAGACGTTTGCATGTTCAATTATAAGTACAATAAATCCAGAGATAACATCGAATTGATGCGAGCTGAAGAAATGTCTAGTACTTCTTAGTCCTAATGTGTTATTTCTAAAATTATTATGATATAAAGCATCAAAACAGTTATTTTAGTTAGGCAATTCCTACAAGCGTTTAAATTCAGTTACAGTTTTGCAACAACTTTATATTATATTTTCAACTGCTGTAAGTAACTACACTATAAGAAGTCATAGGGAATTTAAATCCCATTTTAGGTACGAATAAATCAGCTACTATTTTTACACGTACTACATATCAGACTTTTTCATGGAAATTTGCTTAAGAAGTAGAAATACTATAGATTTCAGGAAAAAAATTATGTAGTAAATTGCCTTAGAATGCCTTAGTACGTGCAAATTTGCTGTCAATATTCTGTAATAGTATATTTTACAGTAAATTTAACAAAAATACTCCGAACTGGGTACTGGTAATGCTGTAAACTGCTCCTAGACCCCTCACTACAAACTGCACCAAACTGGACGTACGTTTCGATAGCAAAGCTATCATCATCAGCAGATACAAGTAAATTTAACTTTTAAATACAATTATACCTTAAAAAATACATTCTTTTCAAAATGCAAGATTTATAATTTACCATCGCCTATTTCGTAATTGCGATATTTCCGTAATATATTTTCTTCATACTGGTTTTTACATTTTCTTTTGCTGGGCAAATAAAACAGTTATATACGTTATTTATTATAAACGTAAATTTAGTGTAATAATAATTTTAAGTGCATACAAACACATGTTAGTTTAGTCATTCCTTCTTAAAGAGGGTATAGAACATGTCAATACGTGGATCAAAAATAACAACTCTAAGAGAAGCAGTTGCTTTTATTATATAACAGGACACTAATAAATAGCAAGAAACTAAATTGGTTATGTACCGGTAAAAAAAATTCCTTTAAAGCACAAAACGAATGCTTATACATTATTTCTAGTTTCTTTTTCTTCATCTCCAGAAAATCAATCTATAATGAAGGTATAACTCCACATGCGCACTTAACACACACATTTTACACTCACAGAAAAAGCAATAATTCTCAAAATATTGTTGAAAGGAACACTTTTAGGTGCAATATGCTTGTCTAATTGTCTAGATTATATTTTTAATTAAACAAGATTTCTTCATTTATTTCTTTCATGTTTGTATGCGTTAGAAAAAAAAAAAGGAAAAAAACTTACTTAGCTTTGAACGTATTTATGAAAATATAAAAATCGTTAATAATCTGCATTACCGCACATTGTACTACCGAAATAATTACTGCCCTCGTAGCCATCTATTATTTATTTCATATTTTAGAAATATTTAGAAAATATTGAATCTTTCTTGAATATTAGTTATATTAACATAATATGTATAAAATATATTATAACATATATTAGGAATACGTTTTACAAATATATATGTTATGTAGCATTGTAGTATTATATTTTATTGCAAATGATTTCTCAATATATTTTTCTTAACTCTGCAACAATATTTTGCTTTGTATTTCTATAAATATTTATTTCGTATAAAAAAATAAAGGCTAAATTTTTGAGGCATTATTGATTATTAATGGTGTATTATTGTATGGTGAGTGTGAACAAACAAGTTAGAAGAAGAAACAGGTATGTCGTTCTGTTTATTTGTCGGGAAAGTTTCATATAGCTTTTTGTTATTGATGTTATACATTCTAAATAACGAAGATATATAGATTACTGTCTATAAATAATTTTAGTTCATTCTGGCAAATTAAACAGCTATATGATTGCATAAAAAAATCTCAATTTTTATGTAAATAATATTTTAATAATAATTCATGCCTTAGCATGAATATAATGAATAAATAATATTTCACAAATATTTTAAAAAATATCAAACTTACATTGATTTAAAATATTTCAATTGTATATTTTATCTATATTTAGGTAAAATATAAAAAAATATATTCAAAAACCTCTTACGTATATTTGTGGCTGTTAGGGCTGGGTGAAGTTATAGTAAACACCACCGAATAACTAGATATTGCTTGATTATTGTGTAAATATATGTTTCTTTATATTTTCTTTCTTGTGACTGTGTATTGTTATGATGCTTAATTTTCGCGAATTACCTATCATCACCCTACCAGCCACAAATATACCAGAGATATTTTTAAAAATATATTTAACAAGTATTTTTGTGAGAGGTTTTTAAATATATTTTTTATATTATTTTATCTAAATATAGATAAAATATACAATTGAAATATTTACTCCATGTTTTAAATCAATGTAACCAATTTGATATTTTTTAAAATATTTGTAAAATATTATTCATATGAAAATTGAGATTTTTTAATGCAATCATACCAAGAATTTGTCAGAACGAACTAAAATTATTTGTAGACAGTAATCTATATGTCTTGGTTGTTTAGAATGTACGACATCGATATCAAAAAACTATATGAAACTTTCCCGGAAAATAAAAAGAACAACATACCTGAAGGTGTCTAAAAGGGAAGAACTTGTTTCTTCACACTCACCATACAAGTTAATAATCAACAATGCCTCAAAAATATAATATAGTGAATAAAATAGATAATTTAAATCAAAAAATAAAAAATGAATTCTAAAGTTATATAAAGTAGAAATATATATCGTTCTGGATTATGAATTGTATTATTGGTTTTGATTTAATATGAATGGATGCATATAGCAGTTACATCGCTGCAATTATTTTAGCTCCTGCATAGTATAATTACCATTTACGTAAACGCAGATATATTAATAGAAGTTACAGGTCTCAGCTTTGATGCTAACTAAATCATAAATTTAGGTATATATTATCTAATTTAACGTCTATTTTAAATAGGTACTTAATATGTATGCATATTTTACCCATTTTATGTTATTGGTCCTACGCACCAAATGTAAAAAGCAAAAATTAAACGTTTATTTTTTATATGAAATAAATATTTGCAGAAATACAAATCAAAATATTCTTGCAGAGTTAAGAAAAAATATATTGAGAAATCATTTGCAGTAAAATATAATCAAAGCTGCACAACAGCAGGAGCAGAAAAAATTAAAAAACTCATTTTTAATTTATCCAAGCTTTCGTCAATTCCATTTTTATTGACTTCTTCAGGGCTATAAGAATTGTACATGATAAATTTGTTGAAATAATTATTGCATAAATATGCAAATAAAATTAAGTTATAACTTACATATTTAGTTAAGTTTTTTTTAAAGGTTGGCCCATTCCTTATTTAAATTACTATTTCCAACCTTATATACCCAACCCCCAATAACATATTTTCTATAATATAGTTTATACATATTATGTTAATATAACTAATATTCAACAAAAATTCATTATTTTCTAAATATTTCTGAAATATGAAATAAATATAGTGGGCTACTGGGGCATGGTCATATCAATTAACGTTTTTAATCCTTTTCAAATCATCATGCAAATCATGGCATTAAAGTTCCAACGGCAAACATCCTGCAAAACCGATTTTTGAATATGTAACCTATTGCGGTACGATAGGTAATTATCATAATTATTATTACAAAAATTACAATGAAATGCCAAATTATTTTTGGTTTTGAAGAATACACAACAATGCTATAAAGCATAACATCGCAACATAAATAAAGAAATTGTAAATTTGCAGTTTAAATATTACAAGTCCTTATGGAACCTTACATTTTACTTGTTGCAGCGTATAGCACTTAAGATAATTGAAGCTAAACTCTACTAACGTGAAAACTATTCATAAAATAATACAAGAATAAATATAAGTGACATAAAATTTGAAACCATAGAAATTATAACCCGTACAAGTTTCTTATATATTTCCCATCGATGCTGTTAAGCCAAATACCCTGGAATCAAGAGCGCCTTGAGCTCCCTCAGTAGTTACCCCTAATTACTGTGGCATCGAGGCTAAGCACTTGACACAGCGCGTGTTTTCAAGTATACAAGCTCTCGTCCTAACAATGATGAATCTCTGCGCACGCTTTCCTTCCCTTATCACTTCCTCTTTCAGTCGGTGATTTGCGCTGTAAAATAAATGACTTATTTGATTGCTAAGGATTTGTGACGAGAGACCCTTTTTTTCCAATCAGAACCTCCGGTGATCCAATAACTGTCGAAACAAATTTAGTAAATACAGGCAGAGTTTTATATCACGTCATCAATAACTTCGGCATTTTGACTTAAGAATGCAAAGTACCACCAGGAAGTTAAAGAAAATAACACCTATAATTAACATTTCTAAAATTGAAAACAGAATCTAGCATAGTTACGAATGGGAACGAATCACTTCGCGTACACCCACGTACTGTAATTAACGTTCTTGATTTCATATTTCGACAGTAAAAAAACTAATTGCTTTTAAATTACGTTTTCAGGCACATATTGCGTATCTGTAATTAAAATTGAATCACAGGCGAGCTATCAAAGGTTGGTAATATGTATGGATATGTGATATCTTTCTCAATTACAAGAACACATCGTTTTAAATTTTTTTATGTAATTACCCTTTAATTCGATCCATCACACTGGCTTTTTGAGAGATTTTTTCTTACCAAGTAGGTTTAACCTTTAGGTTTTAAATTCAATCAAAAATTATATTTTTGTTATTTTTCAGTGCAAATTCAAGCAGAATCATCAATTAGATCTCTATCCTCATTTTCAATTATTGGTATCTTTACCATTTACTCTTGCAGAATATTGGAGTAAGCATGAACAGACCTTATTTTTTTGTTATACAGGGTGTACTGAAAGATCAAGGCTAGGCAGGTACACTCTTCGATTTTTTTTATTATCCTGTATACTTACACAAGTTCTTTCTATGTGTTAGAAATATGAAGAAATAAACTATTACAATTACTATTAATAAAATAATGTGATCTAAAAGAAAGTCAACAAAGGGTAAGTGAGAATAATTTCTATAAAAGTAATACCACAAAGAACTTACTTAATGTAATAGCAACTGATGTAACACGATACGACTTTCAACTTAGTAAAACCACCAACGCGAAAATATCAGAAAAGAAGACCTTAATAGTAATTACTAAAATAGGAGTACTAATATCGTAATTAATCACATAATTATTGAAAAAAGTCACGGGTGTGCAGCAATTTCATTTGTGGAGCTCAAACCCCTTTCAAGTGGAATGTCCTCAAATGTTATTTTTTTTTTTTTGTTCTTTTCATCAAACACTTTGTTCCTTTCTTTTTATTAATACTAATGATGGAGTTGGATACATTGACATAAAAGTTATAGAAGAGAAGATAACCCATATACGATATGGCAGTGTGAATGTTGTTGAAATGAACAATGTTATAGAAAAAATAACAATGAATAACAAAAATTTGTCTGATGGCTTGCTAATGATGGCCGCTAGGAACTACACCTGGTAAAATATCGGTATGCTAATCTAATGTTTTTTTTAAGGAAGCTCTTTTTTTGCCAAACCAATATTTCGCTTTTAATTTAAAGCTTCTTCAGGATTACAGTTTTAAGTGTCTAGTAGAAGTGCCAATCACTTAAATATGAAAATAGTTCCATATAGTTGGAACAATGGTCCATTGACCATTTATTCAATTATAAACATATAACAATATTGGTTTAAAAAAAGAATTTCTTAAAATAAAAAAGACAGTTAGTCATCATCCCTAATATTTCACTATGTGTTTATGTACAACATTCTTCCATAATATTGTATTCCATAATTGCCCAAGTAGAAGTATCTGCTGAACGAAAAAATATCACAATAAGGTGCAACCCTAGAAAAAAGTCAGCATATGCATACCAGCTAGTAGATGAGAGACGAATACAATTAAAAGCATTAAGCTATATCTAATTATGGAGTTAAGTAGCTAACTTAAGAATAGGGCTCAATTACTAGATCAAAAACTTTTTGTTGACTTTTATTGAGGCAATCTATAGTCCTTTATACACTTTTAGAAGCAAACTAGAATCGTTAAAATACTTGGAAAATTGAGTTCAGATAATATCAACAGATTATTTTGTTATCTCATTTTGTTCAGAAACTGATTTATTACATATATTGCACATGGAACGAAAGTATTTAGGTTAAAAATGTGTTCCAAATTCAGAAAGAACTCGTCGAACACAGTAGAGATTCTCAAAAGGGGTCTCTCGATAATTTTTGACATATGGCTTTGCGAGGTAAACAAATTGGTTCCTCGTTTTTCTTTTCTAGTTTTTGTTTTCAACTTCTAGTAATTATTTTCTTTAAAAACACTGGCTACAATTTTACCAATAACGCCACTGAACGTGTTAACGAAAACTGCACTCGTTGTTCAATCAGTTCTTGAGAAATCTGCCAAACCCTTTTAAACCATTTCTTTGCAACAAATATCATATTTGTTATTTTTTACAATATGCTCTCTAAGATACTTTGCGAATATAGATGGTGCAGGTCCCGCAGAAGATTGGATATTTGATTACAGTTCTTTTTTTTTATTTTCGGAAGAAGTCTTAAACAAAGGTTTTACAGAATTCAATATTGCACATCCTAAAAATACTTTTTACCATACAGAGCACTCCAGACGTAGACAAATGCACTCCGTTATCGTAAATAAATGGATAATCCTATATATTATTCCATTTTTTAATTCTACACAGAAAATTAAAATGATTTTATACAAATCTATCTTTAATAACAATAAATATTCTAATAATTTAAATTATTTCTTCTTGGTGGTAGCGAATTGTTTAATTAATAAACTTTAATCAAATATAATAATGAAATATATTTGACGGTTCATTATAGTATACTACAGCTTTATCAACTTAAGAACCGTTAACTACTGAAAAAATATTATTTTGAAAATGGATTCATTTGTATTTCAATTGAAAATCTTACTTGAAATTTTATTTTTTTTATAAAAACTCATTTTTAAAATGAACGTTATTAAATTTTATTGAGTTGTGTTAATTTTACAACAATTTAGAATGATTTAAAGAAAGTGAAACGGATTTTTATAGAAAAAATTTTCAATGAAGTTATTGTTACAATTTCAAATGGTTTAAACAAAATTCTAAGAATGAATATTATAAAAAAAAATGTTAAATTTCAGGTAAGATTTTGAATTTAAAAACAAATGTATCCATTTTCAAAATAATACTATTCTTTCAGTTTGTACTGGTTCTCAAACTGATAAAGCTGTAATATACTATAGCAAACGTCAAATACATATTATTATTTTATTTGATTAAGGTTTATTAATTAAAAAAATCGCTTTCACCAAGAAGAAATAATATAAATTATTTGAATGTTATTATTTACCCTTTTGTAAAAAGAATCCCCGTTAAACACTCACTTGTTTTGATATAACTATCAATCTAAAATCAATATAATTATGTAGGTATAGATGTCTATTATATTTCTGAACATTCGATTAACTTTTTTAGCGATTTTTGAAACTAAACTAAACTTTTTTAAGTAGCACTCAAGGTGATTCCTCGCTTAGCATAGAAAAAAGATGGAAAGGAATTCCATTCTATTCTCCCTTTTTCGTTTTAGAAACCTTTAATAAAAAACTGCTGAACAGATATAAATTTCATAAAATAATTAGGGAGATATCATGGCCGAAGCATCCACTTAGGGAAGAATGAACTAGAATCATACACACGTAGGCGTATACATATGTTACTTTGGGATCATAATATCCGGTTAGCATTTTATATGTCCCTAGAGCGTAGTTACTCATAAAGAGCACACATCTAATAAATTGGTAGTTGTTTTATGACCAAATTTACGCAATATATTGCAGGAATTCACGTTGCATAAACTTACGACATAGATGCTAGTTTGCTGTCTCTGTTACGTGTACCGCGCGCCACATTAACACATTTAAATTTAATCCAATATTATAAAATTAGTGTGATAATTTTAACTATTAACTAAAGAAATGTGTACTATTTTCTCATTAACATAATTTAAATCTAATCTAACAATATCTAACTTTGATGTTTTTATACTTTTGAAAAATGAATTCCCCTTACAGGTTACAAAGGAGGTAGAGTAGTTAGGATATTAGGGATTTGTATGTACCCCAAAAGAATTATTCCGTTCTCAAGGAATTGTACTTAGAAGGGAGATATTGCTTATAAGACACTGACAGCGACTATAAAAACAGGCTTAACGACAAAATAGAAGCAAAGTTGGGAGAATACCAATGTGGGTTTCGGAAAGGCAGATCAGTTACCGACAAAATTTTTACATTGAATCAAATCATGGACAATAGTATAGATTAGAAATTAGCACTGCATCTGCTCTTCATAGACTTTCAGCAAGCATATGACAAAATAAAAAGAACAAAAATATATAAAGCACTGAAGGAGCTAGGCATTCAGGAAAAGTTGGCTAGTGAAAATGACGCTAAGGGAGACAGATTATAAGGTGCAGGTGAATGGACATATATCGGGGAGTAGGAGAGTTAAAAAAGGACTAAGACAAGGAGACCCTTTGTCAACGTTGCTCTTCAACGTAACACTAGATAAGATTATTAGAGAGAGTGGAGTAAAAACACGTCGAACCATATACAACTAACAGGTACAAATTTTGGCATATGCGGATGATTTAGTAATTTTAACCAGAAACAATGGAAAATTAAGGGATGTAGTAAAAATAATAGAGCAAAGAGCAAAAGAGCAGGGATTAAAATAAATGAAAAAATCACAATACAAATGTGAAAAAGTCGGACAATTTAACTATCTGGGAGTAACCATGACAAATAAAGCAGAAGAAAAAATTGAAATACAAGAAGAATATCAAAAGGAATGAGATATTTAGGGGTAGGAAGAATGTTTAGATCGAAGTGGGTAACGAGAAAATTAAAAGTAAACATCTACAAAACAATTGCCAGGCCAGCGGTGATATATGGTAGTGAACTACGGAAGATTAACCAAAGGGAGGCGGAAGCAGTGGCAGTATGAGAGAGAAGAGTATTGAGGAAAATATATGGAGGGTGAGAGAGAATAAGCAGTGGAGACGAAGAACTAATAAAGAACTCATGCAAATATATGGACAACCCTCAATTGTTGAAGTGATAAGGGCCCAAAGAATGAGGTGGTTGGGACATGTCGCCAGGCTACCAGACTCGAGGCCAACAAATTAGGTTCTGGAGGGAGGCATATCAGGTGGAAGATCGAGGAGAAAACCAAGAACGAAATGGCTCAAAGCGGTGGACTGATGGAAGTGAGGGTCAGAGGTTGGAAGAGACTAGTATGGAATAGAACAGAATGGAGAAGAATTTGCAACAAAGCCATGGGCACAAGAGGCCTGCAGAGCTGAACATACATGTACACCAAAAGAATTATTCCGTTCTCGAAGAATTGTACTTAGAAGAGAAGCACAAACACAATAAACTGTTGAAAGATGCAAAACGTAATTTGTAAGTCAAATCAATAAAGCTTCAAATTCTGTCAAAACTGCTTGGAATGTCATATATGAACTCTCAGGCGCTTCTTATGAACGTAAAAATATAATACTAAAATATGATAGCAATATAATAAATGATCCTAAAGAAACTCTAGAATTATTTATGACTTCCTGGTCGAAGTTATAAATAACATTATGTCTTAAATTAAACAACAACATAGTTATCTCCTCTAGTGTGTGTGCTGTGCCGTATGCTCAAAATGAAGTCTGAAGTCTATTTAGGAAAATAAAAATTAAATCAAGCCCCGGATGGTGTGTCATTTGATTTATTAAAAAAAATATATCAGAGTATATAATTAAACCAACAACATGTTTGATTCATTTATCTTCACAAATCGGTACGTTTCTAAAGAAACTTAAAGAATCTATGGTAATACCTTTACACAAAAAGGGTTCTAAAATAAGTTTTTGAGTACGTGATGATGAGCAGACTACTGGGTCACTTAAATAAAAATAATATAATATCTAAAAGAGGCCTTCTACGAACTTATAATTAATAGACTGAATTCCACAGAATTTCCTATTGGAATTGTCTGTGACCTAAACCGTGCCTTCGATTGTGTAGATCATAGTATTTTGTTGGCTAAACTGGAGTATTGTGATATATACGTGCACTTATTACGAAATGGTTTGAAAGTTATTTAAAAGAAAGGTCTCAATTTACTAATAATAAACATAGGGTGTGCGGTAAAATTAGTTTTATAAGATCAGCGAGCATTCTGGTTGATCACGGTATTCCTCTAGGTAGTGTTTTCGGACCTGTTTTGTTTCTGATATATGTATATTAATGATGATGGATTATTTCTGATATTTATGAAATAAATGCATAAGTGGTTTTCTCAATGTTCTTTATTTTGAATGCACAAAACCAACCAAATACATAATTTTTCATAATATATATAGTAAACCAGTATTTAACAGTCATGTTTCTTTTTTTTTTTTCTTTACAAAATATTGGAATAGAACGCGTTCAAGAATTAAAGGTTTTGGGAATAAGTATTGACGATACATTATTATGGAACACTCACTGTAATAATTTAATAGCTAAATTAGTTCAAAAGTCACCACGAATTTTGGGTTTAAAGATTTTCAACGCTCTACTTCAAGATATCAAATACATAAATAAAAAGTCATTTTCTTAAACGTAGAATCAAAACATTTCTTCTTCAAGAGCATTCATACTCTTTAGATGAGTATTTCACATTATGTATTCTTGTGTTTGTAGTCTTTTGTCCTATACTGTATTGTAGTATGTTACTATTATTGGTGTACTAACTGACGTATCCCACACATTTGCTAAAAATGTTTTATGAAATGAATAAAAATTATTTATTTATTTATATTTCCCAAGCACGAATACCGTGAATATTTATTTTTAAATTTATGATAATATGAAATACAATATATTCATATAAATTTACAAAACTAGAAAGAAATCGATAATTTGAAAGGAGATATGGTAAAATATGAAATTTATTGTACCAGAATAAATTGTGCTAACAATGCTCAATAACAAACAAAAATCTCTAACAGTTATAAAACAATGGCGGTCGTTAAAATATGTTTCCCTAAAATGTAAGTGATTGCAAACAATAACATATAAAATATAATATGATATAACTAACATATCAATGAATTTGTGGCGTTAAATTATAGAAGCAGCTAACAAACAATCCTTTGCTATCGTGATTAAACCTTCTAACAGTTGCGGCTGCCACTGTTTATCGATGACGACTCAACTAATTCAAACTCAAAATGGAGACCAAAACGGCCGCTAAAACACCGTTATTCACCTCAGACTAGGAGCAATACACAACATATTACTGAAAATATTACATCTAGAAAAAAGTAAATTTCCCGGAACAGTATTGATAAAAACATCAGATAAGCTTAAGTTTACAATAAGATACAATTAACAATCTTATAGTCTTATAAATAGCATTTTGATTTAACATGGCTTATAATAATTGTTATAAATAACAATTTAATATTTGACATGTAGAATATACAACCAGGCATGCGCGTTAAACTCCAACAACTTCTTTTCTATACTTTAAAAATGTTTCAAATGAGTAACAAACTAATTTAGTGTAAATATTAAGACAAATATTTCCATATGGTTCCATGGAGGAGGAAGCTTCGCAAACTCCAGTGTCCCACTATATTCTATAACTATAACTCTAATGTACTCGTATCAACCGAGGTCAAATATCTGGGCATTGTCTTGGACGCCAAACGGCTGTACAAGTCATACCTAGAACATGTGACGAATAAAGCCATGGAGTTTTGGGACTCTAGAGGTATGTATGGTAAAACGTGGGGACTAAAGCCTGCAATGGTATACTGGCTGTACACGAAAGTTATAGTAATCTCTGTAGCTTAGACCTCGCTAGTCTAGTGGTATAAAGCAAATCTAGGCTATGCTATAAGCGCGCTTAGTAAACTGCAAAAGATTGCCTGTCTAGGCATCACGGGGGCCATGTCCTCGACGCCGACGGTTGCTATGGAGATCATTCTTGGACTTCCCCCGCCGCAGTTGGTGTTGTGGTCTGAAGCAACCCTAGGGGCTTACACAGCAAAATGTAGTGAATAAAAGGGCTTTCGCGAGGTGGTACTGGGGTGCCACAGAAAGCTTAAAGAGCTGGCGAAACATCGTAAATGTTACATTAAGATGGGTGCCTGGTCACTTCTGGAATCAGAGGTAATGAAATAACTGACAAGTTAACAAGGGGTGCCAGCAAGCTGCCATTCTTAGGTCCAGAACCGACGTGTAGTAGCTCTTATGGCAACATCGAAACGTTTCTAAATTATATCTCAATTTGCTAAAAGGTACTGCTCCTTTTGCAATGGACTCGCCGGTACACTGTAAATTTCTAGGGTTTCATCCGAATGAGAAAAGACTCCGTAATTAGTGTGTCAATTTTAAAATTGATAATATTTTTACAATTATAATGTATGTACAGTGGGTCGCTTTCTTAATTTCATGCTTTACGGACCAGATATCACAACTTTTTCTTTCTGGGAGTGGCTTATGCGTTGTTGCTTCGACTGATGTCGAGAATCTAAATATTTCCGTCCCTAAAATAACAAACCCTAAACGCGATTAAATTTATGACCTTTTTTTTTGATAAATACTTTCTTGCATGGCACACTCTGCTGAGTTTTACACTTAAATTCAATAAAGGCCACAACCCATACACACTTGACGATAGGTACAAATATTCTTTAAATATCTGTAGCAGGATGTTAAAGAAGGCGTTTGATGGTTTTAATGTTTGGCCCGCTATCCGGGACTACTTGAAGTCCCATCGCCATCGTTATCGCTGATCGCTTGTAGAGCCGCTTACTTGTATACGTATCCGATGCGTATTAAATTGATATCTCTTTTCTTTAGAGTTGTTATTGTTATATTAACTATTTATTTATTATACTATAGTACTTATTTTGCTTCCCGTAACATTCCTAACTGGTATGTTATTTTGTTACCATAGCGTATATAAAAAATATAAAATAGATGAGTATAATAAAAAAACAATAAATTTTCAATTACCTAGAATGAATAATTTTAAATGGAAACATGATTTTTCAACAAACTTTAAATTAAATATCAAATTGACGAAACGTAGTGAATAAATAAACATATTTTGAGAAAAGCGTGAAATACCTAATCAAAATTGTAAGATTAAAGATGAAGTGAATAACATTTGGATATGAATTAGAACCGCTTGAACTCATTGAAGTCATTATTTGAGCCATGTTTTGGTTGATTTAATAAATTTGTTGATTAATACTACGAATAATTCATCAGCTCAAAACTTGTATAAAAGAAAAGAAAGCTGATAATATTCTGTGCAATAAAAACGGTATGGCATCGCACATGTTTATTTATTTTATTATTTTCTTTAAATGCATATAGATTTTAGTTAAATATAACATCCTTACCATCGTGAAAAGGGAATTCCTATTTGTTTCTACAATTCTAAAAAGGGATTCGGTGAACAGGTCATGAAAAATAGGTAAAGATTTGCCGGTTTAGTTAAGAGTTATTATTTTCACTTAGAGTTTTATAAAAAAAAATACATTACGTAACGCTGTCGATGCGATTCGATAGATTGAATAGACAATAATTTAACCTTATAATACTCGGTATATAAAAGACAAAGTACACAAAATATAAATGTCACACAATATTTGAACTATTACAAAGAAAACTACGCAACTGGATAGGACAAGGAAAATTATTGTTAGTATAAATAAAAAACTATAACGATCTCTAATAAAAAGTTTGTCCAAAGATCGTGTGTCACGTTAAGATAGGTTCGACGTTTCGGTATCGTATAGGTAGAATTTTTTTATTCAAATTAAATTTTAAGAGAAATTGACAATATTTCCTATTCGGGTAATGAAGCGACACACTCAACAATTTTGTTCACTTTCTATGCAAAAAAAAAACTTCAAATTTTGAACAATGGATAATTTACATTAGATGCATTTTTAAATACATTATTGATATAGAAATCCGTGAACTCTGTTATTTACAAAATAGAGGATCACCTCATTTCCTATTAAAAAAAGACAGAAATTAATCCTTTCGTTTTAAGAAAATACAGTGAAAATAATTACGGTAGCTGTAAATGTAACATAAATAAACATTCAGAAATAACACAGTCGAGCAATTAATGTCGTCAACTTCTCCTCCTGTATGTATTTCTACTATATGCGATATGTTTTATACCTCCATAACACTTTAAGCATATCGATATAGGTAACAAACATACTTTTGTCAGAAAATACGGTACCAATTAGGATTCAATCCGCTGGCATCGAAACTAGACCGTGAGCACGTTTGAAATTATGATGTTATTTTAGGACCAAATTCTCCACTTGAAATGCATTATAATACGTATAGATGTAAGAAAGGTGGTCTATCGGCGGTAATTAAGAGCAGTCCGGGAATAAGCCACTCCCATAAGGAAGAAAGTTTTGATATCGCCTCCCTAGGGCATGACATGAATTTTGAAACCCATTGTACCTATCATTTACTAAAATAATCTTTTTTATTTGTAATTCAATGATGAAAATGCAATCTTAATCAAAACTGTGCAGAGGATTTTGGACATGGGCACATATCTGTTTCCTGTTTGACTTTTTGCCAGCTGTCATGTATTTTAGTTTTCAAATGACATTTTTTGAAGTTTATTGCTAGGCAACTTGGTATACGTTTATTATTGTATATTTTTATGTTGTGCCATGCTACTACTAGTACACATTTAAGTACATGTTTATTAATTGAACCAGACGAAATGAAAATCGTGTGCAAAAATATAAAAGCTTCGGATTCGAATATCAATTTTACCTACAGTAGTAGTGCTATTAATACACCCACAAATAATGAGTGATTGCGCACTCGTAAATGAGGTAATAATAGTTTTTCTTACTCTTGAATAACGTTTATATTATCATGAAACATATGAACGGTACGGCGCTCTAATATTTATCGTGCGCTTCGATATAACCAACGCTACGTCTAAAGTTGCCCTTTGCTTTTCCAATTCAATACCGCTTATTAATTAAGAAATACCAAATGCAGCACAAAAATCTATCGCTTATAGAAAAATAATTGGAAACTGTGTACATTTCTTGAATTATAAGCTGGGACATTAGTACACAATACCAAAGTAATTTGAAGAACAGGTTTATCAAGTTCCGGGAGTCCTCGTTCTAAACTGTACGCCGGGGAAGAAACCGCATTCGAGTTTCCGCAACGGACACGACGAGAACACGAATACACAGCATCTATGAGAATAAGAATAATATGTATTATACAGCGGTATAGCGGACTGTCTTGCCACTGCACCAGTTGTTAGAACGTCGTCGGTCGTTGGCAACTGGATCGATTTATATTCCGGCACGTTTTCCTTGATTAATTTCCCTAGATCTGGTTGCTACATGTCCATACCCGGTGTTATATTGTTCAATTTGAGTTCGCGTTATTATTTGCATATTTTATTAATTCGGAACATATATAGGTATATAATTCATTGGTCTTACTGCTGCAAAGGAAAATGTGCTGCAAAATTTTGCAGTTGAGGAACTGCAACGATATGTCTTGGTAATTAACATTGCATGATATAATGCGGGCATTTCTTCATGTCTCTATTTTCTTAAATTGTGGGCTCGGAATTAATTAATTTCATGACACAACTTATGCAAGATAATATTATAAACGAAGGCATTTGTGGTAAAAGACCTACATTAGTAAAATTTGAACCAAATGAAAACAATTATATCAAAATAAGTAATTTATTAATGCAGTACTTAATAATGCCCTGTCACTTATTAATATACAGGTATTCCATGTAAGCGGTTTATTAAAAGTTTATGATGTTGTATTATTTACTTATATTTGAGATTTTGGCACCATTATCTGTTCGATTGGAACTATAAATGTGAAATACTTTAACCACAATACCACTTTCGGTTGACCGAAAATGGACGTTAACTTTGTTATTTTAAATAGAATGATCTCATTTTTTTATTCATTTTTGGATTCTACGACCATAAATACGTTTACATTAGCTACTCCTGTAACTACATGTTGCCGTTTTTGAGTTATTTAAGTTTCTCTTTTCTTTTTTAGTAATAATCATTGCATCATTGAGAAATTAATATCTCGGTTTATACTGCAAGTTGAGATTTCAAATTTGCTATGTTATGAATGCAAATGTAGCTCTAAATAAACGGTACACATACTTCACATTCTAATATACGGTATGTTCAAAACTGAGAAACAAAGTGATATATTTTCAAATGCAGAAAATTATTTTTTTAGAATAATACACCCTGTATTTTAATTAGAAATTAGGAAGCAAATATCATCCCCTATCATTTTATATCAGCATTTCCTATATCTATCTTTAATAGATTTTGCGATATGAGCGACTTTTTGTTAATCAGACTAACTAGCCCTATCTTTAAATGTTTGTAGCTGGCTCTGAATGGGATTAATATCAAATTTATTGAGTAACTATTAATTAATAAATCTATTAAAGATAGGTATAGGCAATGCTGATATAAAATGATAGGGAATGATATTTACTTACTAATTTCGAATTAAAATACAGGGCGTTCTATTAAAAAAAAAATTCCTCGGTTTTGAACATCTTGTATGTTAGAATGTGAAGTGTGTGTTCCGTTTCTTAGAGTTATATCAACATTCATAACACAGCAAATTTGGAGTTTCTACTTGCAGTATTAACAACCGAGATATTAGTTTCTCAATGATGCAATGATTATGGCTAAAAAAAAAGAACAACTTAAATAACTCAAAAACGGCAACATGTGGCTACAGGAATAGCTAATAAAGACTGACGTATTTATGGTCGTAGAATTCAAAAATTAATAAAAAATTAGATCATTCTATTTAAAATAATGAAGTTAACGTCCATTTCCGATCAATATTTTGGTTAAAGTATTTCACATTTATAGTTCCAATCGAACAGATAATAGTATAAAAATCTCAAATATAAGGAAATAATAGAACGTCATAAACTTTTAATGAACCACTTACGTGGAATACTCTGTATATTTATTGTTTAATTGTTTGGCTAATGTCGGTTTCAGGTTTCAACATTAATTACACATACTTTTTTTTAAGTTTTACTTTTTTGGAAATTTTATTCCATTTTCAACAATAACATCTTTAATTTCACGGCCCACACCGAATGTTGATTCAACTAATAATTGGTTCACTCAACAAATTTTTGTATTTAAAACTGTTTAAACCACTGCAATGCTTAAATCAATTACCCAGAATTGGTTGTTGATCATTGATCATAACCTGTAATGATAGTCCTTTCAGTGGTCTTTTAAATGTTACCTTAAAGAAATTAGGCCTTTTATGTAAAAATTTCAAGTATGTTTATACAATACAAACAGAAAACAGTATAGTGTTGAGTTAAATGTTGTCTCAAGACAATTGTTTTTGTTGTTTTAAATAGCTAAATTATACTGGACATGTCACCAATTTAATGATTACGGCTTCCATTAGTCGTTTACCTGGAAAGTATATCATGTCATAAACGTATTATTTGTGCCAAAAGCGCAAGGTTACTAGAGTGAAATGAGAGGAGCGCCATCTTTACTATCATTTCTGTAATGCATATATAAGTATTCAATGAATTTCCTACTATATGACTAGAAAACTGCTATAGTAATGTTCAGATCAGAACACTTGTACAGAAGGTGAAGACTAGATTTAGGAAATTCAATTATTAAATTAAGTGCAATTTTGGTTAGCCTAATTTTTATAGCCCAATTTCGCTCAATGCTTTCAGTTTAATATATGTTCTTTTCTTAGTATAACATACAATCAATTACACACAATCGCGTCTGCGCCTACATGCATTATGAATTAATTTGTGTTTTTTTGTTCAAATGTTGCAATGCCTTTACACTAATTTGTTTTCATAGCAAGCAAAAAATGTTTGCACACGTTTTGTTGTAAATCTGCTTTCATTTTGCTGCGAACCATGGACGAAATTGGCACACAACTTTAAATAAAAATAATTTCTGTCGATCTCTTTAATTTTATAATGTTAATAATTTTAATGCAACTTTATTTTTGGTTTCGTTATTAAAATTATTTCTATGATTTAATTAATTGAATAGTAAGAAAAATGTCCGTGGGTTAGAAGAATCATAGAAGTATTTTTATATATTTTACATACATAGATTCATTCTTAAAAAACTGTTACCTTACTTTATTGTGTCACTTCACATACCAAAATATATCAAATTATAAATGAAAACAAAAGAGAATAATTAAAATAAGATTTTTTACTATTAAGAATTTTAAGTTAGAAGCTTTACCTGTTTCCATGTTATCCACTCTTACCAAGTTTACCCAATTAATAATAAAGTACACACATACAAGGAATTACCACAGTCTTTAAGAAAAACTATCAAACCAACTCCTAAAATAGAATTTTTATGAAGCCACAGATGTAGTCTTTTGCAACAGTTCCAGCTTTCCATAGAAACAGCAAAAACATTCTGAAAATGACATGTAATTGTAGCACGCTTTAATTTGCATGTTTCCTGCAGTACTCTTATATCCCTTCCTGTGCACTAATCTATATTTCACTTCGTTAAATGATCCTGTTCTTGTATCCACCGTATAATTAACTGGTAAAAGACGAAACATAATTAATATGTTTCTCCTGCATAAACCGGTGATTTAAAGGGACACGCATAGAATTTTTAATAACTGTTTGATGTGTAATTACTTTATCAGAAATTTGTAGGCAATTTTATATTAAAGTTTTCAGCATATGTACTGGATAATATCATGGACATGTAACGTCTTTCTCAAATTAAATGCGAATCAAAGCACATCTTGGATTGCTTATGCAACGAAACCACAAGTACTCTATATCTAGCGATATGTAATTTAGAATTCTTTCCCAATCATTTTTAATTAACATTTAAGTGTACTCTGTTTTCGGTTGCATAATAATCAAAAATTTATTGGACTTAGATTCGCATTTAATTTGAGAAAGGTAGCGTAAGGTACCATTCAGTTGTGCCAACTTGCGTAACTGCATGTGTCTCAAATCGTTCTGATTCTCGGGATCTTCAACACCTTGCCGAATCACCTCCTTAATCCTTTCAACGGCCTTAACACATTCAGGATTTGTTGCTGTGATTTAAGCATGCAATGGCTCGTCTGGAAGGGGCTGTCCGTCTTAGCGACCATCTTTGCCTTTTTTCACGCTACCCTTGTCCACGGTTTATAATTTTTGCACCTGTCTCCTTTTCCATCGTTTTAATGTATTTCCACGAGGTCCAATCAATAAACCGACAAAATTGATCATGACTTTATCGCTGACACTTATGACAGGAGGTTTATAGTCGACTGGAGGTTTGAAATCTGGGTTGATATTTTGCATTTTCAACACTAGGGCGTGTCGTTCCTCCTCCAACCGTCTCCTAGTCCGAAATTCCCTAGTATTTAACCGTTTACCATCGCTGCTGTAAATCAGCTCGGGTGATGGTGATCTTTCCTCCGGATTGGCTGGTATTCCTCGATCGCCCGAACGTAACTTACGGCTGACCTCCTCAATTTGGACTTGAAGTAGATATGCCTGCTCCTGATTCATCGGTAATATAGTCGGCATTACAGGTATAAATATCTTATCATGCTCGCCACCACCCCAACGTGATCTCATTTTCTTCCTCTGAGAAGAGTCATCAACTTCATCGTTACTATTCTCATCGTTGCTCACTAATTTAATGATGCGTATTGCCTTGTCATAGCTATTGTCGCCAAAGCTTCGGCTAGTAATTTATCCCCATTATGCTCAAGGTTTTTTTTCTTTACTTTTATCTCTGCCTTTGCTTGGGCTTCTGCTGTGTCTTTCGCGCTCCCTTTCCCGTCGTTCGCGTTACTTATCACGATCGCTTTCACGGTGCCTGTCCCTATCACGATCCCTACTACGTTTTCTGTCACGTTCGACGTTGGCGATCTCTATCTCCGTCTTTATCGCGACCCCTAGCACGGTCGCGATCCCTATCCCTGCTTTTATCGCGATGTCTTGATGACCTCATATTTGTATAGAATTCCACTTAATAGCAAGGAAGAGAAAAAATAATGGGAAAAGTCTAAATGAGTCCGAGCTCAAATGTAACTTATAACTTTCAAATGGCACACAGATTCCAAGATTTGTGACATTTATCTTTAAATTCTCGCATTGTCATGTCACTTCCAACAAAATCTTCCCATTTTTTTCCTCATTCAGTGTTTACTTTTTTAAATATTATTAAAAAAATTGTTCTAATTAGGCTTAGATCTACAAAACTATAAGATTTGAAATAAATAAATACGTGGCTCTAGATAAACTTAGTTATCTCTATCTGTCCACTCACACCGGATAAGAGACACCTTTTACCCAATTCTGCAGATACATTAGCGTATGGACAGGTATTAGTTCATGTACATTGTTGAATAAATCGCAATTTTTCTATTAGTGTTGAAGTAATAAATTAAGAAAACCGTAATAACAATTATGATAATAAACGTAAGAATAAAAGTAATAATTTTTAATTTATTAACTTAGACTTGAAAACTTTTTTCGGAATCGTGGATATTCTTCATTGAGTTTCCATTTAATTTACAATTTTTGATTTTTTTCATTTACTGCTCTCATATTTTTAGTATGTCTTTTAAATATTTTCAAAGTTCTTTTCTTTACATCAACGATGTTTAATGGTATTACTACCGTTTTGTTTCTTAACGCTGCTATTTTCTTAAGATTATAATTATTCTAGTTGTCTAATTTATGTTGCAGTTCATCTATTTTATTATTAGCGAACTCTAGTTCACAATCTGTCATAATTAATTGTTGCAGAAATAAATTAGCTGCTTTTCTTGCAATATATTTATCTACTACTTCTTGTTTGAAACCAACTATTTTTACACCATCTTCTAGTCTGTCTATTTCAGTAATGATTGGTTTTAAATCATCTTTGCGTTTTTATTTCTCATCATTAGGAATGTATGAAACTAGTTTATCCGGTTATGACTGAAAAGTTTCTAAAGATTTACTAATTAATTCAATTGCTTCTTCATCTAAACTTATGTTTTTACCACTACCTGCTTTATGTTCTCCATTATCGAATATTTTTTTATTTTTTATTTTGTTTTTCTTCTCTTTTGTTCCGAAATGTTCCCGTTTGTTCTCATTTGTGAATTTAATATCATATTTAGGGAATTTCTGGAAATACTTTTAGATTTGCAAAATTCTGTCTTTGTTAGTTTTTTATTTACTGTTTAATTGAGATATTGAATGGTAAAATTACGATTTCTCATTTGAGTTATTTCATTGTTATTTTTGGTATATTTAGTTTTTATCTTGAGTAAAAAATTTGAAACTATTTTTAAATTGTTGGATTTCAGATGGTTGTCTTGTGTGTATAATATTCTGCAACAATTTTGTTCTCTTTATTGGTCATTTTATTTATTGTAATTTTGTTTAGTTATTACGCTTTTGATAAGTCAAAAAAAGATTAGTACCACCCAAAAGAGAAATGCACATCGAGAGGCTGAACTTACTTGATAAACTTTGTTCTTTTTGTATACTCATTTCCTTCAGGTTAAGAATGCACTAATTGACACTATGAAAGTTGAATAATTGAAATGTAATTCGTGGCAGCAACGGATGGATTTTCTTCTTGTTAGCATACCGTTTTAACCAATGATAATTTTGGAAATCTCTTCTTATATCTTTCATTTACCATTTACTGCGTTCTTATCCTGAATGGATCGTAGTTACATGTTTGATTAGTATTTTGTAAGATTGTTACCTATTTAAGATACTGATTATTCATTTTCATTTCAGTTAACATCATCCTGAAGAACTTTTGAAATGTTTTGAAGACTTATCATTAGTGGTAATTATTTTAATCATTAACGTATAGGATGGAAGTTTTCGAAAAATTTTGTTTATTATTAATTTATCTTCAATAACTATATTCTAGAATACAAACAATATTCTAGAATATCGCGCTAATACTTACAAGTTGTGGGTTTGCCACGAATGCTTCTAATATTTTTTTTATATCCTTCCATATTGGAATTCCCACTCCACTGATAGTAAGGTATGCAGTTTGGTATTGTTTCAATAAATAAAAAATAAGGTTGTTCAGACTGTTCAAAACCTTTTTCTTCCTGCAATCATTTAGCACCTTCATTACATATCCATATTCTGGCGACGAAATTATCCCTCCGATTGACCGAAAATAATCTGAAAAAATCATTAAAGTACTATTTGGTGGCGAAATTACCTGTCTTAATGAAACTATTTCTTGATATGACCTAGTCTATTGCATACATATTACAGTTTTAAATTCTGTTGTTGTTTAATTTTATTTGTCCTGTGATTGGTATCTCTCACTGTTGATCTGTAAAGATTATTATTACATATGTCAGCGTAACTAAACATTGGTTTACCGGTTCGTTATTTCGCACTTGTACTCAAAATCAAACCTTTCAAGTTTTTCTATTCTTTTGCGAAACACTAAACAGAAAGTCTATCACAATAGTTATTGGGACATCCGAAAAGCTGTACAGTTACGAAACCGGATATTCAAAAAAAAAAAAATCGCGAAGAAAATTAGCCCATCCGAAGCGTATCGCAACAAATCAAATATAAATTGTGTATGGTGACTTTTATGTAACAGTTTAAATTTGTTTTTTTTAATAAAGAAATAATGTGAATACCATATGCTTTTTATTACAGCTGAAAAAAAAATTGTCCGAAAACGAGAAATTAAATAAACTATTTCATTGACGGATGATTACGACAAAAGTTTTGTCGAGATTTATGTATGCTACAGTAAATTTTAAATTAAGTTAATGCAAAAACTGCATATTTTTTTAACATAGCTTTTAGAACTGACTTATCATACATATTGTGTTCTTTTTTGTTTAAAAAATATATATCTTAGCCAGGGATAATCAATTAGTTTTTCTTCAATTAAGATATGTGGACTTCTTTTTCCCTCAACAATTTGTTTCTGTTTCTGAGTTGCAAGCGGCAATGAAAGTTCAGAAGAGTGAAATGATCCCAGCAAAGCCATGTTTCTTATACGTTATTAAATTTTAAGCGCAACATGATCTAGTGCATTACGTGCCTGTAAATCTTTGAAAAATCAATTTAGATACCTATTGTGTACACTATAAATAATTTAATTTTTTTAATCAATAACAGAATTAGCATAGGCAATATAATATATTCAATCCGCAAGCATCTTTATAAACCCCCTCGTAGGCGTGTTAGTAAAATACTCGCATACCATTCAAGGGGGTCTCGGGTTCGAATTCCCGCAAATCTAACTTTTTTTCTGATTTCGTAATACTGCGTAATTTGGTATACTATTATAGTTGATTAGGAATTATAATAGACCAGACCTAAATAGCTCAGTTCATAAAGAGTTAGACTGACGATTAAAAGGTTTTGAGTTCGATTTTTATCGCCGCCTTTTTTATTGAGAATACAGTTGTTCTTAAATCCGAACTGGTGAGATCTCGAGTGGCCATAGAGATTGATGGCCCACGAAGATTGACGGGCAACTGAGTGCTGCCAAATATTCTCAAAACATTTCTGGGTTTTGGGACTCTTCCATCTATCTATTCAGGATTTACAGTAATATCGAATAATAATCACATGTCCTGTTAATTCAGGATTGATGGTCGTGCCGATGATTCTCCTCGATAGACACAACACACCTATAAACGGTATAAGCCGTCGTGAAAGAGGAGATGCTGTAAGAATACATCGGATTGTAGTCGGAACGAAAACGGGGAATGTTATGAACTTTTTTTATTAAATATTGGCATGTTGAACACCGAGGAATTTGAATAAGAATTTTGTTTTTTTTTTCTTTTCGATAATAACACTGCTGATACATTTTTTTATTGTAGCAATTATTATTCTGTTCCATCAATGAAAAGCCATTTTGGGGTATGTAAAAATTGGGAATTTCGACCTTTTCAATAATTTTGATAACCTTTTTAGGGCTAATTTTCCTTTCTTCATATGCGCCAATTGCTCTGGTCCAGAAATAAAAACCCTTTTAGGGTGTCGAAAACTCTACCAACTCTACCAGGAGGAAAGTAACCCGAGTATCTCGGAACGGAAACCTAAATGGCGATATCCTAGCTGAGCTGAGGGAGTAATATAAACCAAAAACAAAGGAACTATCCAAATTTATATGCCAAGCCAAGAGGAAAGCATGGGTGGAATTACGCGACGAGCTTGATGGTAACATCTGGGGCGATGCTTACAGGCATAAGCTAACACTGTACGAACTCGATAGAGAACGGAAAGAAGCCATTGTAAGGCAACTCTTTCCACATGCAAAGGAAACATGGAGGGAGAACGACGTGGTCACTGACGTCAAGAAATTCACTTTGGAAGAACTGAGAAGCGCGGCGAAAACCATAAAAACTGGAAGAGCGCCTAGCATAGATCAAATACCGCCTGAAGCTATTAAAATCATGGCAAGTGAGCGACCGAACCTAGTTTTAGCTGCCATGAACGGAATCCTGGAAGTGCAAAAGTTCCTCGAGAAGTGGAAAACGGCTAAAGTAATCCTGATACCAAAAAGTGGTAAGACGCCAGGCCAACCGAGCTCCTTTAGACCGATATGCATGCTAAACGCTATCAGCAAACTGCTAGAAGCCCTAATACGCAACAGACTTATGCATGAGCTAAATGAAGGGGGGGGGGGTTAACACCACCACCAATTTGGCTTTCAGAGAGGGAAATCGACCATCCAGGCTTTGGGAGCGGTTACGGATTTTATTGGAAGCTGCGATGCCAGGTGGTGCGCCATGGTGACCATAGATGTCAGGAACGCCTTCAACACGGCAAGTCATAAACGCATAATTGAGCAACTACAAGCTACGAAGGTCTCCCATTACCTAGTGAATGTTATCTCCAGCTACCTGAAAGATAGGAAAATAGAGATCGAGAGGGAAGTGGATCTGGATACGGGCGTAGGAGTGCCGCAGGGTTCGGTTTTGGGCCCAACTCTCTGGAACGTTCTCTATGACGGGGTTCTCAGGCTGGACCTGACTGTGGATGCCGCGACCTTCGCGTTCGCCGATGACCTGGTCCTGATCGTGGGAGGAAGCGATGAAGAGACTCTGAAAAGAAACTGCAACTACTGCCTGGCGAAAATTAACAACTGGATGGAGGAAAATAAACTGACCTTAGCGCCCGATAAGACGGAGGCGGTTATAGTTAAGGGTCCCAGACGTCGCGACCACGTGACGTTTACACTGGAGGGTGTGACTATAACACCCAGTACCAGCGTTAGGTACCTAGGAGTCATTATTGATGAGAGGGGGAAATTTGGGCGTCATGTGCGAGAGGCTACAACCAAGGCGGAAATCGAATGGCAGCTATCGGTAGGATTTTACCAAACATTGGCGGTCCGAGGAGTGGGAAGAGAGAGCTACTCTGCATTGCGCTCCACAACATCATCTTATATGCGCTCCTATCTGGTTGAAAGCCCTCACCTTCCAGAAATATGTAGATATGCTGGTAAGAACGCAGAGATATATGCTCCTTAGGGTGGCCTCCGGGTATAGGACCACGTCGGCCGAGGCGTTACAAGTAATCTCCGGGGCAGTGTCGATCGACTTCATGATACATGAGAGAGCAAGCCCACTCAGTCGAAAGGAGGCAAGGGATTTGACGTTTGTGAGGTGGCAGCAGCTATCTGTCTCAGGTTCTCACCGCCCACGGTTATTTTAGACATTATGCCAGGCGTTTTGGTAAAGACGTATCCGACGAGTGCATGTACTGTCAGCAGACGGACACGGTCGAACACACAGTTTTCGTGTGCCCACGCTGGGGAGATCTGAGAAGTGCGGTTATGCGGGAGCTGGGGGACCTAACTCCGGACAATATGGTCCCCAGTATGCTGTCATCTGTGGAGCGGTGGAAAAAAATCCAAGGACTGATATCCACTGTTATGGCCACCAAGGAGTCAGAAGAAAGAGCCAGACAAGCCAGACTAGTGGAGACCTAATTTTCGACCAAGAAGTATCACGGGCACCCAAACGCTGTCTGGTGTAGAGGCTTTTTTCTAGCGGTTCCAGCAGCGTTACTCTAACATCATCTCTGGGAGAGTATGGGGAGTTTTTAGTGGGTATATAGTGCGCTGGAGTCCCACACTACCACACCATTGACCCAGGTTTGGTGTGCATAAAGCATTTTCCCTCGACAAAAAAAAAAATGCCCTGACCCAGAAATAAAAATCCATTGTGGGGTGTCTAAAAACAAGAGGTTTGTAAGGTTTTCGGTGTTTTTAAGATAATTGATTGATTTTAGCCATTTTTTGTAGATATTTGGGGGTGCATAAAAATTAGTGATATATGAAGGATTTTCGCTTGTTTCATATCCCTTTTTGATGCTATTTCATTGATTTTCGCATGTGCCAAATGTCCTGGTCCAGAAATAACATTTTGTATACTACTGTGCAACTGAGTATATTTATATTTTGGTTTATATAATTTACTTTAAGTTGGGAATACTGTTTTGTGGCTTTGTCCCGTTTGTATCCATAATACCAAATAAATAAATAACCTGCATCAATACGTTTAGAGGTACTCGATTCATTTCAAACTTAAATATTTCTATTCATTATTTATATTATACCTTTGGAACGAAATATATGCTTTTATTTCCTTGAGTAATTAAGAAATTATCTTGGGGCTCGCTCCTGAGGCTGATTCACTCAAAGTTTTAAGCATTCGCCCTTATAAGTTCCTTATTTTTTTTCTTTGTTATTCACTCGAGTACTTTCCCTCCGAAGCCGTGCGAAAAATAGACACTGCGAACTTTGCTCTCTCTCAGAAACCATCCGCCCTGCTGCAGCTTCGAAGAGTATCGCCATCCTAGCTCAGTTTGTTTTTGCGAAACAAACTTCCAGCCAATTGAAATTTGACGTCTCTTTTTTGCGTGTGTCGAAACTCCTTATCGAGTTGTGATTTCCGTAGTTAGTCCGAACTTCAGCCGTCGATGCGCCACTTATACGTATTCCTTTCAGTAGTGCGGACAGTTAACTAGTGAGCTTTTTTCACTTCCCTTCCAATTCTTCTCACCTCGTTCTCAGGTTTTTGTCTTCACAAACGCCACCAGTAATTTATCAATCTAGTATCAATTTCGCCTAGGATTCGATTAGTTTTTCTGGGCGTGTAATTTACCTCTTAAGAGATAAAAGATTTATGTAGTTCGCGTTCCTTAATTAACTTTGTTTATTCGGAGACCGCTGCAGACGATTTATTGTTTGACTATTGTAGGTCTCAAACGAACACGAAAAGTTTTCAAATTGAACCTGGCCCAGAAAAGAAAAGAAAATTAATTTCACTAATGGTGAACATATCAACATATTATCAGCTCTGTCGCTTTCTGTTATCGCCTGGTTGTATTGAATAATGTAACAAATCATGATAGTGCGAGATATGCACAGTACCTGTTTTATGAATTAAGATTTACAAACTAGCATCGGTTAAGTTTCCACATTACTAAGTTTGTTATTATTTGAGCTGAGAAGCACACCCAACAAATATATTTTTGTATTTTATATTAGATTTTATTTCAATTTTAAAAATTACCTCTCTGGTAATTTTGATCTATTTATTGTGGCGAAAAAGCAATTTAGTCATTACTTTGCACTCCCAAATTCTTTTAAAGTTTTGGCAAGCGCAAAATATTGTGGTTGATACTTCTAAAAAAGATTAGTTCTTTGTGAAAGGAAGAGGTAAATAGTTTTACTTTACACTCCTGTAGCAGGACGTTAATAAAAACAACATTAACTTATAAGTAAAGCAACTCACAAAATTTCGAAAATATGTACAGTCCCCGACATTATTAATTAGCACTCGAACGAATGGCTCGACGCTTTGATGATACTAAATATGAATATCGGTGACTGTACCTATACCTACCTAAATTTGATAAATAATTCTGATTCTTTGGTTATTTAGTTCTTTTGCCGAAATTCGATACATTGAGCTATAGATAAATAATATTACATAAGTACTAAAGGTTTGGAATAAAAAAGTGCTTACAGATAAATACTGTTGCTGAGAAACTTTCATCTTATCTTAATAATACGAAAAATATACGCTTTCTATTGAAATAATGTTAATCTTAGTACTTAGTAAGGTGATTACGAAAAAGAATTCCTTTGTATGTCGAATTTGATTCATTGAGGACCAACGGTCCTTAGCCACCTAAATGGTGTTATTAATTCAGGTATTCAGTATTCATGGTTATCTTTATATCTTATAAAGTCATCGATATTCCCTCTGACGTATATGATACATTTGAGTAAACTGATTGAGTGAGCGTCCTATGGTCACCTAAGGCAATCGGCATTCTATGACAATGCGAAAGCGAAGCCACGAAGCCGTGCCTACTATGCTAATACTGACATTCGCTTACATGCAGTAGTTCGTATAACATGGGGTGACGATACAACGAAACCTCTTGCTGTGTATTGCAGTGGTACAAGGTAGCACACAGCCCGGATAAAAAAAATTAAATATATTGCTTTAATTAAATTAGCAAAATAAATTAGCCATTTTTAAACATGCTAGTGTCATTTATTTTATTACTTTTAAATCATAAATATACCCTTTCTAACCCCAGATGACATGCGGGGGAAGAATTTCCGCTTGTAACAGTCTAGAGGACGCCTGATCATTAAAAAATTACGAAAAGAAAGATAACTCCCCTTATTCTTCAGTACGACCCCGGACGCTATGGTAGACTGTTGCTCAATGTACTCTACTCCAATATTCAAAGTTAAAGTGCTTAATTTACGTGTGACAGGCCCTTATATAACCAGAATTAAGGCTGTTTATTAACTTTGTGAGATAAAGAAAACATTTAACTTAAAACGCATGAGATTTTTATTTATAAAAGGTTCGAATTTGAAACCGTGTAAAAACAACATAAATAAGAACATAAATATTTCAGGTAAATAGAGTGAGTTCACTTATTAATTAGCAATTACGTTTTTAATTAGTAATATGTGCGCGGAATACCTTTGGAAGGAGCAAATCGGCAAGCATCACTCATTAGTTCTGAAATGAGGCGTTGAATGGTGCCCTGGTACTTCGAATTATGGAGAATGGCTTTTGGATAGGAATATATCTCGACAATATCGTTGTTGGAGAAAATTACCCAACAATTATGTAAGTAAATTGTGCTTAATATAATTAACCTTGTTTAATTGGCTAATGGCTAACGCCAAGGTTAATTTATTAACCAATTTAATAACCTTGTTTAAAATTAACCATCATTTTAGGTTGGATTTTGGAATAAATAGGATTTTATCAATATAGTCTGCAGGGACAATCATATTTTATATTACTGCTGAGAATATTTGTAAAATTAATGTAATATTTTACTATGTGCAATATATGATGCTCACTATATAATCTTGTAATGCTTATAATGTTATTTTGTATTAAGGTAATAGTAATTTACGGAAAAAATGTTCGCTCTTGAAGTAACTAATGAAGAAGAAAATTCGGCAATTTTTGAGCACGATTTATTCTATTACACAATTCCTAAGCAACGTTTCGATCGTTACATCGATATTTTTCAAGCTTTAGAATTAATTTTAAGTTAAAATGAAGGTAAATTTTAATTTTGACAACACATCTTTTTTTTGGGTAAAATATAATAATTGGAGAAATTAACTTTAAAATTATAATAAATCAGTTGTTGTACGTTAGGAAGTTCAGTAGTAAATTGAATTACTATCTATCTATATACTATTACAATCAACTAAAATAAAATAACTAAGACATCTCCTGAAACACAATTAATCAAGTAAATTATATACATTTTTCGTTATTGAAGGGACAAAAGTATGGATGATTTTGGAAGAACCCTTCTTATTTTAATACTGCACAATAGGTAAGTAATAAACTGGAACGAAAACTAAATTTAAGGTTTAGAGAAGATACACTATGTAATTTTTATTAGGCGTTTTCATAAACTGCAATCTAATGGATTGAATCGTGATCAAAGATCCTTCAGATTACTCTATAGCTGACGTGAATTCATTGAATCAAACGCACACTTTTGATCTAGCACCGTTTACGAATGTTAAGATCACGATTAAATCAATCTAATTGTACTTTTTGAAAACCCCTAATGTTATACTAATAACACAATTTGCAAAATTCTAACATGTATTACGTCATTAACATAAAACAAATTAGATAGTTAATTGAGCTAACTCCAATCGATTAACATATTACTGCACGTCTGCATCCATTATTTTTATAATTGAAATCACACAAGGTACACAACAGTCAGACACAAGCAGGGAATCATCAGCAACGTACTAATAAACATGTGCCGATAATTTTGGACGACAAAATAATGCCGTCTTATTGGTCGGTTTCATTGGTAAAGTTCGACGGTGAATAAAGCAATTAGTTGGCAACGCGTTATTAAAAGCTATTGTAGAAAGTGGATATGCGTCTAATACCAGATAATATTGCAGATAATAACACTGCTATCTATATAATCCACGCTATTATGCAGGATTTCAGCAATAGAATATATTAACATTTATTTCCATTGAATGTAGATGGTAAAATCTAGATTGTATCTCTTATCATACACTGTTGAAAATTTTAACACTTTTTTGACTAATTTAATAGTCAGGAGAGGTCCACACTCTTTTCGTGTTATTTTGTCGAGAACTATAGAAGTTTAAATTTGACGAGCAAAGATAGTCAAGTATTGTCTATTGCTAAGGAGTTATTTTGTCCAACTGACACGTGGAATTATAAAATACTTCTAGTCACATTTTATTTGATCTAGACTAGACAAATTTACTAGCTGTTTAACTAAATGAATGCGATCTATTGGGTGTTTTAACACCATTTTCTAAACACAACGTCTTTTTAATATGCAACTCCTATTTCTTAGTGCTATAATATTCTCTCTTAAGACGTTTTCTCAATTAAAAATATGCAAAACCACTCATTCACAAGTTTTGGTTTCAACTAAACGTACCAATTTTAAAATGATTTTTTGAGAACCGTTATAAAATTAAGTGAATGTTTATGCTATTTGATTCAAGTCTAAACTAATTGCGCCAATAGATGTTCCCAATACATCTTTAAGATGTTGAAATTTTTTATGCCCACTGGAATTAACGTTTAATAACACGAGGTTACACTTTGCAAGTCAGTCACATTTGGTGGTTTGTTTGGAATATGTTAATACGGAGAATCAAACACGAAAACAGATACACGTGCAATGCAGGTGGTGCGTATAATGCAATACTGTATTAGAATAGGTGGGGTTTCTATATTTCCATCCGCGGGAAAAATTCTGATTAGTTGACGCTTCTAAATGTCTAGAAAAATAGTCAATCCTCATATCTGAACAAAGAATTCACACGAAATTCTAGTCATTTCTGTTCTATTAAATACGCGTAGTCAACTCGTCTGGCAAAGTTTGTAAAAATCAACACTAAAATATTTGACTAGCGCAAAATTAACGCCAACACCGTAATATTTTCAACAGTGTATATATTTTGACATCTGATTATTTTACTATTAATAAACAATACATTACCCTTTCGACAATAATCATTTTAGTAATTAATAGAGAGGAATTTATAATCTAATTTCTACAATCCATGTTTCTCAGTCTAGGTTGTAGCCGCACTGTAAAAATTGCTATTCCAGTGCTGTATATGCGGAAAACTTATCAGTTTTTTTTTAAAACGAGCAACGATGTGTATTTAAGTATAATGATAATGTAGTCAATGTGATCGTTACATCCCGTTTGTACAAATAAAACAGAGAAAGCTATTTTTAAAAAATTAACGCTGGCCAATAAAAGAAAAATACTAGTAAAAAGAAAAGCCGTAAGTCAGTCTTTACTTCCAAATGAAAAAAAGAAAGGACAACTCATCCGGTTTGAATGAGAGAGAAAACAGTGCACGACATCCTCAGCCATTACCGTACTCTCACTCAAACTGGACGGGTTAAACTCCTTTCAACATAGCTTGTGAGACCAGAATGGAAAAAGAAAGAATCTGTTACCTTTATGTTATTAAAAAGAATTAGGTAAGAAAAATTATTGTAATGCTAACAATATTTTAATTAGTTTGACATTCCTTATTACTACAACTGCTAGCTCTTCCTTAACATAAGCACACGGTGTAAATATCCCTTCTTATATTGCTAGACTAGAAGCCTATGTATAATATCATCAATTCATGATGTGCGCAAAAAACACAGCATAACCGAATTCGATAGAATTTCTGATTTATTTCCTTCGTTTTCTTGCTACTTTTAGAATCACCGTCTTAAATCAAATAGAGCGTACCGGATGACATTCTAATATGAGGAAATAAACTTTTTTAAAACACCCAAGGGTCAATTCGGATATGTCTATATGGTTGTCCAGGAAACTCTCCGCTCTCGTATCCACTGCGACAAGAAAAGTCCTAGGCGGTTCTGGTAAATAAGTAAAATGATTGTAATGTGTCGTCCTCGGATTCCGGACTTGTTAGAGGCGACCCTTGTCACTTGTCAACCCTTTGCGTTGTTCACCCGCGTGTCTAGCGCATTCTGCGGATCTTTTGTTTGCACGGCGAAAACATATAGCTGGCGCTTCTCCTCTCGCCTTTTACAATATTTTCATTTATAATATCCGGAATTGTAGTTTAATGGCCTCAAAGGCTGATGATTTATTCCAAGACAAAATATATCGCTATTGTTTCCCATAAGGTATCGTATATTATATTTATGCTCGTTGGAGGAAGGCTCTCATGGATCTGAAGTTTTTTTATACCTATCTAAACGTTAGTGTAGTTTTACGCTCGACAAATGAAGATTTATTAGTGATTATATTATTTCTTGTCCACCAATTACAATGCATTATTAAAATAACATTGGTTTAACAGTGTACCCACGTAACAGAGTGACCTAGAGTGACGTTTAATGGACGTCAATATTACGTCTATTACGCGATATTGACGTCAATTAAACGTATTGCTGTGTACAGACTGAATTTGAAAATGCAAAGTGAATTTTTAAAATAAAAAAGGAAATGGAATTAGCTAGCTCAACGGATAAAAATTTAAAAGGAGCAAAAGAACAATTAACCTCAGGGTTACCCTCGCGAACTAAAACTTGAATCTAACCACGAAAAGCAAAATGTGACTGAATGAAATCAGACTTTCTTAAATACCCGAAAGATTGAAAAGGTTTAAATAAAGATAAAAGAACAGATTTTTTTAACCCAACGAAGATAATTAACAAACAAAATTTATTATGTAAATAGGTAAAATTACAAAATGGCAGAAAAAAAACTGTGAACTGAAGGGTTCTGGCCTAAAATAAAAAATTGCACTTGATTCTAAATTACAATAGGACAATGCTATTTCCTAAACAAAGCAAAAGTTTTGTTTGTTCAGGAAGATAAACCTAATTATCAATATCAATCCACGTAGTTTCAACAAAATAAAATAAATTCGTGGACAAACACTAGAAATTTACATAAATGAAAACTAAAATCAGGAACAATAGTTATACTCACCCAATCGAGGTGATTGATAAAATAAAAATGAATCAGCAAAATAGAAAAACGGAAAAATTAACTCTTTAAACTATAATGAGAGAAATTAAACTGAAAATATATCTTCCCGAACAAAACAATAAATGATCTTATATCTATAATGTGCACTCATCAACATAATAGCAATTATTATAAAGCGAATTCCTTGATGGACAAAATATTCATAGAAATAATTAAATCTTAAAATCTCAAGAATTACAAAATGGCAGCAAAGATTTAAAAATACATCTACTCACGTTAAAGTCAACCAAGGAACTGCCTGACAAAATTCTACAACGCAGCCGTATAACAATACGAACAACGCAAACGCACATATCACCGACAAAATCTAAGCAACTTAAAATACACACAGCGGTAACGCGGGTAAACTAAACTACAGCAGTATGTATGTATGTATATATCGCAAGGGTGATAGTACACTGCGACCTAAAAGATCTATTGTGTCCCCTGTTCTTGTTGTTTTACAGCTGGCCTTCAAATCCTATTCCTTCCAGAAAGTGTAGGATATCAGAAGGTCCCCGGTTAGGTGATTCTCCCTCTTCGATTTCACGTAATCCCGAGGTGCAACGCCCTTGAGTTGTACAGTGCTACTCAATTTGAAAGGGGATGGATGCCATCCTGTTCCTCAATTTGCTCCAGTCGTTTTGCTCCTCCCTTTGTTCCTTCCTTGTGAGGTACTCTCACTTTGAAAGTGGAAGACTTCTTATGGAGGTCCTGCTCCAATTCCTGTTTATTAGCGGTGTCGTCCCGATAATAAAAGTCCTTCCTCCATGGTTGATCTCACGAGTAGCTAGGGAAGAAAAGGTCCACCTCCACAAAACCCCGCATGCAGATGTAAGGCTAAATACAATCGGGTGCGCCAGGTGCCCCAAGGATGGACTAGTAGACTGGTCTTCTATCCAGCAACGCATCCCATCAGCCTAATCCGCCACCTTAGGATTAAAGTTTTTGTTGAGATTGTCTCCTTTCGGTCCGTGCAGTTAAGCCAAGACCCCCCATCTCTTTAGGCCTAGTTTAACAGTTGGGCTTTCGGTAGCCGAAAGCAACAACTGGCATCGTTGTAAAACCCTGTGCAAGCCTTTAGCCACGACACAACACATCGGGCGAGGGAGGAGTGGTTCACGGCAACGGCCTTCATTCAACCTGCGCCGGTTTTAAGCAGAGAGGACGAATTTATAGCCGTCACTAACCATCTCCTCTTGTGCGAACGCTGACAAGATGGCCTTTCCGCTATCAACCACCCCCGGGAACGCGCCTGGTGGGTATTCCCAATTCCCAGGCAATTAAGCGTCAGTTAACATCACTTTGCACCTGGGTAGTGACATACTTTAGATTTTAATATTTAGTAAAGTTTTCAACTAGGAATAATCGCAGCTCGGATAAACCTCATTGGTTACGATATCGCCACTGCGCAAACCTAAAATAAAAAGAAATGGAGGTCGACTGAAGGTAAACTCTATACCACAGCGCTGATAGGGGATGGGGATGTTAGTTTCTGTGATAACCTACTCAGGCGCAGTAAGAAAAAAGTTAAAACCATTACTGGGTTAATAACTGGACACTGTCCCCTGAAAGAGCATCTATACAACACAGCCCGGGTAAGCGAACCGTGGTGTAGAAGATGCGAACTACAGAAGGAAACGAGTTTACATGTAATCTGCACATGTGAGGAACTGAAGGTACTCAGGCAGAAATATTTCGGGAGAGATCTATTGGAGCCCTCTAAGGTTTTCAAGTTTCCACTGGGCAAGATACTGGGCTTTATAGAGAACACCAAGCTTCTCGAGTGGAAATAAGAGAATTAATAGGGATGGTACAATCAGCACCTAGCCCAAGTGCCCGGACATTAAGTGTCCACCCTAACTTTAATGAATGAATGAATGAATGAATGAATGAATATTTAATAATGTAAGAATTAGCGAAGCAAGACAGTTTTGTGCATAAACTAAATAAGCAGATTTGTTTGTAAATACATTTTAACAAGGTTAAAACCAATGTAACTATAATGTGTAATACAGCAAGATGGAATGCAGCATTAGCTATAATATCTACTTATTGTTAGATGATGAAACCAGAGAACTCGCAAGGAGTTAGTTTTTAATCTACTACTGTTGACACGTTAGACTTGTTCATAGAAGCGCTGACAGTTTCTAGTTAATTTGTACGACCTGCAAAGTAATTACACTTGCCTAGACATAATTCTTAACATGACTGATATAGACTAACAGAAACAACTAACTCCCGATTGGTTTGTTGATTCTTTAAATAAAGGTATTAATAATGTGTAGTGTTGCCAGATGTAAAAATCATGAATAAATGTTTATAACCACAACTATCCGAATCTTGCCTGTATGTATCCATTACAGCAAGCATCAATAGTAATTTTTTAAAACGTATTTCCCCATTCTTGCGTTATTATTCTTAAGTTCTACTAATGAACAGCGAAGCGACGTGTAACTTGTTGCCCTACTCTTAGAGAATAAAGTTGCAAACATTGAGACTTTTTTGATATAGATATCGCAATCGCCCTATCCTAATCCTACAATCATTTTAATATTCTTCTAACAATTATTTTTTGTACTTTGGGATTTGGTAATGTGGGGGGAAGAATCAGCTCCAATGAAAAGCCTCCATTCCCCCCACATTACCAAATCGCAAAGTACAAAAAATAATTGTTAGAAGAATATTAAAATGATTGTAGGATTAGTAACCGGTCACCGTAGACTAAATAAGTATATGCAAACCATGAGCTTCACCGAGGAGGCTAGGTTCTACCAAGAAAATAAACTAACACTGGTCCACGTTTTGTACCAATGTAGTAGTCTGGTAAGGGAAAAAAAATCTACTAACTAACTCGCAGAAGCCACTGTAAGTAAGCCAACAATATTCTATTTTTAAACTAAAAAATGTACAAGTATATTTATTTGTTTTTGCTTGAATTTTCGGGTAAAACTATAGATATCATGGAAAATACGAAATTCATACGCCGCAATGTGATTTGTTATTGGGTTATTTATCTGTGCGCGTAGGTAATTCTATTCGTTTGTCGAACTTATTATTGGTTCAATGATACCACGTGATAATGTAATAGTGGTGCGTCACAAACAATCGTAGGTTTCGCGTAAGCGTGTTCATTCTTGACCCCTGGTTTGAGCGATTCATATTACATACGAATTTTATAGTACAATCTTTGAAAAATACATCAGCATGTGAAATTTACTAGATGGTCGAAATTTTACTTTATGAAGTAAATTTAAAATAAAATTGAAGGCAACTTCGCTACCAAAGATTTTACATGTAATTTACTAGAATTTTTTTACAGTGCACCTAGAGTTTTACAAAGAAAATAATTTTCATGCCCGGTTAAAATGGACGCTACAAACTGTTCTCTTAAAGGTACTGTGGGCATAAAAGTCTAATAATCAATTTCTGTCCTAATTGGGTTTCCTAGATATTCTACATTATATAACTCAGATAATGGTTGGTACCAAGCACTTTCGTCTTGTTAGTGAATAGTATTATCGAAGTTTTGTTCCGTTTAATGTTCAGATTGTCTTGCTCAACCAATAACAATCAGCGATAATTACCTGTTGATGGAATTGGAAAACTTGCTTCTTACCTACTTCATCTTGAGGATATTGCCCACATGTCTGCGCTTCGGTTTCAGTCATCTCAGTGATAGCCAGAAGGTCGTCTACTAATAGTGACTATAGAGGCGAGGCGAGAATAAGATCCCTGGCTGCGGACACCTTTGTCCTGTTTGCACCTGACCACCTCCTCACTTAAGGTTGTTATGACAAGTCTGCTTGTAACCACAGTAGCTATTCAACTAGCTATAATCGATTTTACGCCTCGTATTTTGACCGTCTTTCATAGGATGAAGAAATTGTATTATTAAATGCCTCTTCTATCAGTACAGATTTGATAAAACCTCAGATTAATTTATAGATATATTTGCAGATTTATTCCTATTGATAACGTTGATTAAGTGGAATATACTTTCCTAAGCTTGGAAAAGATTACAAATATTTTTCTCAAATTCTTCTGTATTTACCACTTACATACAGAATCCAAGATATTCTCGCATTTAGAAATATGAATTTTTAAATAAAATCCTTTCACATTAACTTAACATACTGAATGAGTAAAGCTATTTGTATCAAAAAGGTACCTTTACTTTGTATAATATAATTACCTTCTGTTAAGTGAAGGTTCTTTAAGAACTTTTAAATTATGAAGGTACCTACATCAAGGCGGTTATTAATTTGAAAGTCGCTAGGGCCAATCGTACTGAAAAGTATCGTCATGATGGTTTAATAATTCCTCAGCACTTAAAACCCTCTTTGACCCTTTTCATTAAAGAAACGATAAAGTTTGTGTTGGGTTTGCTTTAATGAACGCAACATTATTTCGCAAAGTTTTAGGCTTTAATATATCGGAAACTGACGTTAAAGCCCATTGAATTAACGACCTTTAGGATTTTGAAAGTATTCGGGTAACATTTTAGGACGGCTTGTGTTTATACAGTTAATATACACTAAATATTAGCAATTTATCACCCTCTACTTCTTATCTCTCACTTCCACTTTTCTTGTTAATAATATGCCTGATCCTTATATATATATATAAGGATCAGACCCTCTTGTTTGAATCATTGCCAATAATTAGGTAATAGAATATACTAATTTTCTACAATTTGGAAACACATTTTCTTTCGCAAAACCTTTCGAGCTTTCTTTAACACAAAAAAGTAATAGCTTAATAGATTCTAAACAAATAATCGACTATACCTATAAATAAAACCTTTTGATATTTCAATAGATTTGTTAAGCAACTATAAAAGAATCATCTTTTGTTATTATTTTTATGTATCCAATCGCAAACTCAAAGAAACTTAAATGGCAGAAGAAGCCTGAGCAGCAACCTGTAAAATGGAGAAAAGAAAGTGCGACAAGAAAAATTAAGACCCAAGAATAATGTTGTTCTGTTATCTCTTCCTCTCAGACGTCCTGTACAGCATCCGACATAATTTGCGGTACTGTATTCGTTATTATCGCAGCAGCCGGTGTCTAGAGTTGCCAGTGCCTAATTGGCTGATAAGAATGCGCCACCCGTCCAGACCGAATACCCGGAAACCCCTAATTCAACACCCTCTTTAGGTCGGTCCGTCGCCTTCAGATGGTTGGCCAACCTAAAATTCGTATTAAATTGTATCTACTTGGCATATATCCGCTTTTATTTATAAAGGAGATTGGAGACATTCAAATGAAGTCCTAATATATTTTAACAGAATAAAATGGGGATAATTTGGATACGGAAAAACAAAGAAAAAGCTTAACATTTCCCCTATCAATTTAATTCGCAATGCATTACTTTTTTATTCAAAAACTGTAACAATTAAAAAAAGTTAATAATTCAAAAAAAAATACATAGTCATAATAATTATAAATTTCAAAATTCTAGTGATTGTATCTTCTTCTTAATAAGAAACCTGGAGTATTAGGATTGCCCTGATCTTTTGAATAGTCTCATCTCGCTCCTCTTGATTGGAAAGAAAAACCAGTTTAATTGGATGACCAAATAGTAATTCATTAACACATAATCTTGCGTAAAACTCTGCGCTTTCTGAGATAACTCGCACTTTAAAAGAACACACTTTTATAATATTCGAATTATGTTACTTCTACTTCAGCTATTCTTTCGTGAAGCAAAACATTCCTATTTCAACACTGCGAATGCGATTTTTCGAGGTACGATCATAAAACTCTTCTTTAGCATGAAAAAGAGGGCAGGAAGGGGACCACTTTGATTACCAAGAAGTAATATTTTCAAAATCTGGAAACATTACTTGTGCAGCCACTACATAATACCGCCCAACCCCGCAACACAGGGGGAGAGGGGGGCAAAGTTAGAAAGGGGCCCAATTTTTTGATTTAGTTTTTAATTTTTACTACAACATTGTCGATTTATTATTATAAATATGACTATAAAGAAAGTAGTGCTGGGCAACCGGACAGATTTCATAACCGGTTAACCGTATGTAATCATCCTCTGGGTGAGCTATGACCCATAGGGATTGTAGCAGTCGCTATGGTTGTAGCAACCGCTATGGGTCATATCCCATCCAGAGAATGATTACAATCCATTTTTAGGGATCAGTCCTTTTATTTTATAACATTGCTCACACTTTTGTTTCCTGTACCACTGCACTCCACAATTTCCTATCCTTGCATCGACTATTCCAGTTCTCCACTACCATCTGGTGAAGGTCTGCAATTATTTCCTGTCGCCAATTTTATCATTTCTCAAAAGTAGTATTCATATGGTCACGAGGCTACTGTATTATATTTTTGTTATTAAAAATCATAGGGAAATTATTTAGTTAGAGTAGGATCATTTCAATTGTTATGGAACCCATATAGTACTTAGAATAGGTAGCCTCGTGTAGTACCTTTTTCAGGTGGAGCACGGGGTTAGAATGATTTGTAATAATTTAGTTTTCATAAATAAAGTGTCGCCAAGTGTTCCTGGGTCTGGCTCTATATCTTTGAAGGAATAGTTTACAATTAGTAATTTTCTCGATTGTTTTCAACTCGTTGCTTCTCTCGACATATCCAAACCATTTTAGCCTTAAAGCTTTCACGTGTCCTACTATATCCTCCCCAGCTGGTGCCTCTTCCACTTCTTTGTTTGTTCTTCTTCGGAAGCTGTCGTCATCTTTTATCGGTCCTATGATACTTCTTATTATCTTCCTCTCAAACCTTCTCAATTCTTCCATATTCCCTTTATTCATTGTTACTGTTTGCATGACATACATCCCAACGGCCTAACCAGAGTTTTGTAAATCGCTATTTTAGGTTTTATCGTTAATGCGTTGTTTCTTAACAGTTTTCTCTGTATATTAAATACTTTATATTCCTTTATAATTCTTCCTTCAATAGCATAATGTTTGTCCGTAAAGCCATGCACAGTCACACCAAGGAATCTAAAGTTCTCTACTTCTTCGATGTTATAGGTTCCAGCTTGCAAGAAGGATTTCTTTGTATAGTTTTTACTTAGCCGTAAGTACTTAGTTTTGTGTTCGTTGAGTTGCAGTCCGTAAGTCTTTGCTTGCTCATCAATGTCCAGTATCTTATTTATGAAATCCTGCTTAGTTCTGCTGATTATCGTTATGTCGTCGGCATATGCTATTAATTATGTATTTTTAGTAATTAAGGTTCCATTTATTCCGGTCTTTGCTATTATTTTTTCTAATATTATATTGAATAACACTGGAGATAATGTAACAATTAACACATAATCTTGCGTAAAACTCTCACTTTAAAAAAGAATACATTTTTATAATATTCAGATTGTGTTACTTCTACTTCTAGCAACTTATGAAGCAAAACTTTCCTATTCCAACACTGTGAATGTGATTTTTCGAGGTACGAACATAAAATTTTTCTTCAGCATGGAACGAGAGAGAACGGCACTTTGACACATTGGGATCATGTCCCATTACGAGAATAAGAATTTTCTTCGTCATTCTCATCAGTAGAGAAATTTTTTGAATTGCCTCATTCCGCTTCTGGTGATTGGAAAAGGTCAGTTTAATTGGGTAACGAAATAGTATAATTCAAAGATATATCTTTAGTACTTTTAGCGTTGATACCGTGTATCTGCGAAAGTTAGTACTGGTCTTTGTGGATGGTCTAGCTGGATACTTATGAATTCATTAACACATAATCATGCGTAAAACTCCTCGTTGTCTGAGATAACTATCATTTTTACCTACTTCTACTTCTAGCAATTCTTTCATGAAACAAAACCTTCGTATTTCAACACTAACAATATGATTTCTCGCGAAAGAGGGAGATGGCGACACTTTGTTACACCAACAATGTTTGAAAATCCGAAAACGTTACTTGTTTAGCAGCATCACTAAATTGCGCTGAATACAACAACTGCGGCCATGTCATTTTAGGAGAATACATGTTCAATAAGAATAAATGTGTTTTTAGTGCGGTTAACTTAAAAGTTATGTAAGATGCAAACGTGCTTCAACGGTGTTTTGTGTCATTTAATGAATGTTTAAAATTATGGAGAGTAAGTCATTTCACTCAGTAATTAGAATCACTCTTGCAGTTCAGTGTTTTTGTTAGTAATTTTTATTTCTTTTTTTGGAATTTTCTTTGGAGTAATTGATGATTAGTGATTAGTGAGAGATAGCAACCGCATGGTTCGATTAATTGTTCATTACGACCACTACGGTCTATTGTAAAGGCAATGTTATCTTGAAATTCGTACAAGTTGACGCCCATACTTACTCACTTACCTTGCTGAATGAAATTGCTTTAGGTCTACTATGGAAGGATCGACCTTTTCGAAAGTTATATAGCAGATTCTTGCAGCGGCAGGGCAGTAGCTCAACTGTCTTGTCGTTTCCTCAACAGAGTCGGCATTCGGTCTTGTTGGAGATCCGGATCCTGTGTAAATGCCTTCCGAATCTACAGTGACCTGTAAAGACAGAGAAAGCTACCTTGACATTTTACGGTCAAGGTCAAGCAGCTTGATTCTGACATGATTAGGTGAGATACACTCCTTCGCATGGGCCAAACCAGGACAGTTATTCCAGTATTGGAGTTATTTCTGATTTGTCCAGAATTTAATTTGCTATTTAGGTAGTGCTATAGCAATGGTAGGTTCTGGTCGCTCAAATTGTTCTGCAGCACTTTCCTTCGCAAGGGTGTCTGCCTCCTCATTTCCGAAAATGAGTGAGTACCTAGGTACCAAGATTAGGGATAGATTATTAGCCATTCCCAATGTATTTGTAATGTTTATTGCTCTAGAGCAGTTTCCTGCTGCATTGTGCTCTTTGAGGTACTTTGATACACTGAGATAGGTGGCACATTGATGTGCATCAAAATGGCCCGTTAATATACAACGGTGTTCTAGTACACAAGTTTGCATGAAATCACAAATCTAGTTATTTGATTTTCCAGAAAATGGCACGCGCTTATAATGCTATATCCGATGTACTTAAGAAATTATTTATACGAAAGGCAGCTGACAAATACAGGATCAAAGCTGCAACTTTGCAAGATTGCATGAAAATTTCGAAAAAAAAAAAAATTGAAGAAAGTGAAGTATCAGCCGACAGAAGAGGCTGTTTTTACAATAAATCATGATTTTGGCGTGAATGAAGAATGTTACACCCCTGGAAAAGGAAAAAAATTGCAGGGAAAGTTTGGGTGGCAGGATTTAGAAAGGGAAATCAGCGCAACAAGATGTATTTAATAAAACCTCTGAACTCGATACTTCTTTATAGAAGAAAGCCAGAGGGAAATGAAAGTCGAGATACTTCAAAAAAGAATAGGTTACAGATATCATGCTAAGAAAAACAAAAGAAACAGCAAGTTAAAATGATAAAACAGAAATAAAAAGAGAGAAAAGGAGTGGAAAACAGCACAAAGATGTTCAAATTATGGCTTTTTGGGCAAAATTTGGATTGTTGTCCAGATGAATCTGCGAAATTATGCCGATGATCAGGACAAACATTTTAAACATACATTTGCTTCAGAAGACAGAGATATAAATTTTGATTCCCCTACTCCTGATGGTATTATAGGGTGAAATAAATTTGGGCGGAGCGAATACACGCGATCGTCGCATCGTCGATAGACTATCAGTGTTAGTATAGGCATTAAGACGTATCTTACCTTAAGTATTAGTTAGTAATAGTTATAAGCAAGTACAGAGATATTACAAGGAACTGTAGGTAGATAGGTAGATAGATAAATTTAGGCAGTACACCAGTGTACAGAAAAAGAAAATAACGAGCAAAACATAAACACGGCAAAATACAAATGTCGTCAAATACATTATGGATGTATATTTAAAAAAATTACATATAAAAAAATACATGTCTGCATAAACAAAACAAAAAAAGGAAACGGCGTATTCACAAAAATTAGAAAAAGAATTCTTTCAGTGTGTGTGTGTAGTAACATTTGACAATTAACAAATCTTTCAATTTGCGTTTAAATTGTTTAATAGTGCTTGCAGATTTTATCTTGTCAGAAAGCGCATTGTAGAGTCTACAGCCAACACTATAAAATGATGTTTTATATTTTGTAGTTCTATATGAGCCAGGATGTAAAATGTGTTTAAACCGTCTAGGGTACTCATGGAATAATACAAATTGTTAAAAAACGATTTGTATTTATAAATGTATCAGCATAATTCTAATACATATTGAAGGCAAAGTTAAAATTTTCAATTTTCTAAATACATCTCTACATGATTCTTGAAAAGCAATGCCTGACAACACTCTGACAGCACAAAAACGCGCTGCTAGTTACCACTACCCCATATTATAATACCGTAACGTAATTGCGAATAAAACTTGACATAACATAAAAAGTACATATTGGCTACAATGTTTAGATATAAATCGAAGAGCATCACAAATTCCCCGCAGCGTTCACAAAGAAAAGTCAAAGTGGTATTAAACAAGACGCCCAACAGCCTAACATCACCTGCACAAGCAATATTAACTGAACCTGCACAGACTTTTTGTTTTAATTGAAAAATCTTATAAAATGTTTTTGCTTCATTTAAACATATTTTATTTTGATCAGACCAAATTTTAACCTTTCGATAAACATTATTGATTTTATTGGATAATTCTTTTGAATCTTTTTAGTAATAATAATAGTGGTATCATCCGCATAAATACATAAATGTGTATTATTGTAGTTACTAAAATAAAAACGAAGGTTATTAATGTAAATGGCAAACAAAAGTGGCCCCAAAACTGACCCCTGACATTTCAGCTTTTATTATGACTTTCAATCACCCGAAAACAAAAATCAGAGATTGCTGTATCAACACTCTTATTAAGCCCCGTCCAGATCGACGGTCGAACCCCAACGCCAACGCCAAGAGCAAATGGAGGCGGGGCGCATGCCGTTGGAAAGGATTTGAGAGGGTTTGATCTTGCCGTCCGCACCAAGATTCAAATGCAAGTTCGACAGCGTTGGATGCGGTTCGGTGATAAAAATGTCGAGCAGGGAAGATAATGATTTAATAATTGCGAGTGCGGCAACAATCGTTAATTCGTTATTAAGAAAAAGAGAAAACGTCGGGCAAGGCGCTGTTGGATGACAACACCTTTTAAAGAGAGAAGCAGGTACAGCGGAAGTCATCTAATCGCGGAATTTGAAGTTAACGACGGTGGATATTTTCGAAATTTCTGCAAAATGACACCAGAACTACTTGATGTTGTGCTTAATTTAGTAAAACCAAAGATTTCAAAACATAATACAAATTATGAAGCATAGCAACTCAAGAAAGATTTGCAGCAACACTGCATTTTTTGATCACGGAAACTCAAACGCAAGTTTCTCACACGTATTCAAAATATCAAAACAGCCTATATTTTACATTGTTCCCGAAGTTTGTGCTGCCATAATTAAAATATTTGATGAATCCATTCAAGTGAACAGGTATATTATACCTATAACTGATTAAAATATAACAAATAAATAAAGAGAAAAAAATTGCTAACAACAACCAAAGCTACCTGTTTGTTTTTTTTTTAATTATTAAAATATTAGTTTTTTCAATAAAGTTGATAATAAATTTCATCTGAACCCTTTTCATAATCATTCAAGTTGGCAAGAGGTCAGCAGACTCTCTACTTTCCTTTTTATTCCACCTTCATCACGCCCCAATTCAATGGCTGTCTTTTTCTAAACATAGATTTTTTTTCTTGGTTAATATACAGCTTTTATTGTGAACCCTACACAATACGGCATTCTATTACATCCCTATACCGCTCTTTTAATTTTAAACATAATTATTCAGTTTTGCTAAAAATATTACGCTCCTAATGTATCTAATTTTTCGTTCGCCCGTACCAAACTGAATAAAACAAATTCCGTCAGACCGCATCGAACGTCCTTTGACGTACCGACACGAGAGCGAAGGCTTTCCAACGCCAATGGTAGCATTCGCTGCCATTTGGTTCCGTTCGGTCGCTCTGTCCAGACCAAAGCAAATCCTTTCCAAATCTGAGCACATGTGTCTTGGCTTGCGTTCGGCCGTCTGTCTGGACGCCGCTTTAGGCATATAGGCACGCTGGTAAGTCGACAAAAGATTATATTTTGGAAAAAATGATAAAAGTTGTGCACCAACAATTATTTCAATAACTTTGGAAATACTTGAAAGTAAACTAGTAGCTCTATAATTGTCAAAAGGAATTTTATCTCCTTTCTTATATAAAGGTTTAACCACCGCTACTTTGAGCATACTCGGAACTTGTCCAACACGAAAAAATAAGATAATAGTATACGTCAATACGTCACACACACACAGAACTTAATTCGTTTCAATAAATTATTTGAAATTTCGTCAAAACCACATGATTCAGTAACTTTTAATTTAGTTATTGTATCTAAAGCATCAAAACGTGTCACAGTGAAAAAAAAGAGCTGTTGTTTACAGGAATATTTTGTTTGAAATATTGGGGATCTACTGGTTTACTAGGAGTTATATTTTCAAATGAAGTGAAGGCAAGGTTAAGTTTATCTGCTACGTCTTTACATGATAGTGTCTCACCAGTTATTGTCATTTCAATCGCAATAACATAGTAATACACCCATGAATACTGGTCACTCCGCGCTACAGGAGATTTTATTAATTCAGGACAGTTGTTTCTGGAACACGTGGCTCCCATTATTACCCGAAGACCTAATCCCACCAACCAACAATGGGAGTCCACGTGTTTACGATAAAATTATCCCGAATTAATACAATGTCGTTTAACGCGAAGTGATTAGATATTCATGTGTCCTTCACAGGTAAGTTTTAATATTTTATATTTAATAAAGCAAGGATAAAGTAACGTGTTGGCATTAATAAATACATTCCTACAAACTTTGGAGACTCAATTGCAATAAGCACAAAGATGTAAGAAGAGAAAACGACAAAAAAGGCGGGAAAAACGACGAAGCAAGAAACACACCAGAAGCGTGAAATTTGCTTATATTTTCGACTGTTGTCGGCTATGGATATGAATATATGGGTTACCCATCATAGTAAAGCGATCAACAAAATGAAATAATGTTAGCAACACTTGTATGTAACGCAAGTATGGTATATGCTACAGTCACAATATACACAAAAGCAGACACGATCTTTACCCACTGAAAATATTAATTGATACCAGCCCTTAATTCAATCAACTCAATTAATGTATGACAAGCAATTATTTAGTGCCGGCATTTATCCAAGGCAGGCGCAGAAATTTTAATAACGCCGCAAATGAATTTTAACAGTCATACCTGACCGTTAATTAAAAATCTCTAAAGAGTTCGACGTGATATAGAAGGGGCATGTAAAAACTGGGGTGAATAATTCTCAGTTCAAACGAACCGCGCGAACTTTTTCAATCATTTTTTGATTTATCTACTTTTATTTCGCATGCAAATTTTCGCGATCGAGCTGCTCGCGCTACCTTTGAACAGCAAAAGTTTTCCTCGGTTATGTTTGTGTGTGAATACACGAGCACCCAATTCCCGCCGGCATTGAAAAATACCAAAAAAAATATCCCAGGCCTTGCGGTCGTATATCATTTCGATGATTGATTTACGAGAACTGTTTGTACTTCTAAGTATAAAGTGATGGGATAATTTAATTAGAAATGATATGAACTTGTAAATCTGTTTTACGTTGTCTGCATTCACATTTTAAAAGAATCTCAAACTACGTTGAGATTCCCTCCCCTGGCTTTCTTCTTCTTTTCTTAACATTATGTTGTAAGAACGTTCGCTATAATCATTTTTACCAGTTATTCATTTCTTCCATGCACATCAATCCTTAATCCGTTCTTAATCAGTTCTAATATTATCATGTCCCAGGCTATTTTACGTTGTCTTCTGTTTTCCTCTCTTTGTTCTATCAATTCTTCGTCAGCCTGCCTTTTTTTATTCTACCTTTTCTTCTTGCCTCAGTTATTCTTTTTATTTATATTCTTTTTAGCTCTAATGATATCTTTACACTAACTTAATTGCTACTCCTTATATAGCTTATGCTGTCCTTATTGTAGGGTATCAAAGCATTACATAATTTGGGTCGCATGTTGGTACAATGTAACATATCCAGTTACCTGTGTATAAAATAAACATAGGCACCTATGTCAGCATGTCTGTATAACGTAACTACCATTTAAACGATTACGTACTACCTGATGATATTACATTGTTATATTCAATGTATGCGGCTTATGATGCGATTCTATACAAATCTATAGCGTCTATAAGGCTTTCTCTAAGAGCTGTAAACATCTGTAACCGATGTGGCTATTCTGCGCACTTTGATAGCTTGTAAAATTTTATAAATCCTTATAAATATAAAAAAAATTAGACTGCAGATTTGCAAACGTTGCAGTTCATCATTGTTTTGTGGTGCGACAAAAATTAAAACTTGGCAATACATATATACATATATGTATTATCGAAAATAACCTATACCGTAAATTGGTAAATTAAATTAAATAATACAATAATGATACTACACACTATAAACTAAAGTTCTTTCTTATTCTGTGCTACTTTGCTTGCTATCGGTATGTCATATCCTTTTTGTTCCAAAATTTTCTCGATTGTTCTTCGCCATGTTGTCCTTGGTTTCCCTCTCTTTCGTTTCGGTATAATCCTTGCTTCCCATACTGTTTTTACTTGTCTCTCTTCGCCCAAGTGTCCAACTTTCTGAAAGGAGTATAATTGGAAGGCCAGCTGTAAAGCAGCAAGAATAGGGAACACAACAGGTCTTTTAGGTCGCAGTGTAACATCACCCTTCCTTTTGTATACATACATACATTTAAGTGTCCAAACCGTCCCATCTATGTTTGTTCAATCCACCTCTGTGCAACAAAATAAAAGAAGGTAACGTATTCCGTACATACTAATTAATAATATGTGGGTTGAATTTGCACGATGCGGGTTTATGGTGCCACGTACTTAATCAAACAATATGTAGTAAATACAAAGTAGGTCAGCAGATCATTGTAATGACACGATTGCTACTTGGAATTTTGCATTTCTGTATCTTTTTATTTTCTACTATCCAGAAAATTTAAATATATAGAATACTAGCGTTAAAACAACAAAACGGATGACATGCTTGAGATATAAAATTACCTTGTGCGCTAAAATACCGTGGCAATGAAATATTTGTTTTTGACATACTAGGTGAGGAGCTGCTAAAATCACATTTAATTTCTAAATTTATTGGAGTTAACATTTGTCAATATTTTACTTTTTACTAATTTTTCATTTAATACGCAACACATACATTGAGAAACGTTCATGTATACAAGGTAATTACATATTTATAGTACAAGTTTTTCTAATGTTCTTTTTTTTGTAAAGTTTCTAATTTAAAATCTCTGTATTTTTTTTAATTCATCCAAGCTTTCTAAATATTTATGAATATCTTCAGGGATAATTAGTTAGTTTTTCCTGTAAGCTGGCATATTTTCTTTCGTCGTTTTAATCGTACATAATTCTTGTAATAATAATTTTCTTTGAAGTGAAGAATCTAACAATTTTGTGTTAATAATTTTAAAACAATTTAAACAGCAATAAACAACAATTTAAAAAACGAACGATGGTAATTATATTATGAAAAAATTTATATTAACGATTTTAGCGCATGAATATCTAAAAAGACTGGAAATTTTTGAGTTGAAATTTAATCTTTAGCCCTACTTGAATAGAAAGCAATTTGTTCCATACTTTTACTTTTGAAAAATCAAGCATCCCCTGGAAATTTACAAAAACGTAGTTTTCTTACTAACAAACTGCCTTTTCTGTAGGAGATACGACAAAATGTTATTAAGAAAAGTTATTCAGATTAATAAACTATGCAATTTACAAAAAAAAATATATACTTTTCACTAATAAAAGGTTTTTAAACAATTAAGGCAGTATTATAAACATCCTTAACTTATAGCAGAATAAAACAAAATAAAAAAGTTAAGAAAGCAATAAATTACACCAATTGTCCCATTAAGCCTTTGTTTGGACACAATTTACTAGTTTTAAAGAATAATGCTGGGAGGTGGAGATACAATGACACACATACTTCTCTAACTTGAAACATAAATCTAAACCTATGTTCGACGACGTAACCAACACTGTAAAATACCCCTGAAAATTTGAAACGCCATTACTATCTATACCGAAATGGAAGTTTTACCATAGAACCACATTAATATTTGTTGTAGGCTTACTGATATCCATACATATATAAAGTTATTCCGATAATTTTTTTATGATGATCTTCTGTGTAACTATATAGCAAATATCGCTAAAAAGGATTTTTTTAGGATGTATGCTGCAATATGTCTTTCTTAAAGACAGAGTATTTTTCGCAAGCAAAAGTATGATAGCTCACTGGAATTTTCAATTAGTTTAATCATAAATAAAATATATTGAGTTACAGAAGGTACATTTTCATATTAACCCATTTTCTATTTTATGTTCAGCAGATTTTTCTATTAAAGCAATAAATTAATAATCACATTTTAGCTATATACACATTTTATAGCATACGTAGGTAAACTTACCGTTTAAGCACCGCTATTGCATTGAGTCCAGAATAAAGCTAAAGTCCATAAAGTATTTCCCTGCAAAATAAGAAGAAATATGTTACTACAGCACCCAATCGTCGGTAACGATGCATGTGTAATCAAATTTATGGCTTAATTGCAGTACTTGTCGTTATATATTACAAGGGCTTAAAATTTTCTAGTACTTTTTAATCACGCAATCGATTTACGCGTTACAGAAATGCAATAAATTTTTTTAAGTATTTCACTAAAATTATTTTTCTATGCTATTTATACTCTTAAACGGAAAAGCCTTTGATGTATAAATATATTTCGTAGATAGAACCACATGAAAATAGTTTATTATACTCAGTGTGTTCTCGGATTGAGTTTACAAGAAAAGCCTGTATTAATAACTTTTGGACGAAAAATTATTCTTTATAAAAAAAAATTGCTTATCAAAAAAACTAAGTTTAGATGTACAGAGTGTTAGTAAATTATAAAAACATAAAAATACCTCAACAATTTATTACTTTAGAACAAATGCTTGTCCTTGGAATTGCTATAAAATCTCGACTGGTGGTGTTTCCGTAGAAAATATATTAGTATACTTCGGCATCGAATTATTATTCACTAATGTATCAGTAGAAGAAACACTAGACGTTATTAGGTAATAACTTATACCAATGAGCCTACTACAATATAAGAGTGATTAAGCAAGACATTACCTATACTTTGACGTATTTCTTATGGAATGGAGAATATTATAAACAGAAAAGCGGTGCTACAATGGGTACATACTGCTGTGTACTGATTGAAATAAATGAAAATGCTAAATGAATTTTAAAATGAAAAAAGATAAATAAAATTAGCTAGCTCAACGGATAAAATTTTAAAGAACGCAAAAGAACAATTAACCTCAGAGTTACCCTCGCGAATTAAAACTTGAATCTAACCACGAAAAGTAAATTGTGAGTGAATCAAATCAGACTTTCTTAATTACCCGAAAAATTGTAAAGGTTTAAAATAAAATAAAAGAACAAAATTGTTAACCCAATGATGCTAATTAACAATCAAATTTATTTTTCAAAAATGGGTTACATTGCAACTTGTGCAGAAAAAAACCGTGAACTGAAGGTTCTGGCCTAAAGTAAAAACTGCACTTGACACTAAATTAAAATAGGACAATACTGTTTCCTATGCAAAGCAAAAGTTTTGTTTATTCAGGAAGATTATCCAAAATATTTCAATTTCAATCCACGTGGTTTCAAATTAAAATAAACTAAGCGTGGACAATTACTAGAAATTTACAAAATTGAAAAACTAAATGCAAGAACAAAGCTTCTACTGACCCAACCGAGGTGATTGATAATTAAAAATGAAACAGCAAAATTGAATAACGGAAAAATAAACTCTTTAAACTATAATAAGAAAAAATAAACTAAAATGTATCTTCCCAAACAAAAATAAGAATTGATCTTATATCTATAATGTGCACACTTCAATATATTAACAATTATCACAATAAGAATTCCTTGATTGGCTATATAAAAGACAATTAGTGCGAAAGTTACAATATCAAAATTAAATACAAAATGGCAACAAAGATAAACAAAAATACGTCTTCTCACGTCAATAGTCGAACAAGGAAGTCCTTGTCAAAACTCTACAACTGTTTTTCTTACAAAAATCCCTCTCTCAAAATCGTACAACGCAATCATAAACAATTCAACGACAATATTGAATAGAATCCGCATTAGAACAACACTAGCGAACACCAGACAAATAAATGAATGGAATTAATTTAAAAACAATTTAACACTTAATTAAATGAAAATGAAACAATAAACTCTTTAACTAAACTTATACAAAATAAACATCAAAATTTGTGAAAAACTCTCGGTAAACTGAAACAGCTGTATTAAGCAAGGAAAACAACCAATAAATAACCAAAAATATGCAACTTGAATACACTCAGCAAATTGGGTTGTCTGTCGTTCTGTCATCTATCACCGCAAACGTTTTTGTGAAAGCTTTCGTACAAGAAGCCACCGCATCCAGTAGGATGAAAGCAAGGTGCTGATATAGATACTGCTGTGTACTGATGGTACAAGCATAAATGCAAAATGAATTTAAAAATAAAAAAATTAAATTTACAAAGCTCAGCGGAAAAAAAATAAAGGGCGCAAAAGACTATCTACTTTCAGGGTTACTTTCGCAATTAAAGTAATCTTGAAAAGTAAAATGTGGGCGTAAGTAAATTGTCTATCTTTAATTATTAAAATTGAAAAGGTTGAATCAACAATAAAAGAATAGAAATTTTGAATGACGTTAATAATCATTAAATTTATTATATAAAAAAAAACATTTAACTACAATGATGCAGAAATGCAACCGTGAATTTAAGATTCTGGCCGAAAACAAAAACTGCATAAGACTCTACAATTAAAAAGGACGATGCAAATCCTTTAACAAACAAAAGAGGTAAATTTGTTCTAGAAGAAAATCCTATTTCACAAAAAATCCACGTGGTTTCAAAATTACAACACACTAAAATTAAATTAAACGTGGATAAAACGAATGTATAAATATAATTGAAATTTATTCACAAGCACAGAGCTTCTTTTCACCTAAACCGAGGTGATTAACTAAAAAAAAAACTAATTTGAAAACTAAGAAACGGAAAAATAATCTCTTTAAACTAAAAAAACAATTTCTTCTAAAACAAAGTACAATAACTGATCTTACATCTGCCATGTGCACACAAATAAAATACAACAGCAATTATTTAATGAGTTCCTTGAAAGATGATAAAAATATCAAATTAACCGAACAACATACTAAAAGAAAATGAATTTACCAAAATGGCATCAAAGAAAATAAAAACATGTACTTACTCCGGCATCGTTTAAGGAACTACCTTTTAGGGGCCCAAACATCGCATACATATAACAATTTACAATTGCGTGCCAAAAGCGGCGCATGAAATGCAAAGAAAATTCTAGCATATAAACTACAAAATATACAATACTGATGAACGCAATATGTACAATTGAATGAAATTAATATACACAACTGAACAATTACATTAATTTTACCAAACAATTCTATTAACAAAATCTTTTCAAAATAAAATATTAAAATTGTGGAAACTCTATCATTGCATTGATACAGGTAATCTGGTATGAATAAAAATACAAATTTGAATTTCCGGAAACCCGGGTGCCAGACCACAGCAATACGTTGACGACGTCTTCGTAGTACGGGCTAACGGACCATAAGCGCCTGAAGAATTTCTACTCCATATCAAGAGTCAACATGCTGACATCAAATATAGAATGGAGATCGAAGAAACTGGCACTATACCATTCCTTGATCTGTTAGTAAAACGCAAAGATGAAAACAGAGAAAGAAGATCTCTTGCCAACACATTACTAGGAAGAGTAGAAAAAATTAGCGCTAAATAAATGTGTCAAAAATACTTTGAAGAAACGTCTCAAACCTCTTAACTCCACCAGTAGTCAGTTTTAGTACAGATAGTTCTACAACTTCCCTTTCGTCAGTAAGCGATTAATATATTTTGTTTTTGTATTTAAAATAGTGAATTTTACAATTCAGGATTACCCGTGTTTACATTTTTGTTATTATTAAGAAATGTCACTAAAATAATTGCTGTCAAGAATTCATGCATTTAGTTCCAGCGTGTAACATCAGCTAAACATCAAGTCAAATATAACAACACGATAACACTCGAAAAACTTGTATACTTAACAGTATGTTAAATGCTTTTCATTTATCTAACTTATATTAAAAATTAAAAATTTCGTTTCGATCCTGTTTCTGAACAGATTTCTTATGGCTTGCGTAAAAGTTACAAGATAGTCATGTAACTAAAGTATGCGGCTTTTTTGTGCATAGGTTTCTCATCCTAATCTATACATCGGGTGGTAGGTTGACGGAAATACAATTTTGTAAAAGGCGTGGTTTTTAATTATAAATTACAAAATCCTCTTTGCTTTTGGTTCTAATTTCAATTAACAGTAAGGGTTAAGGATCATGTCCTGTTGGTCTTGCAGAATAATTTAGACATGGGAAGGTAATTTCCTCAAGATCATCATCTTATTCGTCTTTCTACCATCTGTATGAAGTTTTAAAGGTATGTATCACACTATTTGACTTCAAGAGCACCGTCCTCAGACATTTTAACAACCCTGTATGTGTTTCAATGGTTACCAATCCAATATAGCTATGAAAAGATGAGTCCCAACGTCCCATACCCAATGATAAATTAAAGTTCTTCATCTAACTGAATCTCCCTCTCGACTTTTGTGTACTTTTCCTCTTAATATGGTTTTATCCCACACATTAATTTCGGTCCATTATGCAGTAACCCCCAACCACACACACAAACACACATACACGCACGGGCAATATTATTCCCGGTGAGAATGACTACAAAGCCGAAGGTAATTAATAAGGGGGAAAGGAAACCTGCAGGGAATACATCAAGGAACGCGTCCGGCATTCGTTTTCTGTTTACCACCAGTCTGGTCTATCGTTGTTACACCATTTAATTTAGGGTCTACAGATATAGCACCTAGTGAAGATTAATTTCTGACGATTCTTTACCATTCAATCCTTAATTAGCTGGATTTTTCTATTCTGTTTCACCGACTTTGATTTGTGGATTTGTTGATTGATTCCTAGTGTTATTGGTTAGTTTAAAGTGTCTATTAAATCATTAAATATTAACTCCAGACGACTTAACGTTGAGTCATTTAGAAGTATAAATCAAATCCAATGAAAACGATCAATAAAAAGGTATATTACAATATTTTATACACTTCCGTTTGCAACCATTTCCATATTCTGGAACGTTAAAAGTTTTAAATCAAACTCTCAGTTTGCAAAAAGGAGATATAAAAGCGTATATTTCGAGTAGATTCGTGAAGTAATAAAGCAGCGCCGCTCTCCGAAACCATAAATAAGATTTACGATTTTTGAAGTTAGCATTTTAACGAACGAAATTGGAACAAACAGTCGTACCAACTAGAAGCCGCCACCGCTATTTGAATTGTCGGTATATGCACGAAAGGGTTGCTACATTCGCTATTTCGGTGTGAAAAAATATGCGCTGACACATAGATCCGCAAAACTTAGCGGTTGACCGTACGCGATATACCTACTCCGAAACTAATTACATTCGAAATTTTATGTCGGCCACTGCATGTCGGAACGGTGCACATAACTTTTCTTTCTATCGAGAAAACACATCAACTGAAAGCAAAGTGAGAAAAAATATTTGCATAAAATCGAAGGGTACGTATCCACTATCCATATATTTAGAAAAGTTTAACCAATCGTAGACGCCCTTCTAAATTGCCATTAAATGCGTAAAATAAAACATTGCAGAAATGCTTTTTCATTTCTTTTCGTTGGTGTTAGCAATTTACCTGTACATCTTTTCGTCAAGGTATGATTTCGGTGGTGCGTCTTTCAGTGATGCATTTTGGATGCAGCGACTGAATCCTATTGAAAATTGGCTGTTGATGTAACAATTTTAACTGCCGAATATAATAATGTATGGAAAATTAGTGGCGAAAATCCACTGTACGTGATTTTATTAGAAGAAGATGAAGACTACTTGCAAATTGCTTTATAAAAAGTATCTTATTACTACAAAATGTAGAAAATGTTTGGAGTTCCCGACGAAGTTGTAAAAAAAAACATAAAAACAAGACAAGTTTTCCTACCAAAGAAATTGAGAGACACAGAATATAACAAATTACGAAACTGGACGGCAGATAACTGTATAGAAAATATTAATGAAATTGTGCTGATTTCTCCAAGTTGCTTAGGATACAGACATTCAATGGTAAATAAGACTTTAATGGTAAACTCACAACGTTAATTACTATAATTTAAGGCGAATATTTGAAGGAAAGATCAAAATAATACTAACAAAGTCTTAAGTTCTGTCTAGAGAAGGTGTTTTAAAATTAATCTATGAGACACCGAACGAGACGTTTTTAAAGAACAAAATTGCGTTAATATTTAGTGAATATCAACGGCAGGCACTTGTAAATATGTTAGTTACTCCCGTATAAGTTAGAAAACAGTTTTCACTTTCATTAGTGTTAAACTAAAATATTTAAACTATAGATCTTGAAGTTGATTACTCTTGGTTAGAATAATTAGGATTAAGTTATTGTTAAGTATTAGAATAGGTACTGCTGTTGTTTTGTTTGTTTTTAGGTCATTACTTCTTTCCTGTTTCAACTTCCAATGTATGAAAAAGGGAGCAGCTACGCGAGGACGGCAAGGCTGTCAGAATTTAAGGAAACGCGGAAGCTGCTTCTTCACTGAGAAAAATGGGTTAAGTAAAGTGTTTACTTGATAAAAAATTATTTACAATAGATAAAGTTTTATTTGGAACTATTCTCGTTAATTAATACCTGCAGCTAAACCCAGTTTCCTGAATGCAAGTTGTTACTGTAAATAGTGCTTTTATTAACGGCTATTACACAGCGTACCTGACTAATTTGTGGTAAGTAAAGTATTACTTGTGACTACTGGTACTGTTATCTAAACTACAGCACATGGTTAGTAGAAGTAACAACATGCTGATCGCTATTAAACTCATGTATTTTCTATATAGGTACACAACTTGCCACAACTATGATTATTTGAGTTTTGCTGCCACCCCGTGATTGTTTTACTATTCCTGATTGGCTAATACGGCGGAGTAATAAAATAGTCCTCGATACTGCTACGCGCGCAAGCGCGGGATAGCGTCAAGTAAGAGTTACGGACGTGGGAAAAGGTTGTTGAAAAAGAGTAGCCAAGGAGTACGGCCATTGTAAGCCAGTTGGAACGCAAATATGTTAAAAATCCTGGGTGGGTTAACTCAAGGCCCCGTCCGTATAAGGAATCCCAGCGAAAGAAGAAGTACTGAGCCTATAAGCAGTCGGATGTTTCAAGATTGCAGTTTTAAACCACGTGGTGGGATATTTGAATTTCCCATCATTGAGATGATATCTGCGGCCGCTGGTGAATTTAAAGTGTGGACGCCGTCGCTAGTGATCCGACAGTCCGAGTGCCATCTGCAGTTAGGGATACCCCGACGAAGTAGCCGTTTTCGAGGCGATCTCCGGACATAACCGACCTACGTACGCCGACAGAGGATCAACTCGCCGAGACAACGCCCAGTGCAAAGAACCAACAGAAACAGCAAGTTTACCGTCTCGGTATATTATTTCTTTGTTTGTTATTAGTTGTAACTTCAAAGCCATATTTCTCTTTGTCTTTTGTTTAGATTTCCATAATTTCAATAACTAAATAACGTTTCAAGGGGCCCCATTTAGCTTATCTTTTATTATTGCTTTGTTCATTTTTTTTCATTGTTAAGGAATATATTTTATGAGTCATTACGTTGTAAATTGTTAAAAAAAAACTGTTGTTAAAGTAAAACCATATCTTTCATTCATATCAGGTCAGTCACTTTTGTTTGTCCTATACAAAGTAAAACTACTAATAATACTGCTTTTTATTTAAATTTATATTAAATATTTACCAAACTTCCTCGTTTCCTGCACTACCTATAAGTTGAACAATAAATTTAATGTAAGTATATTGCATATTATAACAAACCATTACCTTCTATATATCAGATATTTAGTGAACGTGCATTAATGATACTGTTTCCTTATTACAAGTAATCCAAATAGCTTGCATTAATTGAGGTTAATAATGAAGGTGTGATAGTCATTATAGAAATAGTTCACTCATAAGCAATACATCTTACTTGACATGAGCAAAATCTTTTACCTTCCGCAACTGCATATATTCTTTGGTTTACTACTTCAGTTTAATTATCATAAGTAACTTCATAAGTTACCGGTATAAAGCAGACCGTAATTAACTTAGATTGCTTGTTGTTAGTATCAGTGTTTAAGATATCTTTTTTACTAGTGCTAAGTAATCTGTGCTTTTGTCCCCTATCCAGCTGAACTTTTTACTTACGATAATTGTATTTTTATTTATGATTATTAAATTTAGCCTCGTGTAGTACCTTTTAGATGGAGCACGGGGTTGGGATTATTTGTAATAATTTAGTTTTCATAAATAAAGTATCCATAGATATAATAATCGATAATGTCCCGTAATGCTCATCAGTCATATCGTTATATTATGGGCAGACTATAGCTACACTTACTAATAGTTTCTTTCCTCACATGTGCCCTTTAGAAATTAACTGAATAGATTTTTAATGGAGAGAATAACTCTATCAAACTCGCCAGACTGAATACGAATATTGTAATTTTTACAGAAACCGGCTTATCTTAGCAATAGCACGGCAGATATATCCGTTCGTATAAAAATAATACACCCACAGGAAAATTATTACATTGTATGTTATACCTATGTGCAGAATAAGCGACGATCTCAAACCTTTAAATCATGTTGCCTTCGATCGACTTCCGGCTACCAAACACACTCACTACCGTAGAATCGTAGAGGGCAATGCACAATGCATATTGCGATTTAAATTTAAAGCTTGCGCAAGCATACGTCTCCGTGAGGAATTGCCCGTTTGGCTACTGCATACTAAAAGCGCAGGGGTATGTGCAAAACTTTTCAATGCAGCTTTTTGAAATGCGAAGTTCGCCGTTCAGTGGCGCAGAAGCAACAATCTGATCGTATTTGATTAAGGAAAATAGCCGCAAATTTTTTGATGCCCTTTTTATAAACTGAAATTAACCATCAACTATGTTACTGCCAGAATAGATAGATTGTCAGAAATAAGCTTATATAGAAAGTGAAAATAAGATCTAGCAGCAAAGGTGGATTTTCTTGTCGAAATATCTAAGAAATACCTAATGTAGGGTCAAGACAAAACGCATATATAACACAATTTATACAGGATTGTATTTGCATTCCAGTGGAACAATTGTTAAAGTTATCTTTTTAAGGAAATATTCATTAATATTTTGTAATCAAAATCAAATATCGCCGCGTGAGTGGGAGCTTTTGACATACTTACTAACTTTTTTATATAAGATATGAGTATCTAGAAGTTTAAATGTGGAATTTCTTTTTCAACCGATTCTAATTCATATATTTCATCGCGTGGATGGATATAATTGGGGGAAGAGGGTAAAATAAAAGATCCAATTTTTCACAGAATCATTAGTTAGACATATGCGACCGATTTCGTCCTCAACACAACATCATTAGGTTAGCTATGAGCATTACATCTTCTCTTAGATTTGTTAATTTCGTACTGTAAAAAGCTTGCAATCTTTGCATATTTGCCGTCCTGTCGGTCTTTTCAAGAGTCTAATATCGACGTATATGTTCGCGTTAAACGCTCGGAATTCGCATCCTCTGCTAGGCATTAATTGTAAAGCGCTCGCTCCGGCAAGAGGGGTGTAGGTTCGAATCCTGCGTGAGAGAAAATAGATTGCTCTTAGAATTTGTTAGATTTCTTCGTAAAAAAGCTTGTTAATCTTTGCATATTTTGCCGTCCTGACGGCCTTTTCAAGAGTCTAATATCGACCGTATGTTCGGTAAACGCTCGGAAATTCGCATCCCTTTATAACTTATTGGTAAAGCGCTCGTCCGGCAAAGACCCCGGGATTGTAGGTGTTCGAATCGCTACGTGTAGGAAAAAAATTCTTGAAAAAATCCTGATAATTATTTTACAGTTTAAAGCAGAAATTTCATTAATTTGTTAATTTCCTTACTGTAAGAAAGCTTGCAATCTTTGCAGTTCAACATATTATAAAATATCTCAGAAGGAAAAATAAAATTCCCAAAGCACAAGATTCAAACAGCTTCGAGCTTAAAATGC